>VWZT01005374.1:105466-185124 GCA_013397055.1 Pachycephala philippinensis
CTCTGTCCCTCCGTATTCCTGCTGCAGCCGCCTCCTGCCCCGGCTCCAGCAGGCGCTAGGGATCAAGCGATCGTCCAGGTGTTTCTCAAACAGAATCACACATCACAGAAACAAAATCAGTTACGTTGGAAAAGACCTCTGGGATCATCGAGTCCAACCTTTGATCGAAGACCACCCACTGTCAACCAGACCATGGCAGTAAGTGCTATATCCAGTCTTTCCTTAAACACATCCGGGGACAGTGACTCCAGCACCTCCGTGGGCAATCCATTCCAATGTTTAATCACCCTCTACGTGAAGAAATCCCTCCTACTGTCGAAACTGAAGTTCCCCTGGCACAGCTTGAGGCCATTCCCTCTCATCCTGTCACTTGTTACCTGGGAGAAGAGACCGATCCCCCCCTGGCTCCAGCCGCCTTTCCGGTGGTTGTAGAGAGCAATAAGGTCTCCCGAGTTTCCTCTTCTCCAGGCTAAACATCCCCAGCTCCTGCAGCCGCTCTTCACAGGACCTGAGTTCCAGACCCTTCACCAAGTTAATTTCCCTTCTCTGGCCATGCTCCAGCACCTCAGTGTCCTTCCTGAACTGAGGGGCCCAAAACCAAACACAGAATACTCAAGGTGCAGCCTCACCAGTGCTGTGCACAGTACAGTCGCTGCCCTGGTCCTGCTGGCCACACTATTCCTGATACTGGCCAGGCTGCCATTGGCCTTCTTGGGCACCTGGGCACAGCTGGCTCATGTTCAGCACCTCCAGCTCCTTTTCCACTGGGCCACTTTCCAGCCACTCTGCCCCCAGCCTGGAGCGCTGTACCTCAAACAGCTAAGCCCGAATAGCACTGGGATTTGGGGTGGGAGCCCACAGTGCCTGTCCTGCCCTCACAGCAAACACAGGAAGGATGAAGTGAAAAGCCTGCCATGAGGAATGGAACTGCTGTGGGAAAGGGGCTGCTTAGACTCACCTTGTCAGGGCTAGCATGTCAGAATAATACAATTCAGCTTCACAGATCAATTTTTATATGCTTCTCCCTGTAAAAGATATATGGATCAGCAGCATTTAAAGGTGCCAATTTTAACTGAAAATTTTGTCAGCTGCGATAACCCGTTTGCAGGATCACCAGAGTCTCATTAATTTGTTCCTCAGTAAGGTGGCTGTTCCCTCTGGAGAGGTGTATGTTTTCTCCTACCCTGCCCTCAGCACTTTTTTGCATTCCATCATAATGGAGCACAATTTCCAAGTATCTCTTTCTCTATACGAAAGAGAACAAGGAAAAGTCGTATTTTTAAAGGTGCTCTGGAGCAAGGGCAGCCTCTTCTGAGATGGAGTCAATGGCTTTTGGGATAGTGGCTTGGCAGGAGATGCAACAGGAAGAAGGTAAACATCACTAAATATAAATAGGTAAGTTCATAAGCTTCCCATAATTGGAGTTCCAGAAGCTGATGGAAACCTCGCTGGCCTATGCTGCTGCTCTTTCATTCATGTTCAACCACATCATCAGTCTACAAAAGGCCCCATTTCATAGACAAAGGATTTACATGCTGTTAGACAAGCAACATATTAGACGGTTCTAATCCTGAGACCATTGTCACTCAGAATATTTTCACCACTGGATTATAACAATTTTATGACTTAAGCTAAAATCTAAAGGTGGGAAATGGCTGGTTTAAAATGTATTTTCATCATATATTACACAGATATTTCTTTTACATTGCTTTCTTTTAAATCTGCAAACTCTTACCTTCCACTACAACCAGGACTCTCCCCTACAGGTTCTGAAGGCAAAACCCATACAACTAACACAAATTTCTATTCCTTGAATTTACATGAACCAGCCTCTAATGAGTCTTATACAGGCTTCAGTCAATTGCACTAGAGAATCAGGATTTTAATTTTTTTTTTTCCTGGGAATGCTAGCTCAAAGCTGGAAACAGTAAGCAAGCTCCTGTTTTACTCAATTCCTTTCTGGTGTGTAGTCCAGAATAGTTTAAGAGTCTAATCAGAGCAGCCACATTTAATTTTTAATCCTTTTTCAAAATTGTAAAATACACAATAGAGCGTACCACAGAAGCCCAGATGCAAAATCAGTGCCTTTCTGACCACACTCCAGAGCAGTAATGGCAAATAAATCTCTAAACAATGGTTATTTGTGGTAAATTTGTAACTTACTACAGTAGCTAAGGAAAAAAGCTGCCTGCACGTATAGAGGCTTAAATATTCCAGTGGATATTTTTCAAGGCAAGCAGAGCTTTAAAACAGTAATTGTTTGATTGCTTTTGTGATAGAGTAACAGCATATGGAAGTGTGACTTCCACTTTCATATGCAAGAAGGAACAAAAACCCAATATAGCTTTAAGCAAAACAAGGCATGAAGAAAAGGTAAACTAAAAGTTTGTTAGTAGCAAGCCAGATATTTCCCCCACTGCTCCATTAAGTTATCTTTTATTATTATTATATTTTGCTTAATTCAGTTCAGACTTTTTTTTCCCCTCCTGTTCATTGTCATGGGTTTGTCTAAGCACTGGAACTCTAAATGCAAGATCAGGGTTCCCTTTCAGTAATGGGTTGGAGACCCCCTCTCCAATAGTTGGAGCTATTACCTCCCCTTCCCTTTCTCACCATATCTCCCCACTATCAGAACATAAAGGCCTGGGTTTACCCCAGAATCCTGCAATGAGGTAGACAGGCCTTCCCTATGAACCTCTCCCAAATCCTGGCTTCCAACAGAAAGAGCCTCAGATCCTGTCAGATGCCTCCCAGAGATCCCAGTCTTCCAATTGCCACCTCTCTAAGAATCCAGAGAGAAGCTGCTTTTCTGCCTTTGCAGCTCAGACAGGTTTTCAGTGAGAAGGCAGATGGAAGGAAGGGGAATGTCTCTGCTTTGAGAGCCATCATTTCAACCAAATTCTAGTCATGCATCGTATGGGAAGGAAGGACACATGCCCACATGTGCAAAGTGACATGCCGGCAGTTTCCCACTTCCCATCTTACACTCACCCGCTTCAGTCTGACAGACACAGGACGTAGTTCATAAACAGAACTTTCCCACTTCATGATTTTTAAAATATGAAAGACACAGGAATCAGCAGAAACTGATCTGGAGCAAGGTGTGAAAGATTCCCTAAAAGAAGAAATTTGCAACTAAACCAAAAACATGTTTCTAATAATCTCAAAATGGTTTGGTACAAAGATCTGTTTATTACCCAACAATGTGACAGTGTATATACAAATACAGTGTGGAATGTGACATTTACAGGAAATTTAAGTACATCATGCACAGACACTATTGCAATGTTATTTTAATAGTTCCAGAATATTAAGCTGAATAAATATTCCTTGCTTCAAAAAATCATTTTTACTTTTACATAAAAATATATAATATTGCACTCTTTACAAGGCCAGCAGTTTTGCATATCGGTTTGTAACAAGTGGAATTCTACTTTATAAAAAAATAAGCCTTTGTGAGCAACACTCCAAAACATGGAGCACAAAAGCACCCCAAAACCACAATGTTTGTCTTTTTTCTCTTAAACAAAGCACATCACATCAACATGAGCCAGGAAGCTTTTCAGTCTGTATTTGGACCTTACATTAACATTTAGACAGAGAAAAATATGACTAAAGCCATCCCATACAATGCTGCTACAATAATATGCAGTTTAAAATTCAATCCATACAGTATGCAGCCACTTGCTTAATTGAACCAACAATGAGCCTTTGTGTCATGAACTATGGGAACATTTTCCTTAAGGTTTTCTAGCTTGAAAAGTTCCACCAGGAAGTCTCAAGAATTTCTGAAGACTATTTGGAATTTTTAAAAAGTGTAAAGATTGCTTGTGTGTGTGACCTTCGTCATGACCTGACAATTTCACATAAAGTGTTCTGAAAGCAGATGAGCCTTAAACATGAGAAGATACAGCAGTTTGAATGGCAATAGCAGAACATGTCAGTGATGAAAAAGCAAAGCAATTTAAAAGGAAAATGTAACTACACCAGACTTGCGTAGCATTCTTGCTTTACCATTTGCATGACTAGCAGGCACTCACTCATGGTGTCAGGTTTAGAGGTCTTCTAATCCATCAGCTGAAATACTAATTTTTCATCTGGCCTAAGAATTTTAATTTGTTAAGCCTTTCACAACAGAGGCTTCTTTTTTCCCCTCATAAAATAGCACCCAGGAATACACAACAAATTTGCACAATGTTTCTGTGTAAACCTTTCCAAATCATCTGATGCTTATCAACATTGGTTATTCAAGCAGTTAGACTCAAATATTTTACAGTGTATTGAACCTCAATGACACTAGAGCAGGAGCACATCTGTGCCTTCTTTAACACCTCATTTTAGATTTCTCAAGATCAGCTCTGTGTGTACATAAAAGATGTTCTGCCAAAGAACTGCAATAGCCAACTACAACAAAGTTAGGGAGTTCACACAGCACTGGGACCTAACCAGTCTGTTTCACGATGTCATGAGGTGTCTGCCCATCACAAAGTCAAATATTTTACTTTTGTCTGTTGCAAAGACTATTACATTAACACAGAAGATGGCAAAAATTACAAATATAAAGATAGCAGAAATTTGATTTTTAGCATTACAATACCATAAGATGGTGCAAAAAGCACCTACTAAGTTCTTTGCTTCTCAAAAAAAGCAATTTTAAGTGGTCGTTGATTTTTAAATTTTGGATTGCTTATCCTGGAGCTAACCATACCACACTCAACTAATCCGATATACATATGCTGACATTTGAATAGATATTTACAGAACTTGATGCTGCTGATATTTTATGAACTAAGAGGGGGAATAAGCATAACCAATTTTTTTTAAATACTTCTCTGCAAGAAGTGATTTAAAAAAATATTGTTGGTGTTTTATATTGCAGCATTGAGCATTTATTAGTCACTTTGCTGGCATCGGATAATATGACCAGAGCTTCCTGCTGACCTGGATATGCTTCAAGTTTGTGCATGCACGTATGCAGTCTTACAACCACCTTAGGCTGCTCTTTTAGAAACACCCCATCTATTCAGTCATTCTAGAGACATTCAAAGTACTTCAAAGTCCAGTTAAATAAGAGATCCTATAACCTATTTTGGGTTAAAGTGCATCAGAGACATGAGTTAGCAGCAGACCCGCCGTCACCCAGCCGCGTAGCTGCTGAGGAAGGAGTAGAACATGGGCAGCTTCAAGCGCTGCTGGTCCTTGCGGCACCAGGCGATGACATTCCCGTCACAGTTAGCCGTGAACAAGTGATGGCCGTCGCAGGAAAACGTAAGGCTGCAAAACGAGAAAAGAGGCTATATTTGTACCAGATGTGGCTATTTATAATGCTAGAAGACATTAAAAGCTCGTGAGAGTTCAGCCAACAAAGATTATCTGTCAGGGGAGGCCCAGTGCCTACACTAACGTAGCAATGTTTGCATTTACCTGCTGATCCATTTGTACCCCAACTGGCTGAACTACAGCTTTGGCCAGCACTTCAACAGCCCCCGTGGTTTAATACTCATTTCTTTGCAGTGTCAGAGAAAAGGGCAGGATCAGGAGCAAAATCCTACCCTCTTCTGTTTCTGAAAGGAAGGATTTTCTACAACAGAGCTCAGTGCCCTCTGAACTTGCTTTGCTGACAAAGGCAGAAACTAAATCCATCAAATTTCATGGCACAGCACAGGACTTTTGTTCAGATGGGGATTTCTTGAGCTATAACAGGGCCAGTAAAGCCCTTCAGTCATACCATGGGTAATGTCAGAGAGCATGAAGGTCAGCATCCATTTTCTGTCACATTTAAGCAGGAAACTAAATTATTCAATAGCTACTAAATCATTATCAACAAGCTTTGTGAAATATGCTGCTCAAAGGAAGTAAAAAAGACAATAACTATCTTTTTAATTTCTAAAAAAATACAGTAATTTGGATTTTAAATGGTGTTTCACCGACAGTCAAAACAAAATCTTTCCGAGTCATTTGTTACTATGCCAACATTAAGATGATAAAATTTTGGCATAACTCTAAGACCTCTGTGCAGACTACCGTACCACTGGGGATATTAAAGACTCTATCCTTTGACCATGTTCTGAAAACACTTTGGCACGAGAATTCTCCTCATATAAATAAAGGGGACTCAGAAAACTAACTACACAAGCACTCCAAAAACGGCTACTCTGAGTTTACCCCTTTCTCCACCATTTCCCCTTCAGCATCAGAAAAAATGATGAGTGAAAAGGCAGTATTTTCATTTAATTTTGAGGAAGAAACACTGTCTATTTAATTCTGACAAAGTTAAGATTATCTCATTTTAATATAGATTCTGAGGAAAAATATTAAATGTAAAAACAAGAGGAGTAGCTATTGTTCAGTTTTCAAGGGAATCCTGCTAATTTCCATCTGCCAGCAGCAGAAGCTAGTTATTACTGTCATTACAAATACAGTACACTTGTGCTCACTTTGCTTTCATGAATAATTAGTAGGTTTGCATTGCTCTTTTTAGACATGGGTGTTTACCTCCTATTTTCATGTTCAACACTCAAGACTATTTTGTTGTGGGTTTGGTTTTTTTTCCCCACAAAGAGAAAAATGCATTCATTGTATACATAAGATTTTTTTTACCTTACAATAGGTTTGGCTGACTTTGAAAATGTTATTTCTCGTACTGGCTTCAAGTCCCACGTACTCCACAATCTGAAAGAAAGAGACATCTCTCTTCACACTTGCTCTTACAAATATTTCAGTGATAAACAATCTATTTAGCAACTGCTAAGACCAGGAGCTGAGTAACAGCTTGTCCACAGTCTTTAAAGCCAAATACCAGCATGATGTTTGGCTGCATGCTCTCAAACTGTGAGCCTAAGTTACAGAGCATTTTAATAAATAAACATTTCAAACGCTTACCTTACAACTCCATTTTCAAGGCCCCCTGCAATCACATTGACAGACACACCTTCAGGCTGGTTAGAGAAAGCAACAGAGCAAATACTTTCCCTGCAGTGCACATGTCCAACAAGATCACCATTAACTGTCCAAAGTCTCAAATCACTGCCTCCTCCAACTGCAACAGAACACAGCATGGGAGTATTAAAAAATAAATCTAGACCACAGTTAAGTCTATAATACTTAAATATTCTGTGGCAAAGAATTCAGCTTCTTGAGAGTTCATAAGGTTTAAATGACTGAGTGATGTCTGCAATTACTTCTCTCTGTCTGTGACAGGAAGCATGCAAACCACCAAGCCACTGCAGTGATTTAGAAACCATCACATCATATTTATAGAACATTTTACTTACAAAACACTATGTGAATTTACTTTTAATGACCAATTTTCACATACTAACAGGGAAGGCACTAAGATGGAATTCATACTAGCTATTTAAGCACTTGATTCTTGTACCTTAGCTTGCATTTTAAGCAAAACACTAGAAAAATAGTTCAGTTCTCTTACTTGGTTATCTGGCATTATTTGATTCTATCAACGAACTAACAACCCAATTACTGCTTTTATCTTAAAATGAATTGTCATAAAATGAAATGTAATGTTCCCTTACTACTTAATGAATACAACATTTTGCAGAAAAAAATTAATTGGTGAGCTATAGAAATGGACTTGAAAGTCTCCAAGTAAGTTTAAAAATCTAAATATTAGGTTTCTGAAGCTGCCAGAATAATGTCCCCTTACCCTTTAATACCCCTTGCCTGTGCTGTGTAATGCACTGTACTCCCCTGAAGAACTGTACCTTTGACAACAAATCTCTGTTAAAATGAACACAGCCAACATCACAAAAATGTGAGTCTCCAGGCATCTTTGAAATCTCAAGTGTTTTTAAAAAGAGACCAAACTGTTGGCCTTCGTATCTCTACATTAAATTCAAACACCTGCCTAATCACTCCTGGAGAAATTTGTATGTTACTATGTAAAAAAAAGCCAAATGTTGCTCCTGTATGACGAAAGCATCCTCAGATGATTAATACACACTCAGTAACTAATTTAATTACAAGTCTCATGATTTACTGTGTCTGCAAGTCAAAACAGCTTTCTTGACTGACAAATATACCTGAATCACAAACTGTTGCAATATCACCAGTGGTTTCACTAGCTGAAACTGCAGTCACAGGACTCTTGTGTCCAGCCAGACTCTGGACATAGCACAGCCTGAAGAAAACAAAGGGAACAAGCCTAAATTTCAGACTCAAATGCAGAAAAGGTCCTTCAAGGAAAATATTAAAAACAGTTACATTAATTTCAATCAACATTTTGCTCAACTATGGTAGTTTTCATATTCACTATAAAATTTTAGCACCTTTCACGAGAAAAACCAGTAGGGGTTTGACTCCACAACAAGACATACACAGAACAAATTCAACTAACTTCAAAAGGGCAAAGATACCAAAGAGTGGGAAAACCTGTATTTATAAGAAAGCTATGGGAAAGAGCTACATATATACTTGTACCTGTTCAAATCCCATATTATGCAGGTTCCATCTTTGCTGACACTTATCATTATACTGTATGGTTTGCACACAAACAAGCTTGTTATTTCTGCTGTGTGTCCATACAGATGGACTTGTGACTCCATTTCTATCTCAGAAGGCTGAAAAAGAGCAAGATGAAACAAACTCATGAAAAAGAAAATTAATGTCTCTTTCTTTAAAAACGATAAGCCTAGTTTAATCTTAGATGTCAAAGAATGGCTCCCATTGTTTTTAATATCATTTTAGCAACTATGTTCACGCTTTATTATGTTTAACACTTTATAATGTGATAAGACATAGACATCATCAATTTTCAACTTTTTGCTTCCAGTGCTTTAGCCTCAGCAAATACATTGATGTGATCCATTGAACTGAAATGAAAAACTACTGTAGTTCCATCTCAATTACACACCTTAAAGTCGGCTGATTTGTTTTCTGCAAGACTGCTCTTTCCATACGACAGTGAAATGACAGTTTTCAATATTTTAGCATCTAGTGGAAGCACTCGGAAACATAAAAGGAAAACCCAGCTCAGAAGTTGTCACTCTCTGTACAACAAATTATACTAGGAATTCCTCAAGTTGGTGCCAAGTTCTTCAATGATAGCCAGTTGGAAAAACATGCAGGAAGTCAAGTTTAAATATAGAAATTGCTAGGTAAAAATTAAAGCAGCAAAATTTAACACCAAACAACACTTTTTATTCAAGTTACATAATTTGAAATTATTCAGACTTCCTGAAAACTGGCTAAGTTGAAAGAGCTGCTTAATCAGAATGCTAATGCTTTATTTAGGACAATTTGCTGTACAGAGATTAGAATAATCTTTGCAAAGGAAGAGAACAGTTTTCTGCTTGTTTCCTCACACATGTCAGAGCACATCATCTGCATTTTTGTATGAGGGTACAGGATGCCTACCTATAGCAGGTCTACAAAAATACCCTGGAAGTTCAAACAGACAAGATAAAAGTATACATATGCTCAACTCACAGGTTGTAGAAAATTTACATGTCTTTGCACTAAAAGGGACAATATAATCTATGTAATACCGAAAAAGGCAATGCACTGACAACAGAAAGACCTGCTAGTTTGCTCTTGCTACTGAGCATCTCATCCATGTAAGACATTTATGAAAGTACCCAGATGCCATTCTCGGTGACACCTCACATATAAAAATCCTTCTTTAATCCTTTCTCAGTTGAGAGAAAAAAAATTATACCAGAATTTTCTATTACAGCAACAAACAAGACTTGTGTTTTAATGAAGAACTGATTTTGATAACCCTTTTACTGTGTTCCTCCCACTTCCTTTAAAGCGCTCCCACTTGATCTGCATCTCAACACTTGAACTGAAAGCAGCACCCACCTTTAGCAGCTTCTCTCTACCGTACTAATAGCAATGGTTTATTGATTCTTATTGGGACACTATTGCAATGAGACAAGCTGGAATTCTAACACCAACTGTATCAAGTTCTTATATTGAGTTATGAAATAGGTGTTTTTCATGCCTGAAGTGTTGTTCCCTTCTTTCTTCCCTCCTGTTTTTAGGTGAGAACCCCTAAAATGGTATCTAGATGTGGGAAAACATGCACGTATGTATCTACCTTCAAACAGCAGCTCTTTCTGCCTGCAGCACTTGAGTGGGGAATTAAAATGATCACTTCCCAGTTTCATTCAAACAAGTCCTTCACAAGCACTCTGTTTGCAAGACACCTCTAGCAGTCAGCAAGTGAAGGCTGAACAACCAGACACCTGTGGCTGAGGGGCTCATGCAGGTGTGACTTACTGTCAGCACACATCACAGTGTCAAAGCAGTACTTCATGGGGTTTTGACCATCGTAAGGCAAGGAAAAACAGAGCACCTGAAGCACAACACGGAGGCATTTTTGAATTCTGACAGCATGCTTTCAAGTTCCCATATCCAATTAACATGACATCTACTTCATGCCCATGCATTGCATTTATTCAAATGTGAAACAGGGCAAAATATTCATGTGTCAAGTACTGCATTATAACAAAATGTTCACTTGATCGCTGATCAGCTGACAAGATGGATACAGAGCAGATGTCAGGAAGCACATTTGCATTCCCTGCAGCCCTGACTTGAGTAACTGACTCAACAACAGGAGCTACAAAATTGACACAAGGTCCCTCTTCCTGGGGCACATAAAACTGTCAGTGCTGAGGAATTCAGCAAAGATGATCTCAAAGAACATCATCTGTGCAGATGAACAAAAAAATCACTTGTTTCTAGGAAACAGAAGGAACTCAAGAACCATAACCCCACTAACTAGAGTTTCTTTTCAGCTTTGCAGAAAGCAAGTATATTTAATTTCCACTTTGAAAAAAAGTTAACTGGAATCCAAGTCTCAGTACAACTTATTTACAAGTTCACTATTCTGGGGAGCAGTTAAGGTGCCTGCCTTAAGATCCAATTAACTAAAGCTTGTAGGCTTCAAGCTCTGCTTCATTTTCTGTACTCAAAGTGCTGCTGAGCTTAGGAAGTATGAGTGGCAGATCACCAGAAACTGGAAAAAAGCCAAGGGGAAAAAAATTTTAAAAAGCACTGTGTTTATGTTCTTCCTAGTCTAAGCATCTGCTGTTTGCCACTACTGAAAACAGAAAACTGGGTAGGCACAGCAGATCATACCAAGGTTCTCTCTAGCACATGCTAATATAGTGATTCAAGAGCATCAAGGAGTACAATACCACAAATGTTTGCCAATGCCTGTATCAAGCTGCATCTAGGCAATCAGTTTAGTTCAGTTGTTGCTATGGGTAATCCTGCAGACACACCTAAAATGAGCTACTAGGAAAGTTGCCTATTCTCTGTTAAAACTATGGAGAATAGAAGTTACTGCTAAAGAAAGTATGGAAGCTTCCAACTCAGTTAGAATCAGATTTTTAATTTGGAGTTAGTTATGCTTTCTATTTTTTTCTATTTATACCATGATTATTAGCAAACAGTATCAAGGGAGTTTCTACTACTCTCAGTATTTTCCACTAACAGATTAAGTAATGCAAGTTACTTTCTCCCTTCCCTACTCACAGCTTTACCCCTTGGCGAATATGACAAAGTAAAGAGGCTTGGTGGTTAATACATACACTGCCTGAGAATTCATCCTGGCTCTCTGTAGTTTAAGTGCCTTCTGCACTTGAATGATGGTTTACTTTGGGGAGCTGCATTTTACAGTTTCAGTTAAAACATTGAAAGGCTCTGTCTCCTTCAGAGAAAAAGTTACTCCTTAATGCAGGGAGCTTCACTGTGCCAGAGAGTTTCAATTCCAAGCCCTGGCCCGAACACAGTCAGAGCTGTACTCATTGTACGCTCAGGTGATGAGGGCTGACTAAAGGCTAGCTGTATGTAAACAAGAGCTTAAGAAAAACACACAAACGTGTTGAGATGTCAGAGGAGCCTTCAAAAATAAATACTAAAAATGCATGTCCTTTTTTTAGCAATTATCCAGAAAAGGTCTCTCTTTCTCATTTTTCCTGTTAAAAAAATACTGTAATAATGAATACACCTAAATCCTTACTTATGAATTCTGTTCCATGTAACTTACCGTATTGCTAGTGAATCTGTTCATATATGCTGTGATCACACCGGATTTACTACCTGTGAACAGCTGACAACTGTCTGGCACCCAAGCACAACTTGTTACCTTGAAAAGGCAAAAAAAAGCCAGAAAAAATTAGAACAGAAAAACTATTCTACCTGCTGTTTTCATTATGTCACAGCATTTGGTCAAACTGATTCTTTATTAGTTATCCTAAGAAAAGCCACGTAAAATACATAAACTAAAGAAATCCAAGAGCTAAAATATAGCTGCTCTAGGTTATATTTGTTACTCTGTCAAAAACAAAGTAATGAGGGAGTTTTATGTAGTCTGGAATTCACAGCTAAAGAGCAGTGAACTAGTGCAGACTTCAAGATCAGCCACCAAAATCTTTTTGACAGGATCTTACCGACCACTGGAGTGTGACAGAGATTATGCAGCTTTCCCTAACAATCTTTTAGACAATCTTTTTCAAACGGATCCTAAATGTGGAGTTGTTCTTCTAACAAGAATGAAGCACCTATATTTTTTTTTCTGTATTGACTTTTCTTGGAGCAGAACTTAAACTTTTTTAAATCCACAGCAATACTCTATAGGAAGGAAAAGCTACAAAAATCAAATGAATGCAAAAGGAGTCTTTATCTAGTACACGAAAACAACCAAGAACATGATACAGTAGAGCCATAAGGAACACATTCCAGAGGAAATCAAAAAGATTAAAAAGAGTTGTGATTGGATGCTCATCTCCAAAAAAGCTAAAGCAAGAGTACCTACTGCCAAGTCAAGCCACCACTTAAAACTACCAATATTAAATTGAAGAGCAAGAGAATGATTTCTTTTTACCTGATGGAGCTGTGAGCTCTGTATAAAATTTACTGGAGGTTCACTTTGTTTGCTTTTCAGTCGTAAAATGTTATCGGCATATCCCCAGCTCAGGATCGCTGACCACTGAATGTCAGTACTGTGCATGCTCCTCACGCCTGAAGGAAGGCACACGAGATGTGTCACATGCACAGCAAGACTCACTCACTTTAAGAGTCAACAACAAAAATCTCAGGTTTGTGTTTTATCACAAGCTAAAATACAAAACCCCCCCCAAAGTTTCAAAATAAGGTATTTTCCATTAGGCTACATCATCTGCAATGTATTATAAACAAACACAGTTTTCAGAGACCGAAGGAACATTCGGTCTTCTCCAAAGACAGTTTGCAACTGGGACAAAACTTCTTTGAAGAAGCATTGCATCTCTTGAGAGCAGAGAAAAGGGGAAGGGGCAGACAATACTTCCCAGCTAGAGAAATGATTGCTCATAACTTCAAGGAGAATGTTACTTGTTTTTGTTGATTAAATGCAATTTATTTTTGGAAAACCTGCACTAGAATATGCTACCAAGAAAACAAAAGAGATTGTGAGAACCTGTTTGTATGTTCTCAACAAGAATCCTTCCAAGAAGTTTAACTGAAAGCAGAAGATCCTTCACCTCTGCTTTTTTACTGTTAACTTTTCTCATTGTCTGCCTCTAAAATCCATGCCTTAAGCTTTCCTTTCTATTGCCACAGGAGTTTTTTTATCTGTTCTTCAGTTCTTGGACTCAATCTGCTGGCAAGTTCTAAAATTAAATCCTCATGCTTCAGTCACTTCAATGAAAAATATGAACTTAATTACAGAATGTCTCTACTGTAGTTTTGAAAATTACAAGTAAAATCCACCCTCCAGTAAAGATACCACACATGTGGAAGCTGTTAATGGAATTATAAATTAATCTTTGGCAAAAGCAACTAAACTTGAGAAGATTGCTGAAGAACAATAGTAGCATTAGATTTAATTTTTCCATGGCTCATTTCACATATGTTGCGCATATAGAGAATAAGCACAAATTCATACCTTGCTCCTTGCTATATATCATCAAAAGGCAAAACTTGCTGGACAAACCACAGATAGCTTTAGTCGGTAAAGCCTGGAGAGAGCCAAACCTTTCTCCATGTGGTTGGCTAAAGCAGACAACAGGGTCTGGAGCACTTGGGGAACCAACATATTCTCCCCACTTCAAGCCTTTTATCCATGGTAACGGACTCTAAAACAAGCACAGATAAGGTTCAAATTATAGAATTTCCAGAAAAAAATAATTTCATTAGTAATGGAGAATGATTCATTTCACTTTCCTGAAAGCAATCACATGGTAAGGACAGCTGAAGTATTTATTCTAAAACCACTAGGAAGATGAGTTCAAAGCACTGCAGTACTATCAGTTGAACTGTTAACTTTAAAGTAGTTCTACTACTTCTTTAAAGGCATAGGCAGCCAGCTTCTAGTTCAGGTAGTTTAGTTAAAAATAGAGATTTCTCTGAATCCAAGGATTCAGTTTCTGACTGGACTTTGGGGAAAACAAGTGTTTGAAGTGAAAAAAGTTTAATTGTCCTACAGGCAGTTAAAAAGCTGAGGATGGAAGAAAGCACAGTATGTGTTTTCCTGCTATAGGTCTGCATATAGATTCCACAATTCATCACTGGAAGTATAAAACTGCTTAAGTGAAAGGCTTTCCAACACCTATTTGCCAAAACCAAGATAAACTCAGATCTCAGTTTACACAAAATATCACAAATGCATGAAAGTAATTTTCACTATCACTTACTAATTTTGTGTATTTTCTTTACAGTACTATACAGCAAGTAGCACTTTTAGGGAGAAAATTCTAAACCAAGGGTACAATAATTACAGCATATGAATAGTAATTAAACCATCTTACAATTGAAAATTACATACTGGATAAATTATTTCTTTAGTGTGTTCTCTGGTTTCTCTGAAAGCAAACTGCACTAGTAATCCCATGGCAGCAGGAAGTTCTCCTTCCATGATAAGCCTGGATCCAGGTCTGCTAACATGTGCTGCATGGAACAGCTGGCGAGGCGTTTGCCCATATGTTTTTATCATTGTTTCAAGGGCTCTTCTCTGAACAGGATCTTCAACAGCAGAAACATCCATCCCAAAATAGGTCTACAGGGGAAAAAAGAAAGGGGAGGGGCAAGAATAAACTTGTCAGGTTTGTCTTTGGGAAAGATTTTGCAACACATACACACAAATTCAGAGGCAGACTATTCAGTTGTTTGTTTAAGGTGTGGCCCAGAAGCCATCCCACAGCAACTGTGCTGACTAAAGAGCCACTGAGAACAGTAACCTTGTCACCTCCTCTTTATTGGAATAAACTACCACTTTAAGGATTATCAGGTAAGCTGCTCCTACGTATATGCCATGACTAATTTCTGTCAAAAAGGTTTTCTTTGAGACCTTTACCAATCTGCAAAACTGGAAGGGTTGCTGATGATAAACAAAAGAATTGGAAAGAGTTGGAGAGGTTTATTTTCTTTACCTCTTTTTAATGATCATATTAAAGTGCTCTTTTGGGCTAAAGAAGGAGAAAGAAACCTCATACTTCAAGAGAGTGGAAATTATTTCCTTCCACTTGTCTTTTTCATGCCTCTCTAATTGTGCACCACACACTTTTCCTCAGTCACACCAAAGGCCTTGACTTTTCACTTTAAAAAATGATGAACACACAAGCTTAACATTCGAAGCTCAAGGTACTAACCAAATCAATACTTAAGCACAAAAGGAGGAAAAGACAGGGAAGTATTCAGATGGCTACTTGAAAAATCCATCACTGCCAAACACTACTGTTTTATTAGCTTTTCCAGCCATAGAACAAACACTAAAAACATTAAACATTTGAATGCACTTAAAACCAGGACTACCTGCTGAGCAAACCTTGCGATGGTAAGGATTGAAGCTATAGAATACAATCCAAGATATCCATTTTACAATTAAGTAGTGAAACTCTGGAATTTTTTACATTAAATAAAGACTTATTTGAAATAAAACTTATTGTAGAGAAAAGTGCTCATTAGAGGGACAGAACACAAGACATGTATGAAGTAAAACACAATGAGCTCAGGACAAACAGAACTATTTTAATCCTATCAAAAGCTGCAGCACCACCTGCCTAAATTAAAATCTTTTGAATCAGGCAGAAACAGATACACACAGTTACAATAATCAGAGTACTGCAAGCCACTGCAAACAACTATCCACAGGGCCTAAACCCCAGACCTGATCACTCCCCTCACCTAGCTCAAGGCAAGAAAGAGGAACAACAATTCACTAAGTATCACAATAGTCCCTGGGATCTTACAGCTCAACATTGAAATGGTTAAAGTCTTTTCTTATTCTTCAACACTTGATGAGCGAGGGATCTTGTTTCATGCTGGACATTTTCCAAGCAAGTCAGACCAAACCCTCCCCCATTAAGTTACTAAGGGCAATGAACAAACACACTGCTTAACAAATACTTACTGCAGGGTGAAAGACATTAATAGCCTGAACAGAGGCCTTGCCTTTTTGCTTATAACCAAACACCAAGTCAATCCAGTGACAGATTGTCTGGGAAACATGATCAGACTCCAAAGCCTGACGATGAATCAGGATGAACAGACGAGGATCATTACGGGCCCAAGGTGGAAGATTGACATGGTTAACTCTGTCACCATTTTGACGCACTCCAAAATCAAAACCTAGAAACAGGGGAGTGAATATTCCAACATTTTAGTTGACAGAAATTTCAAAAAGGTCCATAGGGCTGTACAAAATTAAACTATTAAGCACAGTGATTAACAATCAACAAAGCAGCATCATTAACAAGTCCCTCCAAATCACATTCAGCTGTACATACTCATTCAAACGGAAAAATGAGAAAACAGCAAACTCCTTTGCCCCGCTGACAAAATCAGGGAAAAAACTTAGCTTAACTCCTATATAGCAGCTTTTTTAGTATATCCCACAAACTTGTGCCAGATTTCTCCCATACATCTACTACTTAGCATATTCAGCCAACGGATATAAATGTTCTCAGTTTCAACCCATAAGCTCAATCTTACAACTCTTTTGGGTATATAGTTTTGTTGCCCTCTTAGTATACCTTCTCTGTTAACTAGAAAGTCGGGAAGGTAGAAAAATTCTGGGATAAGCTCCTTTACGTCAGTCATTGATTCATACGAAGAGAGGCGCCAGGTTGTATTGGTAGAGTGAAAAGTTCTGTCTGGGATGTCAAAACTTTGATCTGTAAAGAAATCCAAACTCAATTGTTACATTGATGATGGACACTAACGGTTGCACATCTGCAACTTCACGTAGTTAGCTACTCTCCAGTTAGCTGAGAACATTTAGAATTCTCTTATCTCAATTGCTATGTGTTACACATGGACTGCAAGTCAAATAAAGGTCAGATTTTTATGCTATAGGAACTAAGGTATAAACATCAGATGAACAGCTTTATGGTCTAGCTTGAAAATTTCAGGAATGGATCTACTGTTAAAGGATACTAGATATAATTTTACTGAACTCGGCTGTTTAGAATTGAAAAATTATGCTAAATAGGGTAAAATATAGCAATCCTGGGTCATTGGAACAAGGCCCAGATGTGAAAGGCAAGTGCAAGCAAATGTGACCTTACCTTGATAAGCCAAAAACATTTTAGTAAAAGGTGGCAGCCTAACTAGGAAATGAAGCACAGTTCCACTGTTAGAATAATGAGATCCATAGTGATATGGTTGTACAGGGGGCATTGGATCATCCTCTCGTGCTCCTTTACGGTACTCTTCTTCTAAATACTAGGATAGTAAAAAAAAAAAAGAAAATCACAAACCTCCTCCTTAGATGCATTCCAACAACAAAAATAAGAGCTTGCCTAAATTGTTTAGGAATAAACTCTCAAACTTTTCAGAAACATACATTTAAAAGCGATTTGGAATCAAATACACTTTTAAATGTCTACAAACACACAATCGCTTTTACAATCCAGTTAGGTATCAAAGTCTTTAGCCAATCTAAATGTCCTATTTTCCATTATTACTTTTGTTTTTCCCCACTCCCCCCTCTTGTTTTCTAACACAAGAGAATCATGAAAAAAACAGTATTTGCAAATAATACACTACACCATGGTGACACGGACAAGTTTGAAAGTCCAGCTGCAGATGCTTTAATTCCCCAGTATGTTGCTATTTCCTACAGTGTTTAAAACATTTTAAAGAGGGGAAAAAAAGTCAAAAAGCACCATATCATGGTAGGGCATATTAAAATAACAGAGTACTCGAGGGAAAACAGCTTTTCTGTAATCAAACAGAACAAATAGCTACAAATTCCACCAAAGCAATGTAAACTAAACAGTGGTAAATTATCTTCCTGATCTTTAGGGTTCTTTAAATGTATAAAAGTTCCTATATGAAGTGGTACCCATTTAAATTCCTCAACAGTATCACATGGCTAAATTGATTTATGATTTCAAGTACAGGAACAAACACAAGTTCCAAGCAAGTTACAAAAAAATTCCCAGGAAATGTTTCCTGGAAGAAAACATTACCGGAATTAAGAGTTCTGTAGCCATGAAATACTGTATTTGTGGTTTCTTCTTCCCCAATAAATATACATTACAGAAACTAAAGCCACTGTGTCATTTACACATGGGACAAAGGCAAGAAGAAAAAGTTATCCAAATTACCTTGTAAGTATCCACATAACGATCCTCTTTTTCTTTAGACTGCACAGCTATTGGTTTCACCAGGTTTCTGCAACAGAAGCAGTACTGATATGTTGTAATTTTTGTTACAATATTGATTCACATAATCTAATAATACAATATTAAGAATAACGCCTTTAATATAATGAAAAGGACAAGGAAAACATAACATTTTTCAAGAAAGTTCAGAAAAGAAAATAGCAACTTTTAGTTAGTGCTAAAGGCAAACTCAGATCCACAGCACAGTAACAGGCAAGCAAATGCCAAGTGCCTCAGTCAAAGCAGAGGCATCCTATAAAGGCAAAGACTTAGTGCACACAAATGTTAAATCAGCTTAACAGAAATTTATTAGGGTGGGACAATTCACTCAAATACATTCACAATGAAGACTGTGATTTTGTAACTGGCCAAGTAATTTACAATATTATTTCCTTTTCTATCTAATTTTTGCTAATTGGCCTGGAAGTCTTTAAGCATATGAATCTAAACATACAGCTTCTATTTAAATCTATGAACTATGCATATCCTATTAGGACAGTGTAAGTCCAACGCATTGCATTTGAATCTACACACCTGTTTTATTTCAATATCCCAGGCAAAGCAGCCACTTACTGTAAAAGCCCAAGTTACTGGGCTTTTCTGAGATGAGGTTGTCCCTGAATAGTTCCATTTGTGTGTGTGTGCAGTTTAGTACAACGAAGCTAAAAAGCTATATAGGGTGATCAGTTGAGGTATTTGGAAAAAATGGGTTTCAAGCATTTCATATTACCTATATACCGAAGGATCATTTAGGTCCAGCGTTTCATTGGTGTAGTCAGAAAGTATAAAAGGAAATACTGGATATTGCATGAGATCATTGAAGGAACGGCCCGCATGTTTGTTTAAATGAGTCAGATATTCAAAGTTAGTAATCTGTCCTGTGCACCACAGGTGGGTCAAAGCAGTAATGTTTCCATATTCCAAAAGGTTAGGCAAATTGTTAGTCAAGATGTTGTGGTACACATCATCACGGACCTAGAAGAAAATACCATACATTTAATCATACAATTTAAAAAGTTTAAAACTACCAAGACTAAGTTGCTCTCATTTTACATATTTCCAGAGTATCTGCTGTAATAGAATAATGTCTAGTATTACTAAAATTCTTCGGTGTCTTAACATATCAGAGATGTGTTTTACAACATGCCTATGATTGTCCAGAAGTCTAGCTGAGAAGTTATTTTGAAGGTATTAGGCAGAATTTAATTAATTCATGCAACAGGTCTCCTTAAAAACTAATGCATGAATATACATGCTATAAAGACACTGCAAAATGCTTTGGTGTATTACTCTGCGTTGGTGCCACAGTACCTTTGTATTATCGAAAGCCAAGAGCAAAGTTCTGCCATTTGTTAGAAAGATTTCCACAGCATTGTCTCTTAACTGCCACCAGCGCTTATGAACTTCTTTAATTTCCTCATAGGTCCAAGAAAATGATGCTGGTTCAGTCTCTCCATGAAAACTCTGTAGAATTTGCAATTTAAAAAGCCATTTTAAATAGTGGATTTTCCAAACAAGAAACCCTTCAACGCAGCCAATTTATAACAATACAGCATATCATATGGCAAACTTTAATTTTAATGCAATGCTTTAATATGTTGCTGTGATTTTCTTTAGCTACTTTCGCCATCCTCCACTCTCCTCAAGGCAGTGGGTAGAACATCACACATGCTCCTCAGCTGCTCCAGTTCCCTATCCAGCACTAGCAAGCAATGCCACATTTTCACTGGCTCTCAAGCTAAAATATTGGACAGCCAATCAGAGCAAGCAAAGCTTTGTTGTGAATGCCAGCTCTGACAGTTCTATGAAGGACAAAGCAGCTGGTAGCATCTTAAACCAGAGAACTTTTCAGTAGATGCAAGGAAGAGCTCTGTAAAAGCAGTTTAAAGCTTTCAGTAGTGCAATCCATATCTTGATTACTTTTACATGTCTATTGGATGTATAAACAATTTATGCATCAGAGCCTTTGTATATCAGAAGGATGAGGTCAGCTCCCATTTCCTTCATTAAACAGTCCTCTTGTATAGGACAAGGGAGGAGCTAGAACATCACATATAACGTAAAATTCAAGAATCAGATGTTGTGGAACACAGCACAATTCGTTCACTTGTGAGTTTCTGCACTTCGTAGTGCTCCAGCTTCCACTAAGGCAAGTTCTCAGGTGCAGATCAACGCAAACTCTGTGCACTTTGCTGATGAACTCAAAGCAATGGACTGCAAGGTGCAGAAGCCTCTCACATCACCCCTTCCTCATTCCCTCCCAGTCCCAGGCCCACATCTTTCCCGTTTTCTTCTATCACCACCAATTCCATAGCCAGGGGGAACAGAAGCAACACAATCAGTTTGGTTAGCTTTGCCCAGAGATCTCTAGTACTACTGCCACTGAAATTGCTGAAGAAGAAAGCTACTCATGGCCATAGTCTGGAAAAATTAAAGCTGGACAATATGTTCTAACACTTACCGAATTTTCAATTGTGTCTGAAGCATTATCTTCAACAAAATACATGCCACATTTTCCTACAACAAAAGATAGTTATGAAAAGGTACACGATATTGCACAATGCATCTTTGGGTTATATAAACAGTATTCAAGAGTTAAGAATGCTAAGAATAGCACCTGGGGCAAGACAGTACTTGACAGAAATATAATTTATCATTCCACATCTTTTAGCAAGTGGTCTGCAGATCTTAAAACTCAATGGCAATTCAAACAGCACTCATGCAAACAGTAGAGAAAAAAGGCAAAATTGATATAACAAAGTATGTAACCCACAAGAAGTCAGGCAACAGCTCAATTACTTAAAAAAATTAGCCAGGTTTATATATACAGCAGTATCCTACACCAAAAATGTATTTATAAAGACTGAAAATTCTACTTACCTAGCAACAGTTCACCAGCAGTCTCTCTAGAAGGTGCTACACTTATACATCTTCGATTAACTCTGAAATGTTTCAAAGTGGAAATGCTTATGGATTATGGTAATGCCTATCCTTATAGATTTATGTACCTTTCAGCAGATTTAAACCATGCAAAAGCCAACAGCCTCCAAGGTTACAGCTGAAGAAGAACTGTCCAATGTGACTAATGGTTCATATCCCAAAGAGGGAAAGAAAAATAGAACCTCAAATTTTCTAGACTTGCTCATTAGTCTATTTTGCATGCATATTTCTTTGCATGTTCTCTGCAGTTATTTTAGGCTGTTTTAGTGCCTGTAACAGGTGGCAAATTGACACAACTGTAGAGTTGAGTAATGCAAGGATAAAAACACAATTTGCTTTTGAACACTGATGGAAAGACCTACCAGATCTTAGATCTTTAGGACAGTCAGTGATACTAAGTGAAAATAAGATATCCCATCAGGTTATCCCACAAAAGTCCTATCCACAGCACACCAGATGGTATTTGGTAGCTCTAGTCTTTTGCTTTTGAGTAAAGCAAAAAGCCTACTATTTTTGATACTTGTCATTTTCCACTTGATTTTTTAAAAAATGTTTATTTAGACAAAAAAGTGACAGCTGTTTCATTTGATTGGGAAAGGGAAAGCAAGTGTTATCCAAAAATTACCTTATATGTTCACTTGCAGCTTTGTCCTTTACAGTAGAGGAGTGAGAAGAATGTGTTTTGTCTTCAAATAAGTAAGACAATGGAGTTTTAATCACACCTATAAAGAAATCACAAATAATAAGGTACTAACAGTCATTACAATTCAGACATTACACTACATTCAGCATAGAAGATATTTTAGTTACCTTCTTGTTTTTGCCTGTCTGGGAGAAGGTATTTGTTTGGAATAGTTAGGTAGCACCTCTGCAAGCGGCGCCTCTCTCTGTTTGGGCCCTCTGTTGGATCCAGTTGCCAAGAAGTTGGGTAATAGACTGGGTCATACCAGAGTGCTCTGACAAAAAAAATATGTTAGGAGTTTGGCAGCAGAGGCAGAATACGCGCTTATTAATTCTGTTCTTCTTTAACTAGTAGAAAGATAGAAGTTGCACAGTAGTACACAGGGCAATTACTTCTGAAAAAGTATTAAAAGACTAAATTCTGTAGTTTATTTTCATGTACTATTCCACTGAATGACTTCTTACAAGCTACTACTGTAAGACTATTCTTGAAGCTACTCACTCTAATGAAAACAGCAATACAATGCATCCAACATTATTTTGAAAACTCTGCTGCTGCGAACATGAGATAATACTAGTTCTGCAGCGGTGAAAATAACAGTTTGGTTTTTTATCAACATTAACATCCTTTGTTCTACACTATTTAGTGAACAGAGCATCTAGATGCTAATACAAGAAACATTACCCAAAAATTTTTTTTTACTCCATCTATGTTGCGCAACCTATGAAAACGTTAGGACACTCTTCATAGTATTAGGCACAGCAGAATGTATATGATGAAAAAAACTGACTAAATGGCATAGAAATACTAGTTGGCTACTCACCCTAAAAGATAGGGGGGGAAAAAAATCAAGTCTTTTACAAGTCTAACTATCAGATGGTTAGTAAAAGTAATTCTAATTTTAATATCATCTCCATTTCACATGCCTCTGAGTAGAATGAGAAGCGCATGTCAGGCATCAAGTCTCTCTCACTTTTGCACCAAGATGAGAAAACTCACCGATCGTGGGTAAGCTGCTGAACAAGTTCCTGCCAATGTCTGCTGGCACTTAGCTCTGCCTTATACATCCCCCTGATGTGCTGGATTACTTTTTTCCTTTCCATTCCTTGTGACAGCGACACAGCTTGTGTGATGTCTCCAGCTATTTTAGAAATGTCTTTAGATTTTGTATCTAGACGTTGAAAGAGACTGAGGAGGAGAGTTGTGTTTTAAAATGTCAAATAAACACACTGAAAAGGGAAAGACACCAAAATGCCTCATAAAATACAATCAGTTTGGCAGTAGATACGTAGAATTCTTGTTACAGCAGATGCAGAGCAACTTAGCCTACATAATGAGATTCATGGATACCTTCTGCTTCTCAGCCATCAAAAAACCTATTACTTTTGGCCAAAGACAAGACAAGCCAGTCAGAAGATCAATGGCTATATATTAACATGCTTGACTAATTCATGTATACTCATTACAGTAAAAATCTGGAGTAAGGACACTAATTTACCACTGATTAAACCTCCTAAGCCATGCAACATAATAAAGTCTTAACACTTGCCTGTGTGGACTTGACTGAGCTGACCTTTACAGCTGCTGCACTTGCCTACTTTAA
This sequence comes from Pachycephala philippinensis, assembly GCA_013397055.1. Classification (NCBI taxonomy): domain Eukaryota; kingdom Metazoa; phylum Chordata; class Aves; order Passeriformes; genus Pachycephala; species Pachycephala philippinensis. The sequence continues at coordinate 129,306 of VWZT01005374.1, forward strand.
AGCACATTGTGTGTGAATCTCAAAGCTGAATTTTATGGCAAAGCCAGAAATGTAAATTAATGGAAAACTCAATCTACCCCAATGTACAGAAATTTACAATTATGCCAAGGAGCAGCAGTCTACATAGCTCACAAAAGTATTTAAATTGTATACTGAATACAGTATTTTATTCGCTGAAAATCAGGGTTAGTTGCAGGGACATTCAATCGCACAGACCACAGCAACAGGAGAGGTGATTGGACAGATGCAGCAGTCATAAAATTAAGGGTGAAATGCCAAACGTGCAAAAACCCAATTCAGTATTCTGAGGTTCACACAATGCCATTTATTATGCAACCTACCAAAATGCATATGCCTGTAATATAACAGTAAACTTGAAAGCTTGAAAGAAAGTGATGCTGTTAGTTTGAAAAAAACCCATCCATAATAATCACACAGGCAACTTTGCAATGGGAAGTGATGAACAGAGGACATTTCTTAGAGTTCTTGCAGCCCCTTTAAGGTACTTACTTCTGCCGATTATTAGCCATTGTCTTCTCCCAGGCAGCTTTGTTTACACCTTCTTCCATCTCGTATTTCTTCTGATCCTGAATGGAAGTTTTACACATTACTCTTTCTCAGATGGACAAAATAAGGAAGGAGAGGCTAAAGGATACGCCAATTTAAAAAAGGAAGACTGACAAAACTGTTCAACTGATATCTTCACAGCATTTAAAGCCAGCAAGGCTTCATTTCAGTTACTGCCATTTTATTATATTTATATATAATTTTTCTCTTCACAAGAATTCAAAAATTATTTTCTTGACAATAAGAGGTACTAATAGCTTATTATGAACTCCCATCTTCATCTGGATTAAATAATATGTTTAACCAAGAAGCTTTTGAGCTTGCTGTGAAGTGCTGAGTGTATGTGACACAAATATTTAGAAAGAGAAATCCCAAAAGCATAAGCCATGCACCAAAGAACACTACAATCTGCAGTTAAACTCTGATCCCATATAACACAACTGTCTCAAATACACACAGTTTTTAAAGCAAAGTTTTTATTCACAAACCTCTTTCAATGCTTTTATTAAATCTGGTTTTGGTCGTGGGCTCAGGGGAATGCATTTATAGCCACAACTTTTCAATGTATTCATTAAGTCTCCTGCTGCTCTTTGTTGTTCTTTGGTCATTCCATCACTGTGATTGTGCATTAACTCATACAAATAGAGCACTAATTTAGGCCCATGCTAGAAGACGAAAAGAAGGAAAGAGGGGAATACAGATGTATGGTCACTCGTTTTGACAACATTGAGCAGTTTTTCCCCCCTCTGCTTTTATTCCCTTTTCTGTGCAGATTTCTTCTACTAATTATTCTCTGATTTTAAAAAATGACAGCTTTATTGGTTAAACTTTTATAAAACTAGAAAAACATGCTGAATTTTATCCTCATATGATAAAATTTGCCCCAGCATCTTGTGACTTTTCAAATGGCTTGCAAGAGAACTGTTTCTTCTCCCAGTACTCAGCTCCTGCAGCCTTGTTTATACTTCAGGAAATATGTGCCAGAGACTTCTAATTTTGCCTGCCAAGAACGCTACACCTCATTTGATTAATCAAATTAGAGCTGACAGATAATGAAGTTAAGCAGACATAAGCAATAAATGCACTCAACATGACACTCCCACACAGAAGCCAGTGCTAGTACGTGAGCTCTTTTCTTCCTGGTAAAACTGTTATTTATTTGAATAACGTATACACGATCAGAAACATGTGAGTGCTATAAATGAATCCAATAAATACTTTCTCTTCTTAGTATACAGTGACTCAAACTGTGGCATGCCTTATTTCATTCTTGCAGTTCCTGAAGATATCAAACTGCAACATTCCTACCTGGTTTCTCCCCGTGACTCTAGTAAGTGCTTGCTCTCAAGCTTGAACTAACAGAGTACAACTATAAAAAACTTTCTTCTGACAAACTCAGAAAAGCAGGGAGAACCTATTCGGCTTAAGAACACGGAATACACAATCCCACTTTAAGAACTCATAAGAGGCTAAGTAAGGAAAGAGAGAGTACTGCTTTGGTTGAGGATTGACTGCTTCTTAAAATCTAGTTGAAAACAATTCTTATAAGCTTCAGGAAGTCTGCAGTTAAGAGTTCCAAAGCAAGGATAACTTCTTCCTTAATTTGCTATTTTAGGGTACTTTAATTCCTAGCTTCCTCAGTAAAATCCTTCATGTTAAAGCTAGTATCACCTTTTGTCTCTGCACTGCACAGGGGATTTGTTTGATGCAGAATAGCATCAACATACCCAGACTTAATTCTATCTGTCCTCAGGACAGCACAGCAATTGCAGAGGTACACGTAGGTGTTTGATATGAGAATTGTCAGTCACTAAAAATTGCTAAAATAGCAGCGAACAACTAGGCACATACAGATCTAAATAACTGTAAAATCCAAAACAATTGAATAGAGCTTTTAGAAATTTCTCTCACTCTTGAGCTTACTTGCAAAGTTGGGCTAAGACAGTCACGCAAAATCTCTTGGTGGTTTACTTCATGTACCATCTCCAAAGCCTGCTTCCTCTCCTGCAGCGGCCTCACAGGAGACAAGCTATGCACAAGCAGCCTCCCAAGCTGCGTACGGAATGTATCCTTACATAGCAAGAGGATTCTGTTCCACTGCTGTTTTGGAGTGCTCATTCTGCTGGTGCCCTAAGTAATGGAGACAACTTTTTAATATTACACGGTTAGGACTTCTACCAAGTTTTTCAAATTACAAAATAAACACAGTTAATATGATCAAAACACAAGACAAAGTTTTATCTACCAAAACAAGTGTTTTGCTTTAGTATAGTGATTATTATTATGGGTTAAAAGGCATTCTACTAAAACAATCCAGAAAGTGAAAACTGTGATGTAGAGGATTTAAAAAACAGAGGGGGTTTTTGATTGCTCATTTTAATCAACAGCCTTTTTACATTAATCACTGGTTTCTGAATGGATTACCTCAAATGATTAGAAACCAGGCATGGAAGGAGATGTGTGTGTTCACAAAAAGAAACTTGCCACATTGGAAAAGTACTACAAGTATGGCAACAATGGAAAGATAATACACCTATCAAACATAATTTTTCTGAGCTAGAAAGAATATTAGGTAGAACCACTTTTACCAAGATGACCTAAGAAAGAGTAATAACACACTTCATATTATTCAAGCAAAAACTGATCGCCTTGGAAAGGCTGACAAGCTAATACCTACATGTTAGAAGAGAAGACTTTCAGCCCTTTGGAAAGAATTGAAAAAAGAGCAAGCTCTCCTTCCCAACTCTAAAATATAATATAAACACAAATTGCTCAGAAAATCACCAGCTGTGGAGGCACAGAAGATCTGGTTTTATAGGCTTCAGCAACCTAAACATTGAAGTTTAAGAGACCAAGCAAATTTGTGTAGTACAAGAATGTCTATTTAAGTTTCGTTCAAGCAGAATTTTGCTATATGTAAAGGTGAAAATCAGAACAGATCCATTTACTATTTTACAACTGCAGAGAAACTGGGAAGCTGAACAGGGTTTTTAACGCCACAGTTGAATGGAGAGAAGCAGTAAGAAAAGCATTTACAGACTGAACACACAATGAAAGTTCCTAATGAAGGAACCTTATGAGATATGCTTTAATGTGGAGAGCATCTAGTTACTTACAATTGATACTTTGATTCCTTCCACCAACATTTTGACCATTTCTTTAAGAAAAGGATTTATTCTGCTAGTCAGTTCTTGCTGGCTTTCCTCTTCGGGAACTTCCAGCTGGGATGCTGAAAGTCTGCTTTGACTTGTATTTTCTGTTATACCCAGTACATCAAGGCACTCTTCAGTAGAGGCTTAAAATTTAAGAGGTGCATATTGATCAGTACCATCTCAAACACGACAATCCTACAATTCTTTAGCTGGCATTATATCAAACACTGCCTTTACTAATACATTTACCATACTTTTTCTCTCTTGCTTTTTCAGAATTTGAACTAGCTCTCAAAGTCATCAAACCTTGATAACCAATGTAACCATTTCATTAAAAAATTGCATTTTAAGAGAGCAGATGCTCCCTTTGGCAGTTAAATCTTCAGGTAATAATTCAGGCAGTTAACACATGAATAGACTAATGTAGAAATAAAACAACGTGTTCAGTTCATTCAGATGAAAACATTACGCAGATTGCCAGTTACATAATTCTGAGAGAGAAATCACAGAGAATGATGCTTTATGGCTAAATCCATTAAACTTGTGTCAATAGTACGATTTTCCTCTCTAACACTTCAACACTGCAAAAGCAAGAATTCATTTTTCATCTAAACAGAAACAAACAAAAAGAAATCCTACCTAAATAAATGAGCCTGTTAACAGCCAAAACGGTCAGCCTCTGTAACCTTTGTGCAAACTCAGACTCAGTGGCTTGGATAGGATTTTCTTGGCTCATTCTCCGCTGCATCATCATGTTGAATTCCTCACTTGCTAGTGAGCGCATTTTCACCAGCAGAGCATCAGACTGAGCAAGTGAAAACTTCCTGGAACCTTCAAGGAGAAAAGCACGAATAGAATTCTTCTAAAATGTACAAAAACTCAATCACTCAGCAACTGCTTTCATCCAAAGAGTTCACATCATTTAAGGAGACTAACTTTTGAAATACGTCAATATCAAAGGGAACGTAAGTGTCATTGGGTGTTTGTCTCTCATTTTTAATTTTTAAAGCTTTTTGAGAATAAACATACAAATTTCAAATAATAAGTAATACCATGAAATGATTTAGTCTCAAGATCAGATTTATGGTACGACTTCCATATTTTTGTGCAAAACATTCAAAACCACTACTTTTATTCCTCTTGTTATTGTATAAATTGGATAAAGGATTAAAAATTAGTGATACAACAAAATATTGCATATTGCAGAGTGGGTTCATCAGCACAAATGGTGAGCCAGACATACAATCAAACACATTTTGTACCATACCTATTACCACTAATAGAAGCACAGTATCTAACTTACAAGAATGTTCCTCAGAATTTCCTTGAAATTAACTGGCAGGCCTTGACTGTACTTCCTTCTTTTGAAAATAACTTTCTATTTACCTTTAGCGCCTTATCAAGTTCACTAATATAAAAACACTTTCACTATACTGAATATATATATATAACATTGCACTAGGTTGATGGAGAGGGTTCTCAAAAGCTGACCATCTCAAGAGAAACCTTCCCATAGTAAACAGGGAATAATAAATGTTTGCCAGGTTTTTAAATTGTATCTTCAGTGAAGTCCTTAATGCAGCTTCATTTATAAGAAACATACAAAATCAACTTACAGCCAGACAACTCCAAAACCTCTACAGAAGGACTGACAAGCTATTGAATACTGGGAAAGTATTACTGCTAAAGCTAGAACTGAACACAGGTTTTAAAAACACAGCCACAGTGGCACTTCCAAGTATAAATTTGGAGTGGCAGGTATTTATTTCAGGATGGTCTCTAATGAAAAGCTGTGCAACAAAGCAATCCTCACATCACAGCTGTGTTAGTTACAAGCACTAACTTGATTTTGGCATTACCTTACTGTGAGAGGTTGGCTATTACAAGCATTATGAATTACTTTAAAAACATTTTTACTAAGCGATGTGTGAATTTAAGAGAATCCCAAAAGAAGGTGATCTCATGGAGTCATCCAGTAATCCATACAGGAGAAAGCACAAGAATGCCACGCTTCTGCTACTCACCCGCGATGCCTTTGCGCTTTTGAAACATTGTGCGATGCGGTGCCGAGGGTGACGGGGCTGAGCTGGCCTGCTCCTGAGCATCTTGGCTTGCTGTGGTTTTTATCAATTCAATGGCTGCTTGAAGAACTCTTAACTGCAGAACAACTGCCATATCTAGAGAGAGAGGCATACAAAGCATACATGACATGCTTTACACATCTTCAAGAATTTTTACCAGATGTCTGTAACAAGTCAAAACACAAAATGTGTCAAGAGCTATAAAACTCTAGATTCCACAGGAGTCACACTAAGTCACCTCACTATTCCACAGATACAGACACTACAGAAATGAATTCTCATAGAAAAGCCATTGAATTTGATTACTCCAAGCTACATGAAAATGTACAGAATGTTTTCATTTAAATATCCTTAAAGAACTTTTACAGTCACTGTTTTTTCAGATTAGCAGTACACAATTCTTGACCACAAGGCAGGCTCCTAAGGAAAACTACTAATTTGAGAACCACTTAGAAGAGAAAGATGTATCACCAGAAAACTCCCCCTTCACCCTCAGCAGGAATATTAAACAAAAAACAGTGGGGAAGGGATTTACTTTTCCAGTTCCATGACCCCAAAAATTAGCAGACAACTTACTTTGCATCCTTGCATTTTTACTATTTTGAAGATGACCCAGCAGCACAATGAGGTCTTCAATAACACGAAAATATTGAGAACCTGAGGAGCTGCAGGCATGAATTGCAACTGCTACCAGCAGCTGTTGTATATCGCATGCAAGTAACTTGTAGTCATTCAAGGGAATGCTGCAAACAAAGTTGTAGTTACCAGAAACATGACAATTCTAGTAGATTGTAACTCTTAACAAGACCCATTATTATTCCCCTTGCTACTTCTGCCAACTGTACCTAATATTATGTTGCACTTCATATAAAAATTATACTGCTGAAGACTAGAAAATTATAATTCAAGACATTTCTTTGGTGTTAACTTTGGCAGATTGGAGGTCTGCAAATTTTTGAAGCATTCTAATGTTGAGTGCAGCACAGTTTTATTGGAAAAGCAATGACGTATTACTATCAGATTTTTAAGTTATAGAACAAGTCTGAAATCCTATATTTCTCAAAAAAAATACCAGGGTAATCTCATTTTGTAACCATGCTGAACAAAAACTATATTGAGCTAAGAAGGAAACTTTTCCATTTCTTCAGGTTACCAACTAATGGAATAAAATAACAAAACCCTGTCTCTCCTTTGTTCCCTCTATAATCTTTTTTAAAGTACATAATCTTTATAGCTAATAAAGTTATTGAAGTTACTCAAAATCTCAAATATTAAATCACAGACAGTACAGGAGAGACTTTTCTTCAGTTTTGATACTGACCATAGATACAGTAGAATGCTATCATTTCCTGGGCCTTTATCTTACTGTTTAGTTTTATTAAGAAAAGCATTGAAAGTGCAGACAGTGTGACAAAATCACATTCTAAAATGTCATTTTGCTTGAATGCTTAAGGTATGGAAAGAACATTTTATATTCCATTGTTTGAACTGACTATCTAAACATTAACTTTAACTTGCAAATATAATTAAAGCTGAAAACCTCAAACCCAGTATTATTTTGTACATGCTCTCTGATAATTTTAGCAAGTAGAAAAAATACAATACAGTAATTTCTTGCTAGCCTTAAGGCTGTGCCTAGAATATTTGATAGCAACAGAAACAATACTCACTTTGTTTCCAGTCCATTGAGAGCAGCCAGTGTATTACACAACACATAGAGCAAACCATTGTCAAGCAGTAGGTCTGCAACTTTTGAGCAGGAATTTATGATTTGCAGGAGGAGACAGAAGCAGTTATGCAGCAGAACGTTATCATAGAGAGAATTTTCTATTAGACCCAGAACAGGAATGACACACCATTTTCGAAAGAGTCCGACATTCTTGACATCTTCCAGATCAAATCTGTTACCAGAAATATGAGTGAGTGGCATCCTAAAGAACAACCTGATAAGAAAAATGGTACATGCAACTGGAATACCAGTTATACATCATGTGCTGGTATTTTGGCAAAGATGTCCATGGTAATTTCCTACATTTCATTGTAGTAACAATACCTATCTACTAAAAAAATCCAATAAGAGAAAAATAAACTTTTCATAGGGCCACAAAGAAACTAAGGGCCTAAAAATTAAATCTGATGCTCCAGCTAACTACCAACTGTCTACAATATAGACTTCATGAAAATAGAGGGGTTTTTTAATCAGTGTAGAAAAAGGATGCATGACCTTTCCAATAGGCACTATTATAACTAACACAGACACTATCAAGAAAACAGATACAGCTTGTCATCAATATAACAATATATTGGCTGGCAGCAGGTCTGATATCCTGTATCTGTTACTGCTGAAGTTTAATTAAGTTTGGCACCTGGCTTATTGTGATTGCAGAATTCAAAGCAGTGCTTCAGACCTTGTTTTATTTGCGCACTAAGAAACTGCATTACTATTGTAAGGTTATCAGCCCATTGTACGACTATTATACACAATCCTAAAAATTTGAGACATTAGAATTGCCTTTCCAGCCCCATAATAAATCCTGAAGAAGTAACAGTTCTCTGCTTTGGGACAAATTAAGCAGCCATAACTAAACATTGCAGTTAAACAGGAATAGTTTTTGAGTGGTGAAGATCAGGTCAAGAGGCAGAAGTAATTTGGCTACAAATCCTGCAGAGGCAGCAATTGAGAAGGAACTTTTTGTAAGATTTTTGCACTGATTATATTTACACATGTGATTTCTGCACAAGCATTAAGTACTCAGACTAATTCTAAAAAATATAATTTACTTATATAGCTATCTGCTTGAAGGTAATCTCCCTTCCTGTCAATATGAGGTGGCTCTTTGGTTCATGAAAATGGTGTATCTCTGGGATTTTCCCTAAAAGAGACAGCCATTTAAATCTGGAGCCAAGACAAGGAAGCAGCTGTGGCATCAAGATTGTTCCTTAATCACCTACCAAAATCCAAGCGCAGAAGTCTAGTGACTGCTACTTAAAACTTTTAAGGATACAAATCAATTGCATGTAGGATCAGAGACAGAGAGTTAAACTAATTAGACAACATTTGAGTGCCAAGGCCTCTGAGGCACTCAAAGTCTGAGTGTTTACCAGATCCCAGCTGACAGCCTCCATCACACGAAGTTGCTTACAAACAGTTTAAGGGCCACACAATAGCCCTAAGGACTTTAATACATTTCAGTGTTAAGCAAGCAAAACACATCAAAATAGTTTTGAAGGAACATTTTTATGGTTGTTGACCAGCAAGGTGCACTGCTTGTAACTCACATATTGTCACAGGACATAAAAGCACAGCATTACTTACTCTTCATCCAAGCCAACAGAGCGGCCAAAAAGCATTTCCAAAAAGCATTCTACAACTTCCTGAGTCCCCTGATGAAGATACAGCTGGTTGGCTAGCAAAGAGAAGCCACGATTCTTTAAGAATTTCTCCTTCTGCTCCCTCCTTGCTCTGTTGAAATATGCATCCAACAACTAAAAATAAATGCATAATTATGGTGTAAGAGTTAAAAATTTAGTATAACTGCCCTGAAAGTTAAATTGTTGTCTGTGATTGAAATAAAATGTTTTAAAATTCAAGATTGCAAATATCAATTATACTATTGCAGCTGCAATCTACACTGTCCTTGTTACAATTGACATCTGATAATGTATTTTTGATCTGAAGATTCTTACGTTTTCCATCAAGTTTGGGACAGATGAACTCACACAACAGTTAGCAAATCCATACATAAATACCCAAACTTCTTATATTTGTTCAAGTGAATCTTGCACTTTGGTATACATGCAAATGCATGAATGACTTTTGTTCTCAATAAAGCCATACAGTCTTACTCTTTTTCAAATTAAAAAGAAATCTACTCCAAGTTTTCATCTACATTGAGGAACACTGTCCTTAATATGACAAAAATCTCTGAAAACATTTTGAAGCCTCAAATTCATCTTCAGTCCACAAATGTGCAGATGACTCCTCAGAATAATTCAAAGTCAACTCTGTTAGAAGCCAAACTAAGGTGCAAGCACTTTTTTACCTACTGCATTGTGTTTTGTGCCACTGACTTTCTACATTGTTGCTTTCATTTACATTAGTAATGCCATCTTAAGTTCTCAAGGCCCTTGGCTTACATTATAGACTATGTTTATCTATTCAAAGAGTCTGTGTGTATGCTGCTTTGTGGTTTGTTTGGCTGGTTTTTTTTTTAAATCCATGGAGTGGAAACTTATCTTAAAATTCAGAAATAAATGTAGAATATTGAAGAGAGCTTAACAAAAATATTAAAAACCCATCACATTTCCAACATGTTAACCATGATGGTTCACATTTTTTTAGCAGAAAACATTTGATATAGGCCTACTTTAATGACTCCTTGTTGTATGAGAGGAGATGGGTGGTTCACCAGAACTATAAGATAATCAGGTTGGATAAGTTTGTCCATCACATCTTCTAACATGATATCTGGTAGGATTAGGAGAACTCCACGCAAGAGATCATATAGTCCACAACAGATAAGCACAAGATAGTCTTCTGCACATCTGAAAACAGAGGAATATGTTTTACCACCGTTTATTGTCTATAGCAGGAAAAATTAAAAAATGCAAAACTGCAATTCTTCAGGGACAGGAAGAGGGTTAGGGTTAGAAATTTGGAATACATCATTTTTCCAATACTCCTACTACCAATCTTCATTAACACTTATTTTTAGACGGCAGACGGTAAAAAGGATAATCTGACCAGAACTACTTTTTCTTGTGAGCAGTTCCCACTTTTCCCACATAGCAAAAATCCTGATTTTTAAAATTTGTTATGTAAATACAGCAAAAACTGAAACAATATACACTAAAAGCTTAATAAATTTGTGTATGAAAGCACAATTTATTTATGTATAAATTTGTGTAGGAAACATTTCCTTAGTTTTCAGGCTTCGAATTTTTATAGAATAGTAGTCAAGAGCAAGAACTGTGAAATTAAAGCTCATGTTAATTTATTATTTTATGTGCTTACCTGTCATCAGGGCTTTCAGACGGTTTTGGGGTATTCTCATTAGCTGAAGAAAAAGCAAGACTGTCCCAGTCTTCAGGAAGTACATTCTTCTGGTCAGCAAAGCTTGGCCAGCGAGCAATGGCTGATGATGCTCCAAGAACAGAGAATGCTAAGCCCAACCCTGCAAAATTACTCTGACCCTTCTGAAATGAAGGCAGTCCCCTCAGATTGTCTGGACGACGTAGCAATGCTTCAGCTGCACCACCACCACCAGCTTCATTACCCTTCAGGTCTGCATCAGCTTCTTTACTCTCCAATGCATTTTCAGATAACTCTACTTCTTTTGCAATATCCTCAAATGTTTCGGCAGATGTTAGCTCTGAGTCACAAACTGTTTTTGCAGACTCGCAGCTGCTAAGGAAGAGTTCTTCCTGTACTCTCCTTACAGTTTCAGAACTTTCTACAAAACCAATTCTACCCTGAAGATCAATGTAGTCACGCTCACCAGTCATCTGCAGGTCATCAACACTGCTTGCCATTCTTTCATTAAGTCTTTTTCGATGAACTTGGGGTGAGGCAGTAGGTGATGCTGGTAAGCTTTTAGAAAGCCTTCTAGGTGCCTGAGCACTTATCTTCTGTTGTACACTAGCCTTGGAAGTGCTCCCTAGAGAAATAAGGATATGTTCAGCATTCCTTTCACACTAAAACCCAGCTTTTCTCTCAATGTTATGCTCTTCATCCATTTAAATTGTGGTGACCCAAGTTAATTTTATGTGCCAAACTGATTCAATGCCTAACATAGCTCAGATTTGGTTAATCAAAGTAGAGATAGTAAACTACTACGCAGCCATATATTTAGCAAGTCACAAATGTGAAAGAAACAAAATGCAATGTAATTTTTGCCCATATACTGGAGTTTCTAGATTTAAGTTATGATCCTTTCAACCTAACCCTCAGCAGGAACTTTTATAGAATCACTGAGGGTGGAGGGCACAACTGGAGGTGTCTACACCAGACTCCTTGCTCAAAGCAGGGTCAAATAAAGCAGGTTGTTCTATTTGGAGCTTTGTGTAAGAGGTCCAACCTACAGTGTTTCAGCGGACATCAAAATACTACTCACCAACCCTTTTGCACTAAGCTTTTACACATACTTCAAATTTAGAACAAATAACTGCATGTTTTATTTAACAGTGCTTGCTTTTAACTGCACCTTTTGACCTGAAACAGCCAAACTTTCAGAGCATGTTACAAGTCTTTAACAAAATATAGTTTTAAGAGGGAAAGTAGTCTGTATACAAGGCTGGTAGAAGCAGTTTCTTGTTAGCCTAGGAAAAGGAGCTTTTTCATTCACAAGTATTTTGACGACCGTGCACCAGTTAGTACTAACGCAATGAGGATGCATCAGGAATGTATATTTTTATGAGATACATATGAAAGAAATGCATGAATATACAAGCACACATACATGTGCCAATACAGCCTGACCAAGCTGGCCTTCACACAACAGGGGAGATCTACACAGCTGCAACAGCCTTACAGTCAAGCTTTCACACACATTAGCAGGTAGTACAACAAACTGCAAACCCACGTGCAGATAGCAGGCTATTTAATGCACACACAAGTTCAGATATTTTATAGAATCATACAATGTTAAGGGGATGGAATGGACCTCAAAAATCTCCTAGTCACAGCACCTCCTGCCATGGGCAGGGACCCCTGCCATTAGACCAGGCTGCTCAGTGCTTCATCCAATCTGGCCTTGAACACTGTCAGGGTTGCGACATCCACAGCTGCCCTTCACAACCTGTTCCAGTGTCTTGCCACCCTCAAAGTGAAAACTTTCTTCCTAATAACTAATCTAAACTTCCCCTCTTAATTTGCACCCATTACTCCTTCACTATTACAGTTCCTGATTAAATATAAGATTATATATACTATACATTTATTTATATAAATTTTGAAATTCAAATTAAGAATCACAAACACACAAACATCTATTTTCACAAAAAAAAGTTATGTTGAGTATTCCTCTGGTACATATGAATAATCTCTGTTGAACAACAACGATTTGGTAATATTGATATAAAAAAAGTATTCATTTAAGAAGAATGAGATTTCATACACTTTCCATATGGGAAAAGGACTGATTCCATACACAGTTTAATACTGCGATACACTCTTTATACCACCGCTTCACTAAAAAGACTAAAAAAACTTGAATAAACATGTTTCAACTGAAGCAGTACTTGAAGGCTCAATTTCCTTTTCCTAAATAAAGTAGCAACAAGATATCAATTGTAAAGGTATTACATTGTGATACACAGAATATAGCCAGTCACACATGAACTGAAATACATGGATGGATGTGAAGGATTATGCACAAATAAAGCATTAGCTTAATGCTTTCTACCCAGATAAGATAGCTGCTTATGGCTCCCTACTTCAACTGCTGCCTGGTCAGGGAGCTCTCATACATCTCTAGCAGGTCTGTGTAACAAATGAAACGATTCTGCTTATCTGGTCCACTTCACTGCCTGAGCCATCAACGTGGCAATTTGTTTCAACTTAAGAATGAAGAGCAGCCTAGGTAGCATGTTCTGTTCCATCCTTCTTATTCTGCTGTTCAGGCATCAAGCTCCAAGGGACAGGGGGAGATTTGTAAGAAATATCTGTGGGAAAGTAACACTTTAAGGCACCCTAGTCATTTGCCAAAAGAGTGTGTCTTAACATCCTTGTTTTTCCAGTATTGTTTTACCTTCCAGTGGTAAAGCTGCAAATCCAGTTGGAGATGTAATCACAAATGCAGAATTGTCTACTGACTTCCCACCACTGCTGGAATTTCTCAGGTACCTAAGTGATTCAACCTTCTCCTGGAAAATTTTGCCATCTAGAAAGAAAAGATAAAGGGGGAAGTTACATAAAAGCTTTTTATGTTTGCCTTGCTGATAAATTAAGACTCTCAGTAGTCAGGTTACATTTTGAGCTGATCACTGGAGGCTAATGAGAAGTGCTCAAGCCCAAACAACCGAGAAAATGCACTTTTTGGTTTAGTGATATGACTTCAAAATTTACTTTAGAACAATGAAAATATTATGATGTACTAAAGCAATTACATTTAAAGATGGTCCTTGCAGACATACAAGTAGTGACAACTGACTTTTTGTCATGTCAAAAACAGGCGACTGTTCTCAAATAGCCTAAAAAGGCTTCAAGTATCAAAACATGCATTCTCCCCTTACTCAGAATTTTACAACAGTTAGTATTAGAGGACAGATAAAGATAAACACAACTGTGCTGCCTTTGAAAGTGATCACTAAAACTGCAGGTACACAGGTATTTTCAAAAGGAGAAAATATTTCAAACTTGGATGATGCTTTCCATGGTTACATAAATTATAGCTTAGGTTGTACAATGCTAATATTAAAGCATGAACTACACATAGTTTCACATTTTTAAGAAGAGCAATAAATATTTTTTAAAGCTCACATCATTTTGCCAACATGATCATCCAGTACAGATACATTAAAGCAGCTGTTGTTCTAGGTCTGCACCCCTCAGAGCCCACAAGCACTGCCAGTAGTTTGTATGCAATGAACTGATGGAGCCTGATAATGACGTCTTGCAGTGCAACTGATCAGCTGCTAAAAATGCTCCTCAGGCCGATTATTTTTCTAGGAATTCAGTAACAGGAAACAAGAAAGAAGTGCAGAAAGGACCAAATACACATTTCTGAAGAAGTTTCATTTATAGGTATGCTAGATGTTTTTTCTAAATTTGCCCACAGACAAATGTGTCCAGAAAGGCAGCTAAGATTAAGCATTCCATTTAGCAGCATCAAACTTTAAAGAAAGTTAAAGGCATAACCACCAGAGAAATTATCTATGGCTGTAGACAGAAGAAAGTTCTCAAAGTAAACCAAGCAAACAAAGTCTAACTGTAACCTGTCTCAGAAAATTAAAAGTAGTTTATAGTATTAAGTCCCAACAGTTCAATAATTTTTAATATATAGTCATTAAAATACAGAAAATTTTTTTTTAGATATTAGTTTATGACCAGATTTTTATCTTACTGTTTATTTCTAGCTAAATGTGTCATATTTACCTATGTGCAGGGAAAAGTAGAAGTTGGTAGGGTTGTGGCAAACGTATGTATTAGTGGGAGGGTGAACTGCTAAGAGGAAATTGAAGACCAGTGTCAGCAATTCCAGGTCTGGGGGAGAACCAAGTACTTCTTCAATTATTTTCACAAATGACCTGCAAACCTCTCGAGGCAGGGATGCAAGGTGTCCCTCTTTATGCTCCTAGAAAAAAGAGTAATACAACTGTAAGCTACTTGCAATTTTAATTTGACAAACTGTCTTTTTTTTTTTCAATTGTTATGCTGTAGTGTAACAGACAAGAAAAGAAGCTCAGCTAATAAAGCTGTATTCTTTAATTTTGAGAGGAGCTACTGTACCTCCTGAATGTTATCTAAGTCCATCATGCACCAAATATTTCAGATGTTATGCAAGTTGATTTTCAGAAAAATGAACATCTGCATACTACACTGCTCTGTCAAGAAATGCTGGAACTTTAGGACATGAATCACCATTGAAAGTATAGTTTATTGTCACTGGATTACATATTTGTAGAGAAATTAATAGTTGCCAATACCAGTAATTCAAACACATTAATAACTTTCTGAACAGTACCACACTGAGTCTTCTGTATTTCCACTTCAGTAGCCCTTGTTATAAACATACATATTTGAGATTTATTGATAATTACAACTTCAGCTTGATCAAGCATTTTATATAGTTTGACAATGTCTAGCTGAAGAAATCCATTAAAAGTGTATGGATTTTAGAACAAAACTTCAAGAAACTTGTGGGAAACCTCACTGAAAGGTGAGCATGGTGATTATCTTGTTTCTTTCCAACTTCTCTAAATTTACCCCTTTTTTTGATACCCAAGCACCTTAACTGAGACTGCTGTATAGAGCACCCAGTAGGGAACTGTACCAGTTTACAGCAACAACACCTGCTGAAGATGGAAGCAGTCTGGAAGCACAGAGGACAGCCTACTCAACTTTTGCTACAGAATGTAGTCCCTTCCACCCCACCCTCCCCAAATAAAAGTGAGTATTTGCCAAGCACAAAGTAGGATTTCAGAGTGGAAGTACCTGCAGAACCTGACAAGTCAACAGGAAGTGATGTACCACTTGAGCTTTCAATAGCTGTTTAATGTTAAACATCTGTTGGTGATGGTTAGCTCTGATAAAGATTTCTAGAGCTGCTAACAGGGTTTCCCAAACACCTTGCTGAAAAACAAAAAACAGGAATGCAGCTTCAAAAATACATTTGTGAGTCTACACATCAAGGAAAAAAAAACCAACAAAAAACAACAACCACAACAAAGTCAAGTTAGTTTTACATCTAAGATGATGACTAAAGGCATGCGAGTGGTCAGGTCAGAACAGGTTAGAAACTAATCAGAAAAGTCATGCTCATACAAAATTAAGCATGTCTTAATGATTAAGCAGCAAAAGAAATTACTTGCCTAAAATTAGTTTTGTACATTCTTAGCTATATTAACCCTGAATGGTTCTTTTCAGCAGTTTAACTCCAAAAGAAAACAGGTCTTCCTTAGTTTCTCCACAAAAAAATTTATCAATTCAATTAAGTATATGCATACATCACATTTACAGATTTAACACACTAAGGCTATCTCCATCATTGATAATGGGAGATATTACAAAACAGCTATTCAAAGAAAAACAAGGAACATTAATTTTACAAAATTGTGGTAATTAACTAACCAGTACTACTCCTTCAGTTACTAACATGTAACTGGAGAAATTAATTTTGGACCTGATAATACTGTATTTTTTTTAAATACTGACTTTTAGACCTGAAGTATTTCCAAAATGAAAGTATTTACCTTTGCTTTAGACCATATCTTCCAGTCAAGCAGCAGCTTTTCTAACAATTGGACATCTTGAATAACTGCAGTAGAATCTGGGTCAAGCTGGAATTGCCCATTTTCATTCACATAGAGAATCTCATCATTGCAGCATCCTTCAAGGAGAGTCTTAAAGAGGGGGGAGATTGTTTTTGGGTATCAAAACAAAGCAGTACATTTGTTCTGTCTAATTAGTAAAAAAGTAAAAACCTTTAAAGAGACAGCACACTATTGATAGGGAAGACATATCTAGCTGGTCAACACTGAACTTGCTTCAAATCACTGTTCTGCTTTTGTAAAAGCATCTTCAAATGTACAATTAAAGTCACAGAAGTTTCTGTATTTGTCCTAATATTGAACAAAATACCAGGTTTAAAAGAGGACTTTACCTTCAGCATGCGAAATCCAACAATGCATTTTGGTTTGATCAACACCCGACGAATCATAGAATACCCATTACAGTTCTCCATCTCCTGTATTCTCTGTTGATTGTATTTTGTTAAAGATAGTATAAGTTGTAGTGCTAAAGCTTGAGTGTCTTCACAGCTGCTAATCTCTACCACCTGAGAAAAGGCAAATTTAATAAAACAGTTTAAGCGAGAAACATCTAGAAAAAAAGCTTTGTTGTACTCCTAAATAACAACTTCCGGATTAAATCTCTTTTGTCTATGTATGTACATTCAGGTATTATACTACATTCAGATATTATACTTGAAGTGATAGTGTCTACTGTGCTAAATTATGATTTGCTATTGAAATACAAGTCCCATTACAAGAATCCCTTTCTAAGAAAAAAATCCATTCTAAATAAATTTTAAGCAGAAGGCACTGGCCATACTACAAAGTTACAAGGTCATGAAATACATGAGCCACTAATAAGAATAAACTGTTTGCCCTGAAAAAAGTATTTTTCTTAAGTGTTTAAGGAAAGCTATAAAAAAAGTTCCTGAAGTTTAGACTAAGTCTAGCTGTAAACATCAAACATTAAAATTTTATTTTATCCATAAAGAGACAAGTAATTTGATAGATGAAGACCATGAACCCTTTTCCCCCGTCTTTGCTTTCTACAATTCTTGAGTCCCAAGAGCAACTAGTATTTTCACCAAAAATGTACAAGACTGAAATCTCACATTAATGTAATTTCAGTTCCTATAGGTTCCCTTGACATGCACACGTTAATTCTGCTGCACTTACGCATTTATACACCTCTATTGTAAGACCTGTATTGTCTCAGAGCTGATGTATTTGCTTGCCTTACTGATGTAAACAGTCTTCTGCAGGATCTATAGCAGATCCTTAGCATAAATTTACATAACACAATAACATGGATTAGGATTTCCTCCTCAGATTTCACTATCAGTGGTAAAACTACAACAGGCAGTGTCTTTATAACCATAATCTAATGTGCATTTGTTACTACTCTTGCCATACCTTTCAGAACAACACCAGAGGCACCCAAATCAGACAAGTCTTAGGCCTACATTAGTATTTTGTGTTAACTGTAGTACTTCAGAGACTGTTAGCACAAATATTAGCCTCTCCACGTAAAGGCCACAGTTAAGCAGTAACTAAGTTACAGCCTTCCTATTTTACAAATTACAATTTTTCTTAGGATAAGCCTTTGAAAACGGCTGAACAGTTATCACCAAAAAGCTCTCACTGTTCATTAGATAAAAATAAAGCTTTGCACACCATGTAGTTTCATATTTATTCATACTTGCATTGTGAGTATCCTGTGGTTAAAGTGGTTAAAGATATGCAATGAATTTAGGTGCCTCAAAATCAGAGACCAAAAATATAATCAGTTCTACAACACCCCTAAAAACAATCTCTTTTGATATTTAAAAGCCTCATTTCTAAATCAGACTGTAACACCCCATCTTACATACTGGCAATATTATGAAAACCATAATGCAATAGAATTATAATTACATTTCCAGTTTAAGACAACCT
Source organism: Pachycephala philippinensis (assembly GCA_013397055.1). Lineage (NCBI taxonomy): Eukaryota > Metazoa > Chordata > Aves > Passeriformes > Pachycephala > Pachycephala philippinensis. The sequence continues at coordinate 147,991 of VWZT01005374.1, forward strand.
GCATGATGCAGTCTTACACCACAGGTATTTTCAACAAGTTTTCTTTAACAGAAAAGCATCACATGCAGACTAGAGCAAGGCAGCTAGAACAATGATTTTCTACCCAAGATACAAGGAAAATTTTATATGGACGAACAGATACACACACACCCCTCCTCCAGCCCCCTTACCCTAGCAAAGAGGAAAACAAATGCACCAGTTCCTCCAATTTCATGTAGTATGCTCTGAAGAGTTTTATATTCAACTGGCTGAAGTGCTTTTAGGTGATGAGAGTCCAATACATTGCTCTGAACTTCTTTCAAACTGAAAGGTCTCTGAGAAGGTACAGTTTTCACTTGACCTTTCAGTCTAATGACAGGCTCATATATGGTGTACTGACCAGGGCAGCTTGTGGTATAAACAACAGCAAGACTCTCCTGAAAAAAAAGAGTTTATTTTTTTTTTTTAGAAATTTAATACAAAAAACCCCACACATGAAGGATGCAAAAAAGCCAAAAACAAAAGTCACCTAACAGCAAGTAGTAACAACTTTGGCAGTTCATTTCTACTTTACCATTAACACGCACTGAAGTTGTGTGTGGATGTATGTACGTGAAAATGCAACAGGATTCCCAAATCTTAGTAAACTCATGCAATAGCTAAAGCACAGAAAACTAAGAAAATGCTATGAGATTTCACCAAGGATCCCCCTCTCACTACCTGAAGAATTACATAACTTTTTTGCATAAAAAACAAAGTTACTGACAAATTTAAAATAAAATGAGCATATAGAGGCAATGAGTAAATAGTTTGCTTTTCCAAAGTGGCAACTCCAAAATAGTGATGTTTATTAAAAACTCCACCAGTTTTTTGTTTTAATTCTATTCTTTATTCAGCTTTGCCATAAGAGAAATTCAACAGAAGTTTCATTAATGAAGAGATTTAAATCAAAGCTCCTATGGAAACTTATTTTCACAGAAATGTAAAATGATCTTATTTGGATGGTTATTTAAAATAGAGAAATAATTTCATTTAAGGAGCTTGCACTCTATGCAGAAGTGCAAAGATTAATTTATCACTTGAGCACATGGTTCTTCTCTCTGCCTATTTGGCGTTCTGTAAGGCAAAATAAGCTTATAAGTTGCATGACTGATTTGTTAAGCTCTTATCCCATTCATTCCTCCTTAACCTATTCAAAATTTAGTACCATTGTTTACAAGGATCACATCCAGACAGAATGATCCTTTGCCTACAGCCACAAAATGAAATCGGAAAAATCCCTCTAGTGGGAACAGTTCATACAGCAGGAATTACTAGTGTATGAATTCCCAGAGTATAGCAGGCTTCACTGATAAGCAAGTTTTATTTTATTCTTCCTCCAGCATATTTACACCTGAATCTGGCAGGGCTGTTTCAGTTGGGAAAGATGTGAAAAGCAGTATCTGCCAGCTGGAAAATGACTTTTCAGACAAACTTGATGCAAACTTACTCCCTTCAAAACCTTCAAGGAACTGGGATGAGGTTAAAGGTTCCTTAAAGCCAGATAAATCTTCATTTCTCCTCTCCTCCCAGTTTTAATCTTAAAAGGTTAACTTAGCAGTCCTTGGCTACCTTTACACTAATGGAGGGAAGAGCTATGTATCCATCCTAGAACTTTTGAAGGTGCCTGTTCATCCACTATGATTTAATGTGCAGTATTATTTATAGATGCTGGAACATCTAGATATTTTCAGAACCCAGCCTAAAGCAAGATGAAATGGTCATCCTGTGTGGAGTTCAGCTGCCATTAAAATAAGTAGGAAGAGCCCTGCAGAGATTTTAATGAGAAGAGGATTTGATCCTCTCTGCTTTGATCAAATGAAGCACTTTGGGAGACAGCAGGAAATACATTGCCACTTTTTTAATCAATTCTTAAATATTAAGGACCATTTTTAAGCAGAAACTTACAATTAAAGGCCCAACATCCACTTCCTTTCTTGTCATGAAGAGCTCCTTAATTTGTTCACATTGTAGAATCTCTTTACTTATGTACTTAGAGAATTCAGTCAATGTTTTGCCATATTTACAAGGCATTATAGATGTGAAGTCTGGGCCACATGTGTACAAGTAAAATGCTTCCTCCGGTCCAATATTTGCACCTAAAATCCAGAAAATAATCTGTTAACTCTTGACTGTACAATAAGGCAAAATTCATACATCGGCTAGTAGGATCAGAGACTTTACATGGGATATCACCAACTGGAGTTTGTAGGCTCTGATGATAAAACAATCAATGCAGCCTAATGCTTGCTATTAGCTACAGTAGATCAGTGACTTCTGACACATCACAGGCCAGATCAATTCAGTGGCAAAGACAACTGAAACCAAGTCAGGAAAATGACCTGCATGAACTGAAGATCAACATCTCTGAATAATTTCACTTTTTAAAATTGGAAAGTTATCTATCCAAGCCTCCTCAAAGCTTTCAAAGCATAGAAAGATTACAAATAGCAACAGCATGACTTGGGCAGTGACTGGGCAGGATGCAGCAACAACAGCTCACTACAACGGATAGAAGGGAAAAAAATCCCATAGGAGCTAGGAGACCAAATGAACCTTCCTCCCCTTTCTGGGCAGCACACCTTGGGTCATCTGTGACCTGAGAACACAAACTCAAAAGAAGCATCCAGAAGGACCCAGGTCTGATGTCTGGGTGCATGACAACTGTACAGCAGCAAATCCAGGGCTCTCTGGATACATCAGTTAATGCAGACAGTGGGCACAGGGCAACCAGACCATGTGGATTCTACAGGTTACATTTACGACAAGTATCTTGCCTATGCATTAGCATGCTTAACTCAGAGCATTCGGTAGTTCAGATTTTGTTAACTTTTTAATATGCTTCAAGTGATTTAAAGCTAGTAGGTTAGCAGCAGGTAACTGAAATTAATTTTCCAGGTAATAGACTGAGTGCTTTAAGAAAAAAAAAATACAGCAAATATCACTATCTCTCTATCCCCTATCCCAAGGTATTATTTTAAAAAATTCTAAAAAAAATGCCAATTATGGCACTAAACAGAAAGTAAGAGAATATGGCAGAAGGATGCATTAGGAAGTATCCAATACTTAAACATTTGCCTACATTCTCCCCGATATATTATGCTGCTAAGTGGTGTATTGTTGTTTTTACTGTAAAAATTTGGCATGATAAAAAAATATTAAAATAAGCCTTTGATTTTGGAGGGGAAAGAGGAAATGAACACTCATTCAAGAAAAAAAAGCATACAAAAGTACCATTAAATAGAAGCAGATTTCCAAGATCCCATCTACCCGACAATCGAAGCAAATCTTCTTGGGATGATGTACAATGGCCAATCATGCAAAATGTTTTGTTACTGTCAGATGATAAGCTTGTTTTCCTTGGTAGTGCGAAATCTAAATTAATCTCACATTGCCTAAAAATACATATAAACAAACAAGTTTAAATATTAAGAACTGATCAACATTGCTATCTAAGATATCCAGCTTAGGTTGAAAACTCATTTTAACATTCAGTAGATGAGAAGCCATGCTGTCATCAATGCTAAATTACTGAAGTCCTCTTCAACTTCCAGGCACCTTAAAACTCAGTTACATAATGATATATGTATTCAAATACTGCACAGAACAGATGAATAGAGTCCCAGCTAGGGTTGCCATGAAATCAAGTTTTCCTAGCTCTGAAATACCTTCCTTTCCTTTGACCTCAAAGAGGAAGTGGTATGAACACTATACACACTTTTAAAACACCACAATTTTTCAAGCATTTCTACTATTCCTAACAAGTCAAAGTCCTTTGAGTATGCTAAAGCACATAATGAAAACCGTGGTTCACAAGTGCTGGAAAACACCATGTGGAGGATTTGCTTGTACCAGGAAACACTGTCAGAACTGGTGTGCTGCACAGCCACAGGCAGTAAGCCTGATGCTTTCAGAAAGCATCCAATTAACTTTACGTGCCTTTACATAAACAGACTGATTGGACTGTAAAGGTCATTCAAAGCTTCCTGAAAGAGCCTAACTATTAGCAAACTAGCAACTAAATCTATATATAGAGGGGCCTCGACAACTACACATGGGGAGAACATTGTAGTATTTTTAGCTTCCCCCTATATCTCCATATTTGGACTTTATTGAACACCAGCAAGCACAGACTTAACATAGCCCTCACAGTTTGGACTTTAGGAAGAAAGGGTAAAGACTGTTATATTTAATAAATTTCTGTTTCTCTAACCAGTGAATAATTCATGCAGGTACACTCAATCTAATATCAGGTACCTCACTCAGGAGCATGGACCTTAACTTTGCAGTGGAAGTAGTACTTCACACTGTCAGTTCTTGTCTGAAATATTTTTTAACTTCTTCCCTATTCATTTCTCTCAGTGGAAAAAAGTGACTGCCTTTTCTCCAACTCCTCCTAATTCCTACTTTCAACAATATCGCCAGTTCCTGACCTACACCTCCTTATTTGGATTCAACCGGATACATTATGCCTACTGCTAACTTCATGCCATAGCTTACTTCACATTTTACTCAAAATCTTGTAGTACTTGCCTCTTTCACTTACTTGTGATGAAGAAAAACATTGATGTCTGCACTGGTCCATGGTATAAACTGACAATTCTCAAAGTAATCCATGAATATTCTGGATATCTCTAAAGAATTCCTAGCAGTGTAACACACCCCCTCTCCTATCCTCCTAGAAGACTCCAACCATAACTGCAGCTTGCACCAAAATATTGCAGATGTTTTTCTACCAGAAAATATCTTTTAAAGAAGATAAATATCTAGGTACAACTGATGTGTTCTTTACCTCTGACCAGAAACCCACAGCAGCAGCTTTCCATGGAAATTTTTCTTGCCTTCTGGCTTCTGCAGATATTTTAATGCCAAATGCTGCCACCTGCCCACAAAGAAAACATTCTCTGGAGATTCAGCCTGTGCCAGCAGACCAGCTTTCATCTCATCATTTGGATCCATGCACATACTACAAAAACAGCAGAAAAGGAAAAATGAGGGGGTGTGTTTTCGTATTTGAATTTTAAGCCCCAAATCTGCACATTTTGGCCTCAGTTAATTTAGGATTACATTCCTTAACTTTGACAGGTAATTTTTTTGATCACAGTCCTATTTTTAGAGTGCTCAACATAACCTAGGGAAATCATCACAACACTTTCAACTTAGTTACTTAACTTGTCTGCATAAATCTGCTTACATTTAAGAAAAAGATATCTCTATTCTAGAGAAAAGTCAAATTCAATTTATTGAAAACACGCAGGTGCTTTGAACACTGAAATAAAGTGTTCTAAAATTGCAGTTTTAGACACATTTCAAGGATACTTAAGGATTATTTATGAGAACTAAATTAGGGCTAAAATGTGCTCAGAAGATTAAAACCAAGACTGTCCCAGTAAGCATTACGTAACAGCAATTTTCACAGCTGAGGTGTGAAAAACTGCAGCTGCAAAAACCTTTTCCATCTTCACACATTTATTGTGTCATTTCACTAAAACTTGAATTGCTACCTTGTGGGCAGTTATTTACTAATGACTACATGAAACATTCCAGACCAGAGCTTAACAGCTGAAGCTGATAAACCTGTAGATCTGTATCCGATATATTTACTTGATGTTGCCCCATCAGTGTGCAAGATGTCTCTACTATAGAAATTAGTTCTCTACTCTCCATCAGAATTCTCTGCAAGTTGCTACTAGAAGTAACAATACAATATGTCCACTGGACTGCTTCTGGACTAATACACCGTACCGAAATATGAATGCTCCAGTGTTCAAGTCTGCCCAAACTTGTATCATCAGAGCTTTGGAACCCAGGGAAATTATATGAATACAGCCATCTTCAACGAGTTTATCTCCCAGGCTTGGGTATTCCATTCCTATAGACTTTGTTTCTTCTAGAAATATAAACATGTTGCAATTACAACATAACACAACAACAATGCTTTTCACAACATTTATCAAGCGAGAAAAGAAACAATTCAGGTACTGCATAGAATTGGTTTTTGTTTGGTTGAGGTGGTTTGGTTTTGGTTTTTTTTAAGTGGGCTGACTAATATGCTTGATTCTCTTTAGAAACCTAGGTCTCAAACTGAAACAGAGGAACTTAACATTAACTCAGCACTTCACATGTTTTTGTTTGTAATATGAGCTGAATACACTCCACCAATGATGCTTCTGACATGCCATATCATATTACATTCCTTTGCTGAACTATCAGTGTGCACCAAGAAATCTTCAGATTTTTCTTCACCAATCATCCTACCCTTAAAAAGCATGATCTTGTATTCAGTATTTTTACTTTACCAAGCAAAAGCACAGACCTAACAAAAGCAACTCTAGTGAGATCCAAGGTTCAGGGTTGGGTTTTCCCTCCTTCTATTTATATACAAAAAGAAGGAAAAAAAGTAAAGGTATTCCCTTTGTGTTGTGAATGGGAGACATTTTAAATAAGGAATTTTTCCCCCTACAAATTATAATCCAAAAGATTCTGCGCAGAACAGTTTGGGAGCAGGTGAATCTCTACAAAAGTATAAACTAATTTATTGCACAGCTATTGGCATTTACATGGTGCACACACAAGGAAAGTTAAGAGGATTTATACTGAGTCAGCCTGAGACTTGATCATCAATACATGAAATCAAATAAACTTGAGCAGTTTTTTCCCATGGCCACAGCTGCAGCATTTACTGTTTTCATCATAGCATGAAATATCATAAATATTACTGAAGTTACAAACTCAATGAGAATACGAAATTTCTAAGGAAGCAGGCATTAGTCTAATTTAAGGTCTAGGGTTGGAAAGGTATCTTGAAGTATATGGTATAGTAGTCATAAAAAGATCAGAAATACTACCATTGCTGTTTAATATCAATCATAAAATTTCAAACTTTTGTATACGGTACTTAGATTAGTAATATTTGTAACCAGAGTGCTTCAGTGCTACCTAAATAGAAACAGTACTATATCCTCACCTGTGCTGTCAAAACTGTTCTCTCTTACAGCTATGAGTCTGCTTCTTCTCTTGACTTTTTTCCCTTTTTCTGTTGAATTTTCTGTTTCATGAGCATACTCCAGACGAAACCACAGTGAGACACTGAAGCCATCGGACATGTGTGGCCAACAGTTTTGTCCAACTAAAGGCAAGTGAATTGGGGCTACATGCCAAGAAGAAAGTAGCTGGTGACTCAAGTTTTCACCATCTGCCTCTTTCTTACTCTGAGACAATTTTGCTCTTTTTAGTAGTCCAGCAGTTTTACTGTTCGAAGTGCCAGCACATTTTTGTGAGGAACTGCTACTCAAATTTGTGCCATTCAGCAAAGGGAAGGCAAGGTATTGTAATGGATTCATACAAACATTAGTGTCTACGATCTTCAATACACCCTTGAGTAGTATCTCCTAGAAGAAAAAAACCAAACAAATGAGAAAAAAAAAAAGAAACCGTTCACACCATGTAGTCAAGTATCATGCAACTAAATAGAAGCCTACTCCTCATTTAAACTTGGACTCATGTTTTTCCAAGGGAGGTGGACTTGTATATCCAAACCTATACACATTTGTAAAGCATCAGGTAGCAACTTCAACAGACTGTCACCCAACAAAGCTTTGGGGAGTCAGTCTGGGCAGATCAGACTTCAAGTTACCATGCTTAGGAATCAGCTGAAATGCAGCAGGTGGTCATTGCACAATCTTATCTCACTTCTGTTATGTGCAAAAAGACACTGCGCCTTTGACCCTATGTTTTGAGGCTGGTTAAGAATGCACACACAGGCCACAACTTCATTACTGCATAACCAGTAACAAAACCAGCTAAGCCCTTATGCCAAAGAGTTTCTCTTGTTATTTGGCCAGTAATTACAAGCTACCATTGAAAAACTGACTTGTGACTCTTTGTTTGTTTTATTTCACACTGCACAGTAGTTTTTTATTTTCTTTCACTTGTATTTTCCTACAGACTCTCACACAAACCAACAGTTATTTCAGCAGTATATCCCACACAAGCAGTAGATTCCAGCATTACACAAACCACCTTAGGACACTTTTGGAAGTAATTTCTGCTACTAAAGCATTCCTGAAATAGTGAGATGCTTCGTAATTTTAAAGGAATTGCTTCAAATTTTACACTATTATTGTTCTGCCATCCATAACCACAATGTCAGTCTCCTTGAGAGGATGATTTCTTGTGCTGAAGAGAGTTGCCAGGACCAACATACCCTTCAAAACCCTTCTCTTCTTATCTCTTTCCTTTTCAAGTTTTGAGAATGAACTATTTCTACAACCAAATTTTGTTTCCTCTGATAGTTCAAACATTGCTGTTCATCTCCTTATTTCCCAAAATTCTTGGACACAAAAAGAGTTTCTTTTTGCTTCATTTTTCCTCATTAAACCTCTGAATTTTGCTATGTGCTACTCCATACATACCGTACAAGGTGTCTTCTCCAAAAATATCCTCAGAAGAAGAGTTAGCTCTTCTGAACAGGTCCGTGAACTCATCAAGGAAACTAGCAGATCTACCAGCACCATCTGGCATGCTAAAAGTAAGGAGACAATAATATTGTTGAAACTATTTTTTTTAGCTTTAAAAATTCACATTCTATACTATTATGAGGAAAGATTAACTTGCAATTCAAAGTGTTTTTCAAAAACATTTCAAATTAAGGAAGCAATAACAACTACAAGATGAATTCTAGAGAGATCCAATAGTACTTCCTGACACTACCATTCAAAATTTCATTGACTCAATCAATGCTATGCTAAATTTCGTCCCAGGTTTGCAAAATGGAGTCTGAAAGTCTGAGAACTAAGTGTCTGCCTTGCAAAGGCTCTCCACACAAAGCCACCACAGATCCAAGTCCTGGGATGGGTTTACATCATCTCCTGTCGTGAAGCACCCTCATTACGTGAAACTATCTGAGGGCACGCACTGCATCTTCTTCCACATTCTTGGATCAGCTAGCTGCTTTCCAGTTAGAAATAAAACTCAAGGCATCATCAAAATCTGGGTTACAAAGAAATTGGAAATAAGGACTTATATTGTGATGGAATGAGAATTCATCATCTGCTTTTTTTTCCAAGCAATGTTTAACACTGTCACACTAGTGTTTATGGTTTCAACTATCATCTTAAATACTGGCAGATCTGGTTTGACTTATTTCCACTAGCTCAGAAATAACCCTAAATTTACACTAAAGTTGTGCAAGTTTCTTGCAAGTTAAAAAAGCAGCTGTGTGACTTCACACATGCCAACGGATTTCCTTTGTCAATTTTACACTTGCACTGTGAACTACAAAGTTTGACTGGGTATACATTATATTTTAAAAAACAATATGTAAGGTACTTGGACCTTTAACTCACCATGAAAACTAGATTCTGTTTGTGTCAATATATTCAGAAATCCTCCCAAAAGATGTGTAACAGCTCCCTGTTAAAAAGAATAGGTAAAATGAATATCTGAAGAATATACACCTGCTCAAAGAACTAAGAAAGAAATTCTTCCAATCAATTAATGCCTACTATTGATTTTAATGATAAATCTAATTACTTGAAATTATGGACTTTTTTATATTTGATGAATAATCTTTCGAGTTCTGTACAGTTCAGTTGCAGAAGAGAGACTTTGAAATTCAAATTATTATCTTTTACAGGAGGGATACTCAATTCATTTATTAAAAAAACGTAACTATCAGAAATTCCAAAGGATCATGAGGACATGAACATTTGCACAACTAATTTCTAATATAAACTTACGAAGAAAAAAAGCATGGAATATTTTTGAGGTACATGACTCACAGTTTCTAAAAGTACATATTCAATAAATAAAAGTTTAGAATGCTTACATAAACACCCATAGAAACAGATATCTACCTGCTTTCCTTAAGGCCCTGACAATCATCAAATCCATCTATCTCTAGGGATTGAACAGTTTTGATAAAAAAAGACACTTGCAAAACTTAAAAGCTTTGTAGGACAAATACCTTTCAATAAATTACTTCATTCCTGGTAACTTAAATGCAATACAGTTGACAATATCAGTCATTTACACTGTTTCACATCTTATCAAATCCCATAACAATTGAGAATATTCAAGATCACTCTATTAGGTACTATAAAATTAAAGAAAAGATACACAGCTGCTAAACTTGCCTCTGTTAACAACATTTTTACCTGTTCTATAAGTGCAGTGGCATTTCTCTCCTTCTGGTTGATGATTTTCAGGCAGCTTTGGAATACATGAGCAAGCACATCTAAACTTGCATTACCAGCTGAGAGCAAGTTTAACTCTAACATGCAGATTTCAGGATAAATTAGTTCTCCTTGATTGATGTTTTCAGCTAGGTCATTAAAATAACCTGAAGCACCAGTACATCCTGGTTCTGCTTTTGTGTCTGCTCCTAAAAAGAAACCACATGTGTCTTAGTGAAACTTACTCAGCTGAATACAGTATGCATGACTTAAGCAGAACATCCAAGGACATATCTCCAACCTTCTCATAGGTACAAACCAAAAATAGTCACTAGGTTATACGCAATTCTCAGAAGTTAGCATAATTTTATATTCTGCTTCAGATTTTCCTATTTGCCTGCTAACATAGAAGGGCAAGGCTGCAATTTCTCCCACTACATGCTCTTAAACTACCTGGCTTCATTTCCTGGGAATTGGACACACATAGTAATGGCAAAATATGCAGTTCATGAAACACAACAGTAAGATCATTGTAACAGAGCCTCAGGCTTCTATACAAAACTTTGAGCCTGCCAAGAAAGAAAATAAATTTAAATCATTTAATATTAAGAGTCTGGAGGAAGTAGTTTGTTATTTAACTCAGAAAATGTATATGACACAATATCTGCATGACAATCAAAGAAAAAAAAACCAAACATGTAAATCTCCCCTGTTACATTTTGGAAAGACTTGAAAATACATTACTTAAAATTATTTGGTACATACATATGTTACATACAAACATATCATGGAAGTGTTTCAGATTAATTTTTTAATTCAGAAATGCTTTTAAAAATATTCTACTTCTATTGATAAAGCCTAGTCACACAGGTAAACAGCAGCACTTTGATGCAGTTCTATTAAAGGCCATTACTGCTCATGCTGATCTCATACCAGAACATAAGCATCCAGATCTGCTCAGCACTAAGGAAAAAATTAAAGCCAATTCATGTTTAAAATTAATTACACAAACAGAATACAGCAACATATGTGCACATCAATTGTTTAGAATAAAGAAATGTTGGATAACAAGGGGGCTATCAAGTCAAGTGAAGCATGTGATTGGGAAAAGCCAAATAGTGCTTGACAAACCTGATCTCCTTCCACAAGGAAGTAACCTGCCTGGTTGACATGGAATGAGCAGTGAATGTTGTCTACCTGGATTACTCCAAGGCTTTCCTAAGTTTCCCCCAGGCTCCTCCCAGAGAAACTGATGCAGTAGGGTGGAGACAAGGGCTCTGTGCAGTGGGTGGGCACTGGCTGCCTGGCCACACCCAGAGGGGGGTGGTAAATCCTTTTCAAACTGGACACTGTCACAAGTGGGGTCCCCAGGGATGGACATTGGACCCAACGCTGTTTAATACCATCATGAGTGATCTGGGTGATGGGATCAATCCACCCTGGNAGAAATTATTATCCCACACTACTCAGCACTTATCAGGCCTGGAACACTGTGTTCAGTCTTTGTCCCCACTATGCAAAAAAGACGGGAAGAAAGGCTGAGAGAACTGGGTTTGCTCAGCCTTGAGAAAAGGCAGCTTGAAGGACATCTTATCACCATTTAAAAGATGTCTACGAAGAAGGTAGACTCCTTCTTTCCAAGGAGTCACATGGATAAAGCAAAGGGTAACGGGTACATGTTACTCCTGGGGAAATTCCATATAGACACAAAAGGAAAGTCTTCTCCAATGAGAAATCAGTCATTGGAATAAATCTCCCCAGGGAAGTGGTAGATTCCCCAGCATTGGGCACTTTAGATTCATACGGACAGGGTGCCAGGCTATCTTGCCTAGATTGTGCTTTCATCAAAAAAGGTTGAACCAGATGATCCTTGGGGTCCCTTCAAATCTGGTATTCTATAACATAATTAGACTATTTAATTTTCACCAGATAGTTATAATTCTGAAGAAAAAAAATTTCAGCATTGATTTTCAAACAAACTACTGATAAATATCTCTGGAGTTTCTAAACCACAATAATACATTTGAGCAACATGACTTCAGAGCAAGAGTCACACAAACCAAAACAACCAAGACAGAACAATTTCTGTAACACTCAATAAGAATATTTATCATCTTTCCATCTGTAACTCCACCCTTCTGAAAGTAAATAAAGTTAATTATTTCTATCTGTTAAAGGTGCTTGCCCTGTTTTGGTACATTTCAAAAGACAAACAAGCTTTGCTATATCATAAAGACAGCTTTGTATATTCAGAAAGTTCCCATTTACCTTCATTCTTAGTTTCACTATCATCAGGGTTACTTTCACTGTCTGCTTCATATCCTTCCTCTTCAGCAAAAAGTTTAAGGCTACAGCATTGTGATTCTTCGGTTTCCTCAGGAATTTCTCCAGGATGTGACACAGGCTCCTTCTCAGTGTAATGGGTCTGTACAATACAATGAAATAGACTATGATTGGTCACAAAAAAAATCTTTGAAACAGAAAAGCAAATAATTTAGAACCTTCCAAATGCCTGTTTTCTCCAAGCCCATCGGGAAAAGAAACTTGAGATACGCTAAAAATACTTCATTCTTTTGTAAAAACTGAATCTGCAAAGAGGGATTTTTCTTACTAACTACCTAATCAGAGTTTTAGTAAGCAGCATTAAAAGTAACTGTTTCTAAATCACTATCACCATCAGCATGCACCTTGACATTAATTTAAGAGTGAAGATGTCTACAGCCACTAAGGTCACTCAACATCCCTGTTTGAAGCTCTTCCTCCAAGAGCTCCTCACACTATTGAGATGAAAGAGTAAAGAGAACATCAGGTTGACTGAGCTTGCTACTTTTTGGGGCATGACTCATTTCTGAGTGGTAGACGTGGGGACCATATCAATAAACAGCATTCCACTTTCATATGAGAAGGAGAGATTTCATCTTCAACTGTCACAATAATCAAACACATTTAAACATTTCCCATCAAGTTTAAAAAGACCCAGAGAACAAACCTGCGAAAATCTGGCACTATTCAGAATTAGACTGCTTAGCTGGTGTTTCATACCTTTTCAGTTTTTTCTTCAGAATGATCCAGGTCAGCAGAAAAAGTGCCCAACGCAACACGAAGCATTGAATCAAACAGAGGCTTTGCCAAGTCAGTTTCTATCACTTTCGACTGAGCAAGCTGCTCTCTTATTTCAAGTAGGATATCATCCACACAGGTATTCTGTGTTGTGGGGGAGAAAAACATTTTGATTCATGTTACTATTTTGAGCTAATAGAAATAGTCTAGGTCTTTCATTTAAGAGCTTCTCCTTCCACCTACACTAATCTGACTTCTCATCTAAAACCACCAGATTTCATCTAGTCTCTTGAAATAAGAAAGATTCATCCTGTATGTCATGACAGATTTAACTGGAACCTGCACACTGAAAAAATCTGGCAAAGTTCTGTTATCTAAAATCTGCAGGTGAAAGTGCTGTTTCAAAAATAAACATCTTTGAAACAGTTTCAGGTATGCTGTACATTCAAATCACACCGCAACACTACTAGAAGTTAACAAAACAGAGGGTGACATGTCCAAGATCATGAAAATAGTGAGTGTTGGAGACAGAACTCCAGTTTCCAGTTCTTTACTTAATGCCTCCTGCTTTGCAACAAATTGCCAAGTAAAATTCAAGAGAGCAATTAAAACATTAAAGAAAAGTGAAGGTGTCTTCTGTGAATTAACAACTTCTTGTGGAACACTAAATTAGTCCACCTCTAAGGCTTAAGGAAAAATCTTTTCAGGTGTCCTTTCAGTATCTGTGCCCTTCAATAGTCCTTTCTCGAGCAAAAAACAACATGAGTCACTATGTATAACAGGGACATCTTGCCTACACAGCTTTCCTGCAGCATCCCTTTCACACACATTCTCCACTGAACACTCTTTCTAAAAAGAGTACTACCCAAGCAGAGCACTACTCTGACTACTAAGCTCATTATTTAGCTGCATGCTTTCAGTACTATACAAAATACAGTACCAGAAAAACAGCGTAAGGTTTTTACCTCCCCAGAAGAACTTTTGACCAAATTACTGTTAAAATAATACTGTCTGAAACAAATACGAGCAAAGGAGGCTAGGGAAATTTGCACAGTACCTGGTGAAACATCTCCCCTTCCATCTTCTGCTGCATGGTGCTTGCACTGTGTAGACAGATGGTCAGCAGAGCTTCTAGAAGTCTGATACCTTGAAGTGCCCACTCAGTCTCTTCTCTTACAGAAGTCCTTATCCCTTCAAGACTGGCAACTGGAGTAACTGAGGCATGTTCCATACTCACAGGGCTGTCACAGGAGACAGAGTCAGGCACCAGCTGTTCAGCACCAGACAGACTGCCAGAACTATCAAGCTCCGATTGCGTCACCTCTCTGCTTTTAGCCAGCTGAACAGAGTCATCCTTGTTGAGAAGCTCAGTACGAGGACTCCCATGGGAACTTCTGCTGCTTTCACTCAATACTCTCTCCCTCTTTTCTCGCTCCTTTTCCTTATTTTTTGCAAGTTTCTGAATTATCAGGATTAGTAATCTATGGCATGCTTCAAAGCCTCCAAGTCTATGGAACTGCCTCTGGAAAACAGAACTATACAAATAGATGCATCGACACATGGACCAAATATCTGCAGCCCTATGAATATGCTCCAGAGAGGGCAAAGTAAGGCTTTCCAGGGACAGATAGGGTAATTTGTGGCCTAATGGCTCACTAGCTGTACTGTCATATCCTGATGTATCTTCACACTCATTAGCTGAATCCAGATCACCATCTGCTTCTTTACTTACACATAAAAAAGCAACACAGAGAAACAGGTTTATTGTGTTGACATGAATGTCTTGGCTCACAAACTTTTTCTTTTTTGGGTAAGCCTCTTTCAAGCCAGCATAAAACTTGCTCAGGCTTTGAGTAACTTCTGAAACAGCATGCTGGCTACAAAGAGAAGTGGGCAAGTCAGACACAGATTCCTTTTGTTCACTGTTCAGGCCTTCCAGTTCTGGTGTTGCTTGGTCTTCCTGCTGATCATCAAGGCAGAGTATCAAAGTCTCTAACACCTTCAAAGAATGGCTTCTTAATGTATCTAAGTAATTTAACTCAATCATTTGATTCACTCCATTACAACTCAGAAACAAGTCTCTAATTACCCTGCAAGAGAAAGCATAAGAAAGTTACCTGGAAGTTACCTATAAAAAACCAGCCAAAAACTCATGTAAGGTCAGCAATTGCTATAAATTACTGTAAATTAAAGAGAAGACAAACTTGTCTGCAGTACTCTAGGATCCTAAGTCAGCATCATCCAGCTGGTAGTGGAAAATTCAACTTCTTTGTGAGATATAATGTAGGAAATACCTCATGCTAAAATGCAGACCACCAAAATACATGATGTTCAAAACATTAAAGGTGGTTTATTAACTTTATTTATGACATTTGCTCTTTAATGGTATTTCCTTCCCCCAATTTTTTATTAGCAATTGAAGATAGTAAGTATCTTTATTTCTCTGTTCTGTGATTTCACCAGAAAGCAGAGATTCCTTCTCAAAGAAACTTGAAGACATATTCTTTGCTATGTCTACTAGTTGCATGGATAATGAATTTCAGACAAATTCAGGAATACCTTTCAAGCATAAGTTTTTGTGCAATTGTTATGCCAGCACGTCCAATGTCAAAAAACTTTCCATATATTTGCTTCCAAGTCTATTTTTCCCTTCTTCTACTCTCCAAGTATTATGTTAAGTTCACACAAAATTTGGGGTAAGGATCTGTAAGTTCTTTAGCATACTATGTTTGATTGTAGATATCCACCTTACTTATCTCTCACCACCTTCCCAAAGGATCAGCTTTTACTCTAACCAAGTTACTCTAGAATCAAATGAATCATTTACTTGTATATTCCCACCTTTAAGCTAGCAAAAAATTAGGACATTTTAAACTTGTTTTTAATCTAAGCTTAATTTCTCTTGCCTCTTTGCCACTAAGTACACTTTCAAAAATGAATAGGTTCAGATACAGTTTAGGTTAGGATAGAAGTTAAAATTGTGTTAGATAATCCCTTTACATAAATTGGAGTACTAGCCTACACTTTGTTTTGGAAAACCCCACTAAATTCACTTCAGGACTCCAAGAGAAATAAAATCAGAACCTTTCCTGGACAAAAGGACACATTCATATTCTGAAAAAACTTCCATATATTTATTAAACAACTATTTAATCAATTTGACAATAAACAGAAAGTATCTCTTTTATGCCTTGGGAGAATGTTTGTGCCTTTTTTTGGGGGGTTGTTTTCGCTTCTGTTTTTAAATTATGTTTAAATGAACGATTTTGTAAGTTAGAAAACAGTTATTTCAGGTAAAGTAAACATCAAGCCCTATTTTTGAAAGGTGGTTTCTATAGTGACCATTCTAGAAGGAAAAAGGAAACAGTTCAGAAAACTAAGTAGTCTAATTCCCACAGAAAAATTACATATCAACCTGTTTAACATTCCTGAGTAATTTTAGAACAAGGAATGAAGAGGCAAAGAGCATATCACACTGGATAAAGACTTTATTTGTTGCTACACAGTTTGGCTTGTTAAAGACCATAACTCACAAGAAGAGAGCCCTCACTTGCTATGGTTTATGAATCTAGGCTTGTGTCTTGTTACTCAAGCATTTTACTTGTTGCCACCTGCAACAGCCAAATACTGGCTAGAGTCCAAATAAAACTTACATTCTGACCAGTAACAAATACACAAAGCTCTGTACCTAATTAGCATGTTTTCCAATAATAAATAGAAAATCAACCAACCTGGATTTCAGCAACACAGGGAGCATCTGCAAATAAACCTGAAGCACTTCAGAAGGCAAATCCTGGCTATGGTAACTGCCCATGTGTTTATCAGCTGTACTTAGTCCAAGTTGCTGCTGAGCATGGCAAGCTAGCTCAACTCCTCTCTGAAGCACAGGATTATAGATACAGTTATACAGTTTCCACTGGACCACTACATTTCCCTTTTGAATTAAGTGGCAAATATGGCTTGCGATCTGTGTGCCACGTAGTTTGTCTTCTTCAAAAACAATGTCCTGATAAGCCTCCAGTGCATGCCATCTCAACAACATATCTTCAGATCCAGTGCTAGGCAGAATTCCCTGAACTCTGCAAGAGGAACTAGACGCAGGACTGGCATCACTGGAGTTGCCCTGCAAGGCATCTTCCAGCTGAGCGAGCTGATCACAGTCAACAGTACATATATTGCATGATGCCTGTATAATTTTTGGAGAGACTTCTGCTCCACCTAGTTGATCCAATATAAATTTGTTAAGGATGTTCAGTATGTGCTGTTGAAAATTTTTTAATATTGGCAACTTGGAAGCATGGAGCAACGGGACAATCACAGACTTTGGGTCCATACAACAACATATTCCTACATTATGTACACCTGAGAGAATCTCAGCACAGGTACTGCTCAAAGAAACTTGCTGCAACAAGTGCAAACACTGGTGTGCGCAAACAGCAATGCAACAGCATCTCTCAGGATAATTAACTTCTCCATCAGCAGTTTCAAAAGGGTTTTTGGAAGCTTGGTTTTTAAAAGCAGACACAGAGAGCCCAGAGAGATCTCTGTGGTGATTCATGAAGTGAGAGTACTCACATCGTCTGTGCCGCTTTCTTGTACACATTGATTGATGGAGCTGCTCTGATTTCACTTTTTTGACAGTGCTGATAATTTTCATGATGCTGTTGATCAGGGCTTTCAGATGCTCTGAGACTTCCCCAGGTACTCCTTCATTCTTCATACACAGCCATTCCATTTGAAGCACTGTTACTTCAAACAGCTTAAATCCCTGCTGCTGTATGAACTCATGAACCAGATCTATAGCTTGGCTAAAGTAGAATGGATTGGAGGCTGCACTTTGTAGGCAGCAGATCAAAATCTGCAAGACCCCTTCTATAACCTCAGGTAGAAGCAAGGCTCTGTGACGATACCTAGAAAATACATAGTCATCCTGAACCAGCTGCTGTAGTGTTTTCTTGTATCCTGGAGCAAAAGGACCAGGTTGCTTTTCCAAGCAAATTCTGATTTTTAATGCTGCTTTAAGTAAGTCTGTTAAATTTCTTCGTAAGTTGTCGGGCATCGTTTCTGTATTGCTGATGTCTAAAGACATAAGATGCAGCACTGTTCGAAAGAGCATCCTTTGGATCAGAGCCACGGGTTCTTCTGTCCACCCTGTAGAAACCACTTCATTTTCTGTGTTACTACTTACATTGCAGGAGTCTCCAAATCCTGATAAGAACTCTGTCAATGTGGGCACGACACTCGCTGAGAGAGCAGAGCTGTGATTCAAAGCAATATCAAATCTGCACACTTTCTCTAGGAGAGACAGTAACACATGGCATAAGTCAAAAGGAGAGTTATCCATGCAGCTCTCAGAAGTTCCTGCAGCTGGCTCACTCAAAATCTCATGTGCTGGCCTAACTTTGCTGGAACTTTCTAGATTAGGGGCATCGGTATTAGAACCTGGTACCACTTGGGCAGGTCGGCAATCACTTTTACCTCCAGGGTAGCTGTCCCTACCAGAAGGAGTTAAAAAGGGTTGCAGTAACTGGGAACGTCTGTGTTTTGTTATTACAGCAGTCTTTTCATCCGAATTGCCCTCGGAATCTGAAGTGGACAGCTGGGACCTCCTCGCGTCTCGCACAGAGTAGCGGTGGGTGGTTTTGCGCAGACGGCCGCTTTTTCGAGACCGAAGACTGGGTTTCACAGAGGTCTGAAGAGATGAATGAGCGCCTCCATCCAAGCTTAGTTTTTCCTGAGTAGATTTCACAGAACTTGCATTGTTCTCTTTGGTCAGGCATATGTCTACCGTAAAGGGTATGTTAAAATCTGTTGAAACAGCAAGATAACAAAGGAATGTTAAAGGAGCATTATAATATGTAAAGCATTTTTCCTAATTTTATAGTTAAATACTTCCAGATTTAAAACATGCAGCCAATTTGTATTGTAATAGGTTATGGTTTTGCATATACCTATGTCAGACATTTTCAGTATAAAACAGGCAGCAACAACTCATGTTTAGGGGCCATACTGGCTATTTTTAAAACGTAGATAAACTACTTCATTTTCTATTTAGGGTTAGACAAAAGTGTACTAAAAGGTTTCCTAAAACTTTTTGTTGGCACAACTATTCTCAAAAAACCATTCTCAAAAAAGGATGTCGTCAAGGTAGGTGAAAAGGACTTCTTGGTAAGTAAACTAAAGGGAGGAAGAAAGGTCTTTTTAACTTGATGCTCCGTTGTCACTTTTTGCAACTCAGCTGCTATAGGAACCGGGTGTATAGCTCACAGCCCTCTCAGAATGCATGAGGACATTGCTAGTGTACCAGTGGGAATAGAAAAAATAAATTTCTCTACTTATTATCAGTGCAAATCTTCAAGTATACAGACCTCAGTCTTTACTTCAGCATTAATTATTCCAAATACAAGCAGCAGAAATAAAAGTAGGGGATTTAAAAATAACCAGGGATGAAAGGGAGATGGAAAGCAATAATATTTAGAGTCCTGAATATTCCTACCAAAGCCAAGACAAAAACCCCAACTTTCAAGTATGCAGTATAAAATAGCAAATATAAAATTTAAATCTGATTTAATGGGCAAGAACATTTTGAAGAATAAAACTGGTACTACTGGTACATTTGTATCAGTAAACTCAGATCAATCAAAAAAGCAAGCAGAGAAACAACTCTGCATGTTCTTGGATTAAGTCCATTGTTATTTTTAAGTAGTGACAGGACTGTAACTGGATGCTTTGGGCAGTAAAAGAACTACCATAAGACAACTGCAAGTATCCTGCACCCAGTAAGTTCAGTATTTAGAAAAATGCCACATAGTTAACAACAACATCTCCCACTCCCACAAAATCCCAGAAGCCCACATAATAGCTATAAACATTAACTAAGCTGAAAGAAAAGATGCTTCCATGTACAAGCATGACTGTGCCACGCTGTTTCAGAAGTCAGAGTTGTGATACTTAAGGAAGAAACATCATCTGCTTTGAAGGCAGGAAATTAACCAGGAGTACTTTACCAAACAAAGGATATTACCTGCACAGAAAATAGAAAAAAGCTGCCTAACAGGGGAACTTACTTCAGTCTGAGAAAAAACCCAACTACTTAGTGTACAACTGGATACATTGTGCTTACTGTACCAGTACTAAGAGAGGGTAATTTGTAGAAGTAAAAGCTCTGCATTACGTAGTGCATAAACCACAACATCTTAAAACCTATTTACACAACAGCCTTTTAAACTAACCCTGGAAAAGCCACTAAGCTGTCACAGAAAAACCAAAACACTTCTTTAATTCCATCATGCTTACAGAAGCATGAAAGAATGATGCAACTGAGCAAGCAGGAAAGCTTATTATATAAAAGCTCTATGAACCTGGCCCTTTAAAGACTCCAAGTCTACAAACATTAACAAAAGCCTTCAATTTGGAGGAGTTTCGAACAGCAAAAAAAAACCCTGGAAGAGCTTCAGGTATGAATCCTTAGAAACTCTCTCCAAGTCAGGTAATTGCATTTCTTTCATTCTCTTTGTTTTACCCTCTGGGAGGGAAAAGAATGTATCGGACAAATATAAGAGCCCAAAATGAAACAAAAAAATCCGACCAAGATCACTGCCATTTCCTTATTCAGTTTTTACACAGCAACACAAGCATTGCCTTTTACACTGACCAAAAGCCTTTACCTTCTCTGCACAATTTTCACCTTCCTTGTATGCTGACAGGACATTGGCATTTTTTAATTTAAATTCTCTGCAGAATCCTCATTTTCATTCCACATTAGAGGATATGTACTACAATGAGCTACTTTTTAGCACAGAGCCCTAGGCTCTATAGTAAAACACAAAGCACTTTTACATGCTTAATACTGTAAGTGATAAAACATACCTATTGCTTTTTCTTCCTGGACAGGGATTTTCCACACCAATGGCAGAAGGGAGAGGAGGAGGGTCAGAAGTTCTTCTCGACATGTCAGCTCCTATGTCAGGAAGAAAATAAAAACAAAAGATCTTGTGTACTTTAAAAAAACAGATTAATCTTCTTCATTTTACCGAGCTATTGAGCATTCAGTTCCATATGACTTTCTGCTGTTTTAAGCACTGAAAAAAATGACCTAACTGCAAAGAGTGCTATAATCACTAACTAGAGACAATCAGAAAGCATCCAAGATATTTACTACACATCTGCAACTGTCCCTATACAAAGCTCTCCTAAAACCCCTTGTAGAAAGAATTACTTTAAAAAGAAAACCAGAAAAGTCAAAAGCACAAAACTTAGTGATTTTAAAAAGTCAACATGAAGCCCCAGACAAATTTGAAACTTCGTTCCAAAAATGTAACAGCAAAAAAAATCAAAACCACAGAATAACTGCTAAAAACCCTCCACTCCAACTGGAATTCTAACACTTACACACTAAGAACTTCAGTGCAGGGAAGAACTGTAGAAAGCACAGATTTCAAACACAATTCCTTTATGGGATGCTTTGCAGCACTATCCAAATGGTTTCAGTCCTAAAGATCAAAACCTTTCAAACACAAAAAGCTGACTCAAGCATTTTGGCACTTTATATCATTCTGGGACATGCAACTGAAGTCTCTTTCCACCCAGCTACTGCACTTGAGCTTCACACATGCTTTAGTCAAATATGAGCTGGCAAACAGGTATATGATTATCTAGTTTTCCATTTTCTGCTCCTGCTGAAGGACAGAATGCAACTGCAATGTATCTTTTTGAACTTCCAGTCTTCCCAATTAACTCATGCACTCTCCCATAAAAGGAAAGAAAACAAAGAACATGAGCCAGACAAATCCACACAGCCAAAGCTCGATACAAAAATTACAACCAATTAAGAAAAGCTACTACCTGATCAATAATTGAGTTCAGAGTGGTAAGCAAAATAAACCCACGGCCTTGAACTAAGTATTGTCCCAGTGCTGCCATATGAGTTTCTTCTTCTTCATCTTCCTTGGCTTCTGTCCTCTGTACCACTGCATTGCACAGTCTGTTGACATCAGTCAAGAATTCCCGTGCCAGTGAGTTACTGGCACTGCTCATGTCTGAGCTGTAAGTAGAGGAAAGGACAGAAATTAACTCCATCAGAAAACACATTCCTTACAGAAAAAAGACAGGGGAAAAAGGGAGTGTTTCTTCCCTGTCTCTCACCCCCTCCAAAAGACAGTGTCTGTTGAACTAAGGAATCAATATACCCATGTAGGGTGGAAGGGAGAGAAAAGAACGAAGTTAGAGAATTTCAGTGAAGCTTTAGCTAACAGTCCAGGACCCCAAACACTGATTTTATAAACCTATCAGGTAAAAGCCTGTGACAGAGCATTCCCTCCCACTGCAGAAATGGAAGTTAATGACATTGCTCCAGCTTTTCTTTGTAACCTCTATTCAAGCTTCAACATTCATCTGCTACTAAAAGGGGGGTGTTTGAGCTGAAGCATAAGGGCAAAATACACAGCACTTACACAGCATTGTACAGAAAACATATTCTTTAACAGTTTATTTCAACAATATCATATTATGTATTCCAACAGTATGCAGACTGTTTCAAGTGGAAAAGAAAAAAATTCCGGAGTTCAGATAGTTTTGGGAGTTGCAGAAGTACAATGCTTTAGATTTACAACTAAACCAGAGGGTGTTTTCCTTCTGGCACAACTGAGTGGGTAGCAGTCACTACTAGAGTGTGCTTAATTCAAGAGACAATTCTGCTGCCATTGTTTAGGAGGAAGTACCAAAAATGTTGGTTCTGCTTTCCAAACTGATTAATTTTGATTTGGGCGCTCAGCACTAGTACATGGAGAAGTATTTAACTCAAACAAGGCAAGAAATGCAAGACTCAGCTGTAGAAAATTCTCAAGAGGATCACTGAAAAAAGCAAAACAAAAATAAGAACTAGTGATGGCAACTATGGAAACAAGATCATTTAATCCACATAAACCCCACTTCGTAAGTGCTACAGCACACTTAACTCCTTCTATTTCTGTATAAACAGCTGAAGTAAAAGCTTCAAAAGTCAAATATTTTCATTATATCCAAGCAGAGAATATGCAAAAAAACCCCAAATAATTTTCAAAGTAACATTTAAATATAATATATGGATTAATATGTAATTAGTAGGTAAAAAATAAGACCTTGGAAGTAAAAGTAAGTTTGTTTGCACTAACAGTATAGAAAGCTCCTTCTAGTAGCAAAACTGCAAACACTTACACATATGACATTCACTGGACAAGTAACAAAAAAATTCTTACCAGATTCCCTTTGCCAGCTTAACACATTTATCTCCTATCTAGAAGAAAAAGCAAATATATTCTGGAAATATCACTCTTGGTTCACCTGTTTTTAAAAACAGAAAATTATCATGGTTAATATGAAATTTATTTTTTAGAAGTTATTTTATGATAGCTATTTGAAATTTAGGAAGTGTCCTTGAGGGTTTTTTGAGCTTCGAAGCTCTGGTTTTCACTTTTAGCTTAAGATTGTGCACAACTGAAACCCTATAACAGAGAAAATAATTGGTGTATATGTTAACATAATAAAATTCATTAGTTTTTAAAATGCAAAATGAGCTAGGTCCACAAGTTTAAATAGTTGCCTCTAGGAACAGCATGAATTTTTAGTGATTGCTACCTGCATATATAATATTTGAAGAACTAGCAGCTCCAGGTACAAGTGAGGGATAGCAGGAGAACTGAATTATGCAGTAAGGTGTTGATGTAAATGCATCTTAAATCTGTCCTAGTCTGTCCTGACAGAATACCAATCTTTATTACACTAAGCACTGTGGAAGATTTAGTTAATAAAAATTGAAAATTTGCAATGAGAAACTCATCAACTGAAAATTTATCACTGGGAATGCAAAGGGTAGTAACCAAGAAAAGTCTCAAAACCACTAAGCTACTAAAGGTCTCTAGGTGAGCACTCGGAAGACACTTATTATATCCACAGTTAATTGTGGGGAAAAAAAAAGACAACAGATGGGGACTGGAAAAAAGGAAAGAAAAACTCTAAATTCATTATTTTAGTATTCTCAGATGGCAAGTAAATAAAAATTTCAGCCCTAACTTAGTTATGATGAGCATGAACATTACATGACAGACTTCTTTAAGGAAGGAGACAAACACTACAGGTTACCCAGGCAAGCATCTAATAATCAGCCTCCCTTTGAGTGCTAGGAAACGTTTCAACCACAGCCTCACAAAAAACCCATTCAGCTAATATTCACAATTTATTGAAATAGAATAGTTTAAGCAGCTAGCAGTTTTGCAGTTGCACCAGAACAACAGATGTAGAGATAAGCTGTCCATTCTGTTTTAGTGTCCTTCCAGTTGAAGCTTCAGTCTCCAGGTTTCCTGCACTGCTTGCATTGTTACACGAATTTAACATACATTGCTATATTCTATCAAAAGGGTGGATTCCCAATATCAGTAGCAAGATAAAGTATGATTTTGTTGCCATTAACACAAAAAGACACTAAGCATACATTCTTAATACAATAATTTAATATAGAATGGGTAAGGAGTTAAGATGCTCTCATTCTACAGTGCAGGAAAAGAAGTTGTAAAGAGATATCATGCTGGATAATGGAGCACTTTCTAGGACTTGTTTCAACAAGCGCTAGCTAGTCTTTAGTTGTACCTATTTCTTGTTCTCTAATTAAGTTCTGAAACTGACTGACAGCACAAACATGTCTTTGGAAACAGTTTGTGATATAACCTCATTATTTAACTTATCTTAAGGCTAGAGACGAAGAACATACAAGGAGAACTGAGAACTAATTAAGAAGCTTCCAAAAAAAGCTGCCTATGGACAGACAACCTTCTTCCCATTTGTATTTGCTTCCTGACAAGTGATTTGAGCACTTTAAGAACATGACTTTTCAAAGAAGAACTCAGTGAACCACTCGCCCTGCTGACATTATAGCATAGTAAACCCTCTGCAGAGGTGAGAGTGTTTGGGGGGTGTTTTCTTTGTTTTGGGTTTTTTGCTTGATTGTGTTTTGATTTTTATTTAACCCACCCCCACTCTAAGGTTTCTGCTTGATTCTCACTCTTCTCTTGTAGATTGTGGTATGCTGATACTACACCCTACACAGCACAGAATTTCATCTCCAAGAAAGTATGCCAGGCAACTTGTTTCAAGTAGGATCTACTCTACCGCAGCATTTTTATTTTGTTTCAAGTGACACATCTTTAACTGCTGTGGTGCCTGGTAATACGGAAGCAGATGCTACACAAAACCCCTGTACTTGAAATTTCAGAGGTGCCACCTTAGAGTAAAACCTCCAAAACCTAAAACATGTCTGATGAACTAAGCTGTATGAGAGCAGAAAAAACCTACTAGAATATTATACAGTCCCAATGAGACATTTACAGTTTTACAGTTCTGAAATACACTGTGTGTCAGGGCTTCACATAGACAGCTCTAAAAAAAAAAAAAAAAAGGAATAAAAAATGCCATTTCATTTGCTAGAAGAACATGACTATCAGAAAAATCACCTCTACTATATGGTATTTATTTATAAAAGGAAAAAACCCACAAATAAAAAAAAAAACGCTTAAATGTGAATAACCTGATATTCTCCAATAATCTGCCATTTTCATGCCCATCTTTGCATCACGCTCATAATTCAACCTGTATCATGTCTGCCCTCTGGCCCCCTTCTGCACCAGCTCTCAAGTGTGTTATTTCCTGTTTACTGTTGTGGTAGAAATTGATTTCTTGCACCTGAAAATTGTATTTTCTCTGAACTTATTTCCATTTTTATGAAGTTGCTAATAAACTGAGCATCTTAAAGTGTAAGACTGTCTTGTACTTGCTTCAGTGGACTTTAAAAGAAAATATCAAAATTGTTCATAAAAGGATAGAACTCAAAAATAAGACCACTTTAGCAATCTTGAATACTGAATCGTTAATATACTAAATTTATATAGTGCTAATGATTAGATGTTATTTCTAACAAGAGTAGAATTTGTGGAAATAAGAAAATGCAACAAAAGCATAGTCAGAACCAGTACTCTGTGTACTAGAATGAACTGGGCCTTTTCCTTAGTTATGTTTCCAGCAATGCATTGCCCAGAAAGGCCTGGAATGCCCAGTAAACAATAAAAAGTAGTAACTACTAAATTACTACAACACCATCATAACAAAACACAGTATTAAGTCAAAAGCCCATCATACTAGTTTATTACTTCCAGTAAATGTTGCCTAACAGCTGCAGCAGGAATAAAGGAGTACTAGATAACATATAGCTACAAGAAGTTGTTAATTTATCTTCCCTGGTTTTCCGTTTCAGGTAAGAGACAATCATTGACCAGGCCTGTCATGGTTATAAGACCTTATAAGTACAGACTGCAAGGAAGTTGCATTTTCAGTAGGTATTAAAATTAATGCTTTGAAAAAAACTTGGTTTCCATAAGACATTGTGCAATCAAGTTTTTCTGGCCTCCAGTTCAAAACCTGTAGCCTTTTCACCCATTCTGCAGAATAAAGTATATGGGAATACAAGTTCACCTCTGGCCAACAAACACTACATTTAGTTTATACAGTATTCATTCCAATTAGCAAATGCTTATCCCAGCCTCATTGCTTGTACTTAATGTTTATGCTCTGGAGAGCATGCTTGTTACCTTTTGAAGGACTTTTACATTAATATATCAATCATTATTTAATCAGATTTGCTCTGGGGTTAAACTTGCAATTTAAGCTCAAGCTTCTGTGAGCAGAGGACACATACATAATGAAGAGCATCAGCATCTTATTAACACCAAGACACTCCACAAGAGGCTTTTGCTATTGTAGCAAAGATTGTCAGGGTTATTGCAGAAATTAAGTTTAGCTTGTTAGTGGCAGACAGCAATTTTGATCATCTGGTTATAGAAATTCACTAACAATTAGACTAAGAATTAAATCCTCTGTGCAAACTGGGGAGGGAAAGAAAGTGCATAAGAGCATGCAACAGAGAAATATATACCTAGCGTGGCCTGGAACAAAATGGGAAGTACAGTGCTGCCTTGAAATCTGTACGTGGCAGGAGAATGCAAGTAAAGCCTAAAAGTAATGCATCCCCAATATCAGCATTCTTCCTTTTCTGTTCATTTGATATTATTCAAAACCTTACACAAGCTGGAAAGAAACACCCAGCTGACATTGCCAAAATAGGTTACACAGCAGGAGCAACACACAGACCTAAAGAAAACAGGAACCTGCAGTTTAAGCAGAGCATCTCAGAAAGCTTGAGACACTTTGATGCTTTGCATTACTGATGCAGGGCAATCAGCCAAAAGCATAGCTTACAAAATACAGTGAACATTTGCTAACCATTCAACGACTCAGCCAAAAACACAAGCAAACAAGAGCAAAACCAAGACACTTTCAAGTTTGGTTCATTCTCGAAACAGACATACCAGACAACACTCCAGCTCCACAGAAGACCTCCTACTTAATATTTTCAACCAGAGCACTTTCTGCTCTGTCCTCTGCTATTATTTATTAACTATTTGGGGTTACAGAAGCAGAAAACTTATTACATACTAAGACAGTGCTGCTCCAACCACGACATTGCACATGAAAAACCAGCCTCTTAACGTACAGAATTTATTATAAGACTGAAGGTAGCTGTCAATTTTTTGGCACAGTGCTATTTCTGACCAAGTCCTTGATTTCATCAAGGGGTTCAGCAACCAGCTTTTAGCCTGACGTGCAATCCACTAGATCAATATTATTTCTGAAAAAGTCATTCAGAGTCTCTCTACCCAGAATAAAGAAAAAAGTGAAAACCTAAAATGCTTGGTATGTTTGGATAAATAACACATGTGCTGTCCTTTTAACAAGCCAGGGAAGTGTGTCAAGAGCACAAGACAGTAAACAAGTATTATTTTAATGAACCCTCAGAAGTATGGTGAGACCATCAGAGCAATGATGTTTCAGCACACAGAAGCATGTTTATGTCTGTACAAACTTAATATTGCCACTTTTATCTGTTAACTCCCATCTCACTTAAGAGGGATGTTTGTCTTGCAAGACCTGAAGCTTCAGAGTCCTGCTTCTACAAGTATCATAAGCCTTCTATAAGTATGTTGTTCACTTGTGTTCTACTGCCATGGTATTAAAAATTTAATCCATGAAGCTCAGTGCTTGTACAACCAGGGAATTAGAAAATTTATACCTCAAAGTGGATGTGAAAGAATTGCATCTTACACTGAAAAAAAAAAAAAAAAACAACCCAAAAAATTTAAAGGAATTAGCTGTGCTTACTGAAAAAATAGTCCTTAAAGAAAAAAAAAATACTCTTTTTCATATTGTGTATGGTTGGGGAACACTGACATGGATGGCTAAACCAGCCATTCCTGATATAGAATAGGAATGCCAATGGGAAAAACCAAATGAGATCAGACAAATAATACGCCAGGTTTGTTCAAATAAAAGAAACAGGTGCTTTCCAAAATACCTGTCACATAAATATAAAACTAAGTCAGCAAACATACCCAAGGCTACAGACACTTTGAGATACACAGAGGCATTACAGCAGGTGCAGGCAGGTCACCTTCTCAGAAACAGTTTCAGAGCTGTCATCTGTCTGATCAAGACCCAGACCTGCAGTGTACCACACAGTGAAATAAGAAGAAAGAAAAAAACAAACACTTCCTTACTCCCAAATTATAATTTCCCATGGATTTTCAGGCCTCAGGTTTTTTTGACAGTTTGAAATAAAACTCATGAGTAATGTGTTTGGGCACAAAGCTTGTTGCAGACCACACTTCCAAAACTTGGTCAGCGTATTCTTTCAAAAGGTAACCTAGAATGTATTTGCTAGAGTTTAATCAGCTTCCTGTGATACATTCTGACCTTTGTGTGTTTATGTCTGCTCTCCCCAATATGACTGTTTCTAGAATCTCACTTGTCTAGCACAACCATTGGTGAAACCAGCTCTAAATTATAGAACCACCACTCAGAGGTATCTCAGATTAACACATACACATTATTCTTGTTTACGTACAACAATACACTCCCCCCTCCCCCCAAGTTCATGTTCTTCTGTTCAACAGTTTCTAAAGTGTCATCTTAGGACACTTTTTCTTGCTAAAATTCAGCAGGTTCTCAGGTTCTGCCTTGAGCTATGAAGATCAATATTCCCTTTACAAATTTAACAGATTATCAATAATCTTCTCCTTTTGAGTCTGGGGGAAATACCACTGAGACAGAGCTAATGGCAAGGAACCCCACAACCTAGCTGCATGTTATACAAGTGCTTTGAGACAGCTTCTCAACTTCCTGTGGAATTTTATTTAGTCATCAAACAATATGAAACACCTATGAATACATTCTTGTCAAGCCTGAAATCCAGCAAAAAAATGAGAGATGATTCATCTAACAAGATAAAAAGTACAAGACTAATGAAAGACAGGCTCTCAAACAACCACCTACACTCAAGTTATACATTAGCCCTGTACATACGCTATACTCAAGTTTATGCTAAGATTGTGGTCTTATACTATCTGAAATCAGTAACTACAACATAGCTGTTAGCCAAATTAAATCCATTCCAGTTCATTTAAAATTTTCATATTTCAGACCACTGCATACAGGCACGGAGAATAAGCATTCCTTACAAGAGGCATGGGGAAAGCTGGGGGCCTTCAAAGATAATCATTGCAGCACTGTGTCAAAAACAAATATGCTTGCTATCATGGACATCAGCTAAAACACACTGGAGAATACAATGCTGTTAAAGATACCATGAAAATGCTGGCAACAAGCTTTTTTAGCAGAGTTGAAGACTAGGATCTCTTCCAGATCTTATCCAAAGTGTCAGAGGCCAATACCTCTGCAAACATATGGTATTAAAGGAAGGAACTGACAAATATTCCACCACAAGGTAGAATCTGTGAAAGACCAGTAAGTTCTTACAGAAGAAAAATGAAGGATGAAAATCATCTGTAAAACACTTGGCAGTGGGAAGGCAATGCTCCTAAGTGAGCCTTGTTCTGAACACTACTCAGAGTGCCAAAAGTTCTTCCCTAAATAAAAACATATACAAGTAATACTCCTAAATACTTTCTTCCATACTTTAGGTTTGATACTTTTACTGCACAACAGACTACAAGCAAGCCTTAACAGTCATGGCTGCACAGTAACAACTAAATCTAAAGGTCAAGACTAACCTCCACAGACTCGCAAAGTGGAAGGAAAGCAGCAGTCTAGTACAGCAGGTAAGTCAGAAGTTCAGGGTCTCTGTCTCCAGTGCTGAGCCCACAGAGATCAGCCCTGCACAACCAGGCAGACTTTGTGATACCCCCTTACATTAACCCACAGTACTGGAGATAGTGTGGTCTCTGTGACTGTAGTTGGGGCCACACTACAAGTATGCAGACCACCCTGCATTTTGAACAACAAATGTCCACTCAAGTCATGATCTAGAGGATCATACAAAACTTTTTGTAACTTACAAGATTATACACTTTGATTGTACCAATACTTGGAGAAAGAGAAGAAGTAAAAATTTGAGCAGTATCTTGAAGTACTCTTGCTGAAGGGATATAAATGAGTAAAAGCTATCCTAAACAAAAGCTTAGTAGTTAGAGGATGAAAACCACAAAGTGCTTAAGGTAAGTTTTGGCATTGTGAGTAAACTATCTACTAAGAACAATTAAATAAGAGGGAAAGATCAATGATCAGAGGGGGTTTAAAAAAAAAAAAAAAGTCATTAAAGGGCAGAAAACTAATTCCACTTCTGAATCTTTAATACCGGTCAGTGAAGTTGGTATCTTCTATCAGCAATCAGATGCAGACAAAACAGCAGGTGGCAATTTATAAAGTTACCTAAATATCTGAGAGTTACACACTGCTATTCCTGCTGAGCTCACTATGCCAGCTTCTTTACAAAGTGAAAACAGCTTTATAAACAGACCCTGTATTCCTCCTAGGCTTTACAGCAAAGAGGCATTTGTTTCAGTTGCCCCTCTTGCACTGAACTGGACCCAGACAACCCAGTCAACATTCCAGACAACTATAGGCAGAATGACTCACATCATCTCACCTTAGGTAGCTTTTCTCCAGTGGGAATGCAAATAAGGAACAACTAGGATTTTTAACTTATTTTTGAAGTTTAAACAGCACTCCAACTTAGTCAAGGAGTACAGACTCCAACAGAAAAATTATAATCAATAATTACACTTCACTACCTATAATAATGACCAAAACCATGAAGTTTCCCAGTATACCTATTACTAGATAGGCAAACATTTAACAAAAGGCTAAATCACCAGAAAAAGCCTTTAGTCTATCCACAACACAAATAAAAAAGTGCCAAAATAGAAAGTCTCCAATAATAAATGCGTATCACACATGAACACACACAAAAAAAGATTTTACACTCTTAAAAATAGTGGGGAGATAGATGAAATATGCCAGATGAATGAACATATGTAGCCAAGTAGTACTTTCAGTAAGCAAACATAATATGATAATTTTTGCTGCAAATGCTAAGGACTCAGTGGGACTCCAATAATCAAACTGACTTTGTAACTGATGTAATTTAGGCTTCTAAAAATAGTTCTAGAGTAATTAGGAGTACCTTCTGGAGTGGAAAATACACCCCCACATCACCCCCCAGCATTTTCTCTATATATTCAGACACAAAAAAGAAGTTTTCTGCTTTCCTTTGATCTTTTCTTAATTAAAACATGCAAAAAAAAAAAGAAACTACACATTCCTCACTGACTCAAATCTCTCCGTATCATTGAAAGATGCAAGTAATACAAACTAAAATGATAATGATCATGTAGAACACGAAGTTTTACACTTGAGGGCTTTTGCTTTTTTTTCTCTACAGCAAATCATAAGAACGTTTGATCTCAGTTCTTGGAAATTAGGATTGTTAAACTCTCTTGCCTTCCAATAGAAAGAGAACAGGAAGGTCAAAGACTAGCACTTTTTTGTTTAACTTTAAGACTATTTCAGTTTCTGTTTAAACTAGTGAATCAAAACTGGACAGACATCAACTTTTGAAATCTTATAACAATTAGTATATTGCTGGATTTTTATCAGCTCCTGCAACAGAATTGTAAACTATCGGGAACATTTCTTGCTCTAAGTCTTAAATATTCTCCTTACCAATCCACATTTTTCCAGAATTAAGGCATTGAGAGCTATTCATCCCTTCAGATTGCTGTTTCTGTTACTCATTCCCCATCTTTTAGTTAATACACTAAAGTTTATCAAATCAGTAGCTTACTGAGGTTAACAGATCTAGTTACATACTTTTGTCATTTATTCCCCCAAAGAACACAAATCTTTGGTAAATGCCTCCACCATACTAAAGAGGAATAGATGATGTCAAGTGTTTGCTGAAATAAAACTGTACAGAAGTTAACATCAGTTTTAATACTTCCAACAAACCCTTGCATTTGGCATTACCTGACAGTAATTCCTTCTAATATTTCATCTTCCCAATTTTCTCTTGGGAAAGCAGAAAGGTGTTTCTCTACCGTCAAAAGCTGGAAAAATCAGAAACTCCCTCCTCCCACCTGACAGTTAGTACTTCATGCTCCCATAGTTTTCCATAGAGCGTGGTGATAACTTCTAACTGAAGCCAAGGAGCTCAGCTTTCTGGGTGCAGGGAAAGAGAGCAAAGAATTCATAAACATGAGAATTAGCTGAGACTGTCAGAGTGGTTGAGCAAGCACCTGACAAACACAGTCTAACAGGCACTAGTCTTCCACCATCTTTCGCAAACCACCATTCATGACTTGCCTTCCACTTCCCAGCTTTTTTAATTACCCAGGAAGTGCAGAAAAGCTCTTTCATAATGTAAGCAAGGGTAATTCCCACAGTGCCTCAGCACCACATGGCTCAACAACCCCATACAAACACAAGTGTCACAGGGCAAGCCCCAGACACCTGCAGGGAGCTACACAAGCTCAGAAGTGCAGAAGACGACCCTTTCAGTGCTTCCCACTGCGTGGTCAGTGCAAAATCTCACCTTAAGAGCAGGAAGTAGGGAGTTACTTATGGGGGAGAAGAGGACTAAGAAATAGAAGACAGAAGCAGAAGAGTGGAAGCCCCTCTTTGGAACACACCAAAATCACAAATCCATGAGATAGAGAATATGAAGGAAGATTAAATGTGCAGTAGTGACTAAAAATAAAAGCTAGGGGAACTTTAGAGAAATATCCAAAACAAAGATATAATAGAAGTTCCAGCAGATACAGGTACCAAGATACAGCACTATTTCAGGACTTCACTACATGGATCACAGTATTACATACCTATCCCTTCTTACACATACAGAAGCTAAGGATTTCACAGGGTTTTTTTCCATCTTGCTCTCTCACTCAGCATCAGATTGAATCTGTATCTTCACACAACATAGTTACTTAAAAACCACACTAAGAAGATTCACACTTCTACTTAAAAAATTGTTACAAAAAACCTGACTTCCCAGAAAAAGAGATTTTAATCAAACTCCAGGCTACAAATGTGAATCAAAGAGCTAATAGCTTACAGCAAGAGAAAACTACACATAGCATCTTTCTCCTTCCCCATCACACATTCGAATACCACTTCTGTATAGAGCGCTGTATGTGGAAGTAAGATTTCACCTTCCACTAATTTCAAAGTCCCTGAGAGCCATGATCAAATGCAAGACATGAATCTAAACAGAGGAAAAGAAAACCTGATTCAGTGCATACCATGCTGCTTTATTAGTTCTCAACAGACCATGACAGCTGAATCAGAAACCCTGTTGAACCTCAGTAAAAGCCCTTACCTCTCAAAATGCAGCTAGGGTAGAGTTACAGAGCTCAGCCCACTTGACAGCTCATGACTAGCAAGAAGGTGCTTCTATTCTTCCCCAGCAACTCTTCTCTTCCTCTTATCTCCAGCACTGCACTCATCCAGTTTCTTCTTGATGTGACCCACCCCGACAGGTTTGCAGAAAACTAGCTTTTTCAGCTGAATTTTTGTTTTTGTTAAATTGCCATATTGAGGGATCAGGCAGTTGTCACTGTCGGTGAAGGAAAGGCTGCAGGAGGGAGATTTCCCCGTTGAGCAGTAACCAGCTGCTCGATCAGCTTAGCAAGCTCAGACAAATCAGTCCAAGTCACACAACAGAAGGAACCTCAAGTCTCTTCTACCTGATCTTGTCCCAGGTACACCATCCTCAGGCCAGTGCTGTCACAGGAGCCAATAGCTGCGATGACACCAGCTCAACGCCTTGATCCTATCTAAAGGCCCATGAACCTTCATCAAACAATAATTTATAATTTCCCAAAGTACCTGATATTCTCACAACCATCTCTGAACTGGGAAAGAAAGCAAGAGACAAAGTAATTCCAGGCATATATACATAAAAGCCTCCGTCCACTGCATATGACAATCCTTTTCTAACACTATAATCCAATTTTCCAGCAAACATAGCAAAAAAGATGAAGTAGTGACACCTCATGCAACAGCTACTACAGTTCTTAGCTAAGGAAGGCCACAGAGCCTGATGACTCCTGGAAAAGGAATAAAACAGGTATTAGTGTGGTCTTGTCAATGACAGCTGTTGACTGCAAAGAATTGAAATTCACCCACACAGGACAAGCAGGCGTGTTCTGCACAGCACTTCCGGGTGCGGCAGAATCCTCTTACAAAATAATCATTTCACCCTAATTCCCTCCGCTCCTTTCTGCCCTCAAAAGACAAGCATCAAAACCAGTTTTGCTTCAGATTTCCTCCATGGGCAACATTATCTTATTTGAAAAGAGACCACCATGGCAATGGTTAAATTCTACAAATATGAAGGAAATACTAAATGACCAGCTGCAAAGGTGTACAATTTTATACTAATAAGGAAGCACCATGGTCTATAGAAACACAGAGCTGAGCTTCCTGAAGTGCTTGTTCATAGAATCATAGTGTTTGCTTATGCTCTTGCAGCTCAACTGTAAAGAGAACTGTATGAAAACAGCAACTTACTTTCAGTATGTGTTAAGAATGCAGTTTCTCTTTTCCAATGTTTACATATTCAGGGTCTCACTTTCCAACAGATCCTACACTATTGTTCAAAGTGCTCACAAAGTGCTCTTTCCTTACTGTCTTAAGCTGCACTAATAAGTGATGTGATGACACATAAAAAACCTACCAGAGACTGACTACAAGGAAGGAGGAAGCAAAGGAAGCATCAAAGGAGAATCTTAATTAAATGGTTATTAACCTAACAGAAAAACTTCTTACAATCAAACGTTTTTGATGGAAAGCTGTCTTTGAGTATGGTTAAAAAAATTCACAGGGAGGCAAGCAGAAAGGGAAGGCAGGAAGGGAGTGACATCAAAAAAGGTCCTCTTAAGAAATCTGTGTAGTCTAACAAAGCAAGTGACAACTGACTTCCTGAGGTCTCTCATTCACCATTAATTTCAGTTTTAGAAGTAAAGCATTGAAAATTATACACTTTTAGCTTGCAAGACTCTGTGTCCAAAGGACAACAAGGAAGAACAATAAAATTAAAACACCCTAGAAAAAGATGAGGGGTTTTTCCTTATCTATGAAAACTATTATTTTTCATTCACTCTATTCAAAACATCCACCAGAAACTCTCAGAGCCAGTAAACCACAGATTTTCTAAAGCACCTGAGAGGATGCTTTCTTCTTTGCACTGCTGGTCTGTGAGCCAACCATAAAGGCAAAAAGGAGACTCAAGAATATTTTCCTGAGCCCTCACCACACTGTAGTTCCATTATGTTAAAAGCTCTATGCAGACATGGTCTCTTGTCCAAGCAAGCAAAAACAGATCCTTCCTTCAGGAAACGTTAAATGCTCCAGACACCTCTTTTCTGCAACCTAGCATAAGATTATGATACACATTACTAAAACAGGTAGTTGTCTCACCACCTCATCAGCAACAGTACACAAGCTTGTGTCACTAGCTCCAAGTTTCTGCAGATCCTTATAATGAAGTCTTACTGATTCACATGGCACTACAAGCAAAAAGAAAAAAAAAGTCTGCCACCCAGATTTTCTTCTTCAGCCAGTCCCATTTATAACCACATTAGATGCTTTTCTAACTCCTAGGCCATGACATTCAGTCATCTGATCTTCCTGAATTTTTTCAATTGCTCTGCTTTTTCTCATACAAGAAGTTTTATTTTCACTTCCAGTGATGCACCTGCTTTTCTTGCCTTCTCTCTTCACTGCAGATGTTAATAAAAGGCAGCTCTTTAGCTCCTCTGAGGATTTCAGGCAATATCCAATTCTTAGATTTTTGTTCTTCTCAGAAAAGCATCTTTGAACATTCTCCCCACACTCAAAGAAGATGTAGAAGAGTTCCCATCGCTCCTCCGTCCACTCATTTTGAAGGATGTTTTTAAAAAAGGGCAGTTCAGGTGCTGAAATGCTGCGACCCTTGTGTATTCCACGTCCGCCAGCGTTATCGCATTTCCGTGAACAGCCCACATTTGCTTTTCTTTAATCGTTATCTGCAACACACGCCTGGCTGACAGCAAAGGCTTTGTGTTCCCGCTTTGCGCCAGCGCCTCGCACAGCGCTGCCCACGGCAGTCAGCGGACAGAGAACGCTGCAAGGGACCACAGCGGGGCATCTGCTCCAAGCTCCCTGCTCAAGCAGGGTCATCCTAGAGCGCGTGGCACAGGACTGTGTCCAGACGGTTCCTACACATCTCCAGCGAGGGAGACTCCGCAACCTCTCTGGGCAGTCTGTTCCAGCGCTCGGTCACCCGCACAGCATCCCGGTAACACGGGAGGGGGCGGAGGAGAACCCGCACGCACCGCCTGGACACGCACACGGAGTATTAAATGTCGCCTTTCGGCAAAGGCCGAGGCCTCATGTCAGCAGACACCGCTCCGGGCGGCCGAGCGCCCGGCGCCGGCCCCGGGAGCACTCGGGCCCCGAGCCCGCG
>VWZT01005374.1:185374-282336 GCA_013397055.1 Pachycephala philippinensis
CTGCCCGGCCCCGCCGCGCCGCCCGCCCCCGTCTCCTCGGCAACACAGCGCCCGCCCCGCCCCGCTCCCGCCCGCGCCTCCGTGCCCGCCCTGCGCCCGCCGCCGCGCCTCCGCCGGGTTGGCCGGGGTGGCGGCGGAAGGGCGCTGCTGGAAGTGCCGGGGCGAGCCTGGGACTGCGGTCTCCCCCTGCTCCCGTGGTCGGGCCGTGACAGCGCCCGGCGAGTGCCACATGGGCAGCCGGCCGGCCGGCAGCTCCCGCTGGGGAGCCGAGCGGGCGGGAGGTCCCCCCTAAGCTGGTTCACTCCTCCAGCACCAGCACCAGCACCATCCTGCCCGGCTTTAACGTCAACACTAAAAACGCCCTTGACATGCGTGTCACGTATCTGTGGCCATC
This sequence comes from Pachycephala philippinensis, assembly GCA_013397055.1. Lineage (NCBI taxonomy): Eukaryota > Metazoa > Chordata > Aves > Passeriformes > Pachycephala > Pachycephala philippinensis. Next base: position 185,769 of record VWZT01005374.1, read on the forward strand.
CCTCCCGCTGGCGTCTGGCGCTGCCGGGCTGCTGCGAGCCGCTGTCACCGCCGCGCTGCGTTGCCTCACCAAGGGCTCCGGAGGGTCTGCGTTCTGCTTTGGTATTTGCTCAGAGTAAATTCTTGGAAAAGGTTTACGGCTGCGGAGTTGGGCTTTGGCGCTTGGATGGAATGCCCAGAAGAAAGGGTTGCCCTGAATGTTGTTCGATCAACTCCCTGTCAGAACTGGTTCGCATAGGCAAATAAATAGTGAGCCTTCACTGCGTGTCACTGCTCTCGCCTGCTTCAATTCACTTTGCACGGCCGGGGCACTCAGTAATTTTATGAAAGTGACGGCAATATGTTACAGGTGATGTTAACAAGGATGTGCATGAATATGCATGCCTAGGTTTGGCATCACCATCCTGATTCTTAAAATCAGAAAAGTGTACATACAGAGGGTGCGCAAGTGCATCCTTCTCACATTCTTACGCCTCTCCCCGGTGCATCGGCCTCCTACTCCCCGACCTTTGCTGCTTTTTCTGGTGAGGACTGTGTAATTGCATCTCTCTTACCCATCCCAGGGCCTGCTGGCTACCTTGGTGGCATATTGGCTTTGTAAAACTTAAACCAGGCTGCCTGCAGGGATTACACGGATGGACAGAGCCAGATCTTGGGAATACTTCAAACAGCAGGATCCCAGGACCCACCTGCCAAAGTAAGTTTAGACACACACGAGGTAACAGAGGTTAAGTCTTGCAAATATAAACTTCAATCTGCCTGTACACTCTGCTTCTCATACTCTTTCCCATGGCATCTACTTATGTCCACATTTCTTATTTTTTTCCCTTGGCACCTGCTTTTGGCTGTTGTTCATGTTTGTCCTCACTTTATTGACAGGGAGCAACCTATCCCTGTCAGATGGGTACTGGGCTAAACAGACCTCTAGTCCAAGCCAAGAGAGCAACTTCCCTGCAAGGACCAGCTGTGCAGACTCCAAGATAGTGCCTTTCTCTGGGAATTAAGCACCTAGGCAACATTTCTGCACTCAAAAAATGGCATAAATCTCTTGAGAAAAGCAGTCCTAGGTAAGTGCTACCTGTATTTCAATAAACCAGGAAGGGCAAGGAGCCTGACACTGCTTTGCTGCTAATGAAGGTTACATAGCACAGTCACAGAGCTGCAGGTGTGGGAGCCCCAGTGACACCCCATGTCCCCACTTAGGTGCCCACCCTTGAGAAGCTCAGAGAGACAAGTGGCTTTCAAAGGCACCCTGGCCTCTTCAGTGGCCACAGAGGACTTAGGGAAAAGTGGTTCAATCAATGCCCTGGAGTTTAGATGCCAGTTAGTTGCTAATTCAGCCAGACTAAATCCTGCTTTTAAGCCAGTTTATTTTAAAGTCCTGGAGAATGTGGTAGGATTCAGTCCAGCCCATCCCATCTGGCACTGCAGCTACTGGAGAGGAAAGTGAGTCAAGATTCCCAAACCCAGGCTCAGGAAGTCCTTGCCCTAATAATGCTCACACAACCTTCTCTACTTCCTGCAGCCAAGAAGAAAGAGAAGTCTCTTCTACCTCAGCACCAGGACTTCCTGTTTACTGAAAGGAAGAGATACCACTACTTTATCTTTCTTTTGGATCTTACGGTTGCCAAAGGATGAATGCGTGTGTGTGTCCCTTCTCACTGCTGGCAGCATCCTGAAGACAGAGGGGTCTGTTGGCCTCTCCTGTGAAACTCCTGCCTGCCAATACTTCCAAGGCTCTTTGCTGTTCCCTCTGCTGCTGCCCAATTTTTCTCAGCAGCAGATGTAGGACAGAGCAAACACAGTGCTTGACATTTGCACATTTTCTATGGTTTCTCAAGGAGACCAGTGAAGCTAAGCAGGCTGTACACAGCCTTGTGTGATTGTACAGCAAAACTGTAACAGCAGCAATGAAAATGAAATCAATGGCCAATAGCACATCCACTCACCCTTGCAATATTAGATTTTACAGTGCAGAGAATATGAGCATTTCAGATTGGTAATGTAAATTTTACTGAAAATAAGAGTTTTCAGAAGAGAATTGGCCATCACATACAAACATCTGAGTGAATCTTCATAAGGTATTTACTAAAATCATTTGAAGGGAAGTATGCCATAGCCTAAGTTGAAGTGCACTGAGCAGTTATCATGCGTGCTAAAAAAAGGATCATAAACTGTTTGGACTAAAAATACTGTTGAGAAAGATAAGTAGGGGCAATTAAAGATTTTATCAGAACGATGTTTTTCTCAGTTGAATGCTTCAAAGTACAGCCTCTTTCAGCCATGCAGATTTTTTTTAAATTACAATAATTAAAGATCCTGCTCAGATACAACACTTTGCCTGCTCTTCAATTTCAAATCAAAGTTTTTCAGTAAAATACTAAGCATTCTGAATTCATTTACATCAATATAAATTTGCAGCACCTCCATGAAAGTGAGTAGAATGACACCAGTTCATACCAGAATAACTTTAAATCAAGTCTAGTTCTTATCATCATTGGTTCACTGATGGCTCCCTCTATCCTACTAACAGTCCTTGAATCTCACTTGCAATCTATGAATTTATTCAGCAGAATTCTTCCTGGGTTTCTACTATAATTCTTTCTCTTCTGCATAGATGGGGAAGATAATATGATGGAAAACAAGCAAGGAGCAAGAATACAAGTGCTATTTCCCTACTGTTCTTCTGAACAATAGAACAAGCCCACAGCACTGAGACCTGCACAGATCACACTGGTACTCAAATTCTTCAGTGTGTGGTATGAATGTTCACAGAGAGTGGATTGAGGTCAATGGTTCCAAAATTTTAGTGTTCAGTGAGCCATTTTAGTGACAGTGGTCCATTCCTGGAACTTCTTAAGTAACTACGAGACATTTTTCATAAAGCTTCATCTACTCTCATCATAAAGGTTTCAGCTGAAAGCCTTGCAAGGGTAACGTAAGGCCTAGATTTTGTTAGTTACTTCTACAGTCTAATTTTCTCTCCTTTTCAATGAGTATGTACTCATCTGGGAAAATTTACCTGTGTTTTAATGATATAATAAAAACAATATTTAAAACTGTGGGGTAATTAATATAATATGTGAGCTGTCTTGAGTCCACGGTCTTAAATCAGAGTGGTTTGTGGAAAGGGCATTTTTTGTCAGCTGAGATGAGCAGCCTTTCATCAGGGAATGAATAACGGTCTGTTTTCCCAAGGAAGCACATTACTCCTTTTTTCCTATACTACTTTAAAAAAATCGAAAGAGTGAATAAAATAGAAAACCAGTTTTGCACTTAGGAAATCAAGAAATGGTCTAAGTGATTCATTAAAAAAAACGTACTTGTCTAGGTGTAGGTCTATCTATATCATGAGGAGAAACAGTCTGTGAGTATCTACTCACTTCCAGATCAGTGTTGGAGGAGCTAGCTGTTGAATGAATTCAAGGACAAAGAAATACAGGCTGAACACTCTTCATGTTTGTGTTCTTCATGTTTGACTACAGTGAAAGACCAGAGACAGAAGAAAAACATCATCTAGTAGGTAGAAAGCAAGGGTGAAATTAAATGCTTCCAAAAGTGGCTTAAAGCAGAGGAGTTGTGGAAAGTCTCCCTAGTTGTTTACAATCCTTGTTTAGGTTTGTATACTGCAAGCAGGACTTGATTTCCAGTGATGCTTGATTTTTCATTGCAGTTATTCCTGCTCAGCACACTCTGACATCAGGATGTTTTACAATGGTCCTAGGGCCCATTCCCAGAACAGAAGAGGAGGTAGCCAGATAGCCTGGTGGAAACACGTTGTATGACCCCTAAATTTGTTCAATGTCTAATCTAGCTGAAAGAATTAAAAAATTACTTTCATTATCAATTTTGACAAATCAGTGAGTCTACTTTGACCGGCCTTGGCTTTTCCATTTAGAAGGAGCTAATCCAGTTTAAAGTTTACTCAAAAACACCTGAGGTAAATCACTTGTCGCAATGCATGTTGAACTAGAATTATATTGCCTTTAGTGCAGTGAGTTTGGATGATGTAAGAAAACTTGATTTATGCAGAAATGAATGAAGCTAGAATAATTTCCACTACAAAGACTGAGAGAAGCCTAATGGGAAATGCAAATGGTTTAAAAACATATATACAGGACTTTGAGTCTCAATTTGCACCTTCTCATGGCTCATAAATGCATGAAGTACACCAGATCATAGCCTCTTACAGTTACACATTGTCATGTGTCTAAAGACTCACACCTGTTCTGCAGGGAGCAGTCAGGCAAAGGATGTGTTCTTGAAGTGAGTCAGTTCAAGAGGTGAAACTGAGATGAAATCTCATTAAAAGGATGTCAGGCTGCAGTTCTCACATGTCCTTATTAGGCCCACCACTGTCTTTAGCTGAATCTACAACCCATGCAAAAATACTATCTTCCTAATCCACTGCAAAAAGCATATCTGCAGTTCTAAATAACAGACATGCTTTATACTTATCTTTTCCCAATCAACTATGAAATTGCCTAATTCATAGAAAGAAGTATTATTTTTTTAAAACTTCTTTTTAGTTCTGATTCATAGGAAAAGTCCTGGCAGATTCTCATTTTCACCTGTTATGCACCATTTCTGAATTTTTGCACTGCTCTTCTTGAAAAATTAAGATTGTACTTTGGAATTTAGAATGGGTAGATATTTTATAAAGGGCAAACAATATAAAAAGAGGTAATCCACAAAAGCATGCAGAGGCCCCTGAAAGAGACCTCGTTGCCATATGTGCATTTTTGTCTTAGTTTGTTTACCCATTCATATCCTAATAAAGGTTATTCCCAAGAATTTGTCAGGATAACAATCTGTCTTTTAAAGGAGCATATCATCAGAATGGTAGATCTGGGAGCTGCAGGTCCAGACCCCATCAACTGTATGGCTGGGGCGATAGGAGTATATATTTGTTTGGATAAAGCTTAGCCAAGCTTTCACGTTGAATCCTTTCATCCTGTTTCTCACACTCCTGGTGTCTCTCTCCTTTTCCCACTTGCAAGAAAGAAAACGCTATTTGTTGTGCCTGGACACAGTTGGAACCATCTGATACTGCTCACTATTCTAGTGACGGCTAAATTTTCTTCATTGCTGTTTAGTTTGTCACATGTGGACAGTTTCTGGTTTTGTTTCAATGCAAATACCCCCATGTCTTTTTCACTGTTTCAGTTTCCTGATGGATTCCAGTCCCACCTTCAAAATGGCCAGTCTTGGTCACAGCAGACCTGTTCAGCCCAGCACCAGTTGCCTGCAGAAGGCTACATGAACAGGACAACTTAGTGACACTTAGTGACATTTGGTGACACTTAGTACCTGCTCCAGTCTGCAGAAGTCTGCAGTTCAATAACATCCTGGGACAGATGTGGTGTCTTCATGGTTTACAGACTTTCATTCATTTTTCTTCCATTGATTTGTCCAGTAGATGTGTGAGCCCCCAAAAGCCTCTGGCACCCATCAAGTCCTGCAGTGTTCTAGAGTTGAATTACATGTCTGGCGAAAAAGCACCTCTTTTAATTTGTTTTGGACTTTTTACCTGCCCATTTCTCTTAGATTCCTCTAATTCTTCTGCTCGGTGAAGGAAGGAATAATGACTCTTTGGTTCCTGTCTCTGTATTGCTCATGTTTTTAAGACTCCTTATCAAATCTCCCATCTGCTTCTTTTGTTCCACTCTGAAGAGTCCCTGGCTATTTAATCATTTGCTGTGTACCATTTGTTCGGCTTTCTTGCCCTTTATAAAACTGTGTGTCATAACTCAGGGATCTCTTCTGCCTGAGTAATAGGACTCCTTCTCCAGCACTTCTCTCTCTGCACACAATGTTAGGATTCTTTTGACAACATGGATTTTTCTTTCTGCCATTTTAACCCAATAACTCATAGCATGAAATAATTTTTTTTTTTTCTGGCTGACTTTCTTTTTGCTACCTAGAGGAACTTGCCATCAGGAAACTCTCTCACTTCAGACTATACTTCTTTTTTCAGATAACTTCTATGTCAAATAACACAATTCCAGGGGCAGGTTTCTGAGACTTCACTGGGGACTTCCATCTCCTTCCTCTGCCCTAAAAACTCCATCGGCTGTGAGATATTTTTGTCTATAAAAGTTAAATCAATTTTTCTTCATATTATCACATATATTTATACACCTGCTAATTACATTATATATCATATTTTCTACCAATTTGTTCAATATTTCTGCAACCTTTTTTTTAAGGCTTGACCTTTTTAAATTTCAGTATAGTCAGTGTGATATTAGAAAGACTCAGCAGCAAAACTTTGTCTTTCACAAAAATAGTCACTCTATATTGATTAGGTTTTGTTGGTGTTTTTTTAAAGAAAAATAGATAATGCAGGTCAACCACACAAACCTATTAATCACAAGACTATGAATAAATTATGAGGCAAACATTACAATTTTCTGGCAAACTGACTATGACTTTTACCAAAGTATTAATGCTACATAAAAACAAACAAAGCAAGCTGTTTAAAATATTTCTGCTTCTGCATAAGACTGATACTGCATTTCTCCCTGTGATTTCTGATTATCAATCTAATACTTCTGTTTCCAGTCCAGCAATTAATTTCTTAGTGACTTTCCTTTGCTGGAAAAGAAAAGGTAATTCAGTAAAGATAAATGTTCAATATTTGCAAACACTTTTTTTCTGAGCATTGGGTATCTCCATCTTTGGAAGCAGTAACCCACCTCCACGCAGGCAATGCTAAGCAGCATTCAGGGTGCTCTTTAGCTGCTGGTAAAGCAGACACAGAGCAATCACAAGGGTGCTTTCAAATAATTCTCTGGTGCTGGGATGGCTCATGCCTGTTCCCCCATGCAGGAGGTACAGGCATGGTGTCAGAAGGAGGTGAGTTGCTGGTTCAGTGCCTCTTCCCCACCAGCCGCAGTGTTTTTGGGTGCTCACGTCAGCATTGCAAACAGGTTGTTTACCTAGAACTGCTCTAATGGGGACAAACTGCTCCCCTCAGCTCAGCAGCTCCTGATACTTAGAGATGTTTGGTTCCCTGTTGGTACATATGCTAGCTTCCATGAATTATCCATGAATGTGAATCTGTGCTGCAATCAAGCATCCCAAGTGGTTAAAGCCTCTCTGGTGTGGCGGACAATGGCTGAAATTTAAGTACGGGGAGGCCTGGCAGAATGTTGGTACCACACTCACCCAAACCCATGATGGCAAGTGCCAGGTGCTTATGATGGTGGAAGCAAGCACAGAGGGGCTGCAAACACACCCTGTGCCCCATGCCACCACCCAGAACACTATCCTGGGCCTTGAAAAGCAAGTCTTCTGGTGACATGGTACTCCAGAAAGAACTGAATCGGACAACAGAACTCATTTCTGAGACAACCTTATAGACACTTGGGCCAAAGAACATGACATTAAGTGGTTGTATCACATTCCCTATTGTGCACCAGCCTCTGGAAAGGTCCAAAGATGTAATGGACTGTTAAAGACTACACTGACAGCAATGGGTGGTGGAAGGTTCAAACATGGGGGTACACATTTAGCAAAAGCCACCTGGTTACCCAACACCAGAGGGCCAATTGGGATGGCCCTGCCCAATCAAAATTTTTACATACTGTAGAAGGGGATAAAGTTCCTGTAGTACACATTAAAAACATGCTGGGGAAACCCTGGGTTATTCCTGCCTCAGGCAAAGGCAAACCCATCCATGGGATTGCTTTTGCTCAAAGACCTGGATGCACTTGGTGGGTGATGTGGCAGGATGCAGAAGTCCGGTGTGCTTCAAAGAGATTTGACTTGGGGTGAAAAGAAACAATTAATTACACTGTGTTGTGTTAAAAACTACCCAGTGGTAGTATTACCACTTCCATGGTGGCTCCGTGTGCATCACCTCACTGAGCATGTCATGGCATCAATCTTAACCACAAGCATTCTAAGGATCTGAGCCTGACTTCCCTCTGATTGTCACGCTCACACCAATGAAGAATGAACTTTGATAAAACTGAATCAGTGCAGCAGTGCTGGAATCAGAATTGACTCAAATGTGCAGCATGCAACAATCCAATGACTCACACCATCTTTCCTGTTTGAAGGACTGTTATCAAGGATGAAGGCCAAAGTAATGGAATAAATGAGTTCAACACACTTGTTTTTTTGTGTGTGTGTGTGTGTGTGTGTGTGTGTGTGTGTGCGGACATTTTATGAACATTTGACAGAGGTTGTTCCATAGGCTAAGGGAATGATGTTTGTACATACATCTATCAAAACAGATAAATAGGGAAGGTGATGGGATATTCGGGAGTGTGAAACTTGGCATGATATAATGGTATGGAATAAGGAGTGGATATTGTCCTGGTTTCAGTTAAGGCAGAGTTAATTTCTTCTCAGGAGCTGTTACAGTGCTGTGTCTTGGATTTGTAATGAGAATGGTGTTGAAAACACACTGATGTTTTGGTTTTTTGCTAAGTCGTTTATTCCTAGTCAAGGACCTAGTCANGTTATGCATAATGTTGTGGTTTTTTCTTTAGTATTATTATTTTTATTTATTTATTTATTTGTTTATTTTAAATTATTAAAATGTTCTTATCTCAAGATAAAAGTTTTACTTGGATTCTCCTCCCCATTCCATTGGGTATTGAGAGAGAGGCTGTGTGGCTGGTGCTTCATCTCCAGCTGGACTTAAAACCACGACACAGCTTCAGCTCTGGCACAGTGGGGGAATCTGACAAGAAGAATGATGATCCTGGGCAAGCAAAAGGATGCAAAAGAGCCAGCATGGATGGTATGCAGGGTTTGCATCGCCTGCTTTGGAATAAACCCAGCACATGAAGTAGTCTTTATAACAACACTCAGCCATTCTGCTTTTCTGCTTTTCTGTCTCCGAATTAGAATTTTTGGGCAGGCACTAGCTCTGGAGACATAACAGAGCACAACATATGCTCATTTCAGACACTGTCACTTTCTCACAAGGAGCAGGAGTCTGTTCCTCAGCCAGAACCTTTCTTACAGTGTTGTCAGTTCACCTGCATGCTCCTTTTACTACGTTTTCTGTTCTTTCTCCAAGTGTGTTGAGCATTGCTCCAAGCCATGGATTTACTGTTATAATGCAGTGATCAGAAAGAGAAAATACCTCTGATTCAAGTCAAGGGAGTGAGCCAGTTTTGCACTTTTATGTAACTCTTTGGAGCTCTGTAGTTATTTAGTTGCTTTGAATAATTCAGTGGGTAGGCTGTCTGAAGTGCAGCAGCCTCTTTGTTTCCTATGAGGGGAAGGGTGATGCACGCTTGTAGGGCTTCAGGCATCTGTCCAGCAACTGGCACAGACTTTTTCAGAAACACATGCATTTGTACAGAGACTAGCTCCCAGCACCCATCCAGGCCCTCTGCCAAATCTTCTTGTTTTCACAGTATAAGGCAAAATCCTGTTCGCAGTTTTGTCAGCATTACTCTACTGCTGTCAGCAGAGTCGTTCCAGAGTCACACTAGTGCAAATGGGTTTGATACAATCTTTAGTGTTTCCCCAACCCCGCACACACCATCCTAAACCTTCTGCCCCACCTGATCAGTGTTTCTCCCGTGCCTGCTGACCTGGCATACAAGCTGATGCACAGATGCCAAACCACAAATATCAGTCCCCAGACAAACACCAAAATATGTGTGACTCAGGTGCTAATCATCCCTAAGTCCTCATGCCAGACCTCACCAGAGACTTCCTTGCTAACCTGCACCCCAGGCAAATGCCCCAGCCACCTCCACTCAGGTTAATTTTCCTGCACATCCTCACACACCACTATTACCACTGCATGGCAAGAGGAATGACCCTCCCTGGGGAGCTTTCTTCTTCTCAACAATCTTTCCCATTTCCCTGAAGCTTCCCTTACCCTTAGAAATTAGACATCATCATAAGGAATAAAAACTGTTAAAAACCTGTAGAGCATACCTGGTTTCCTCAGAGAGTTGCTACTAAAAAGCAAAGGGGCAGCGACACAGAATTACATAGGTATCCTCCTCCTGGGCACTCCTCTGTTAGCATTTGACATGGACCCAGCCAGAGGGAGGCTGCTGCATCTGCACAAACTGCTGCAGTGGAACCTTGGATTCTCTGTCAGACTGCTGGATGAAATCACAGCTTCCTTGCTGGTATGCTCTGGCTCCCTTTCAGCTTCACAAAAGCAGCCTGTCCTGCAAAGGCTTGGAATTCAAAAGTCGCTTTGGTTTGTTTTCCTTTGAGTTGGTTATGCTGCTGTGTCTGCAGTGCTGCTGGAGAAAAAAACATATAGGAAAGGAAGGAAAGAAAAGGATTCCTGCAGGCTTTTACTGTCAGTGGTGCAGGAGGATGAGTAAACAGTGCAGACAGCTAAAAAGATTGTGCTAAGTGGTGCAAGAGTCTAAAAGCTTTCCGATGTGCCATTCCATTGTGTTTGCTTGAGTGTTGTATATAGGCATATAAAGAGGGAACAGTTCAGCCTTAAGGCCATATTCATGAACTGAGATGGCTGAGTGAAAAACTCAAAACTCTGTCCTGTTCTGCCAAAAAGACTCTCAGTAAGCAATCTGAGCTGATCTGCAAAATTTTTTTCTGGTCTCCAACTGATGTCATTTCTCCAAGGACAACATTAACAAAATTAAAAATAAAAAGGAAAAAGGTGATCAAACCATACAATTCGAAGTCTGTGTATACCTTTCAGAGCCTGCAGTTTTGGATATCTCCTTCTGAATTTCCAGCTGCAAGGACAGCAAGTCCAGGATCCCCTTATTCTAGTCACACTAAAGAAATTATATTTGTTCTAAAATGCCAAATTACTTGATCTAAGTGTGAGTGATCCCAACTGCATAGGCATCAACTCTCTTATGGCTAATACCAGTGAGCAGGTTTCAGCAAAATGTGAAGACATCCAGAGCCACAAACCCTTTAATACAGTGATCTGCCTCAGCACTATGAGTGTGCTAAGGTTTCAAAAACACTAAAGTCACTAAATCTTGATGCACCTCCCTGAAACTGTCAGTGTAGTATTTGTGGGTTTTATGAAGGGTTTGATGGTTGAGACTGCTTCTTTTAGCTTTCCTAACACATATCACCATGCCAATCTACCTATTAGTCCTAATACACTGAATTACCTTTATGGTTTCTCCTGTCAATATAATATGGACTTGGGATTTGCCTCGAGTATTTGTATTAGGTTTTTTCTTTCTGTATAGTCACAGCTACATCTCAGGGCACAGTTTCACTAAGGCCAGGTGATGGAACAGGAGTGCTCATTCTTGTCTGATCTTGCAGTCAGCTGGATCAGCCCACTGACCCAGCTGAAAAACAATCTGCTGTTTTTCTAGGGCAAGTTTTCAACTGGATCAGCTTGCTGATCTCTTTGATGGTATAGTCACGAGTACTTTGCCAACACAAGGGAGGAGGGGGACATGCAAGATGAAGGACAGTGCCATCCATTTTGATTTCAGTCTGCATGAGCATCTCTTAAGCCTCACCATGAAGGCAAAGGTCACCACATACTCAAACTGCACAGATCCTGGCTAAGTGCAGTTCTATCATGCTTGAATCTGTATTTATAGTCACCAGATCTACACCACCTTAACTTCAGAGGATTTACTCCAAAACTATAGTTGTCTGAGGGGTAACTCAGGCAATCTCTGTACAAGGAGCAGCTGGTATGAAGGAAGAAGATACAGATCACCGCCAGTGCAATGTTGTTGGAAACATTTAATCACTATTTAGTTTGACTTCTCAGCTTTGCTAAGCATTTGGAAATTTTCCAGATGTAAAAGTCCTTTCTTTTCTTATACCAAGAGGAAGCTGCTTCTGAATTTTAAGGAGACAAAATGCAGCACAGGACACTATGAAATACTATAGCAAAAATTTCTGTCTGACACAGAGACCTAAAAAAATTCCTGCATTGGTGCTGCGGTACCTTCATGTCATAAGGTGACCAGGAAATCTGTTTGCACATCTGTCTGGGCATTTCTAAATATTTTGATGGCATTTAGAGTTTTCCTTGGAAGTCAGACGTCTGCAGTTAGTAAATGAATCTTGATGTTTGTCTTACCTAACTTCTCCTTACAATAAATTCGACATGCAGTCTAAACAAAAATTCTTGTATGGTAAGTGGGGAGAGATAGTAACCTCCAGAAGGCAACTCAGTCCATCCAGTAGGTATGTATATGTGGGGTGAACTGAACCCTGAAAATCCCCTGTCCCTTCCTCACCACTGAAGGTAAAAGAAGCCAAGGCCTTTAACTGAAGAAGGAAAATAACTCCTCTGGACTCACTAAAGGATGGATCTGAACCTAAAAAAACGTGGATTCATGAGGATGAAATGGGCTGTCAGAGTAATCTAGAGCTGTGTGTGTCGGGTGCTGTCTAAGCAAGGCACAGGTGTGTCAGAAACTTGTGCAAGCCTGTTTTATTCTAATTTCTTGAGCTGTCATTAACTTTTGGAACTCAGGCTGCTTCAGGGCCAGTGCAGTTGCACGGGTGTGGGGAGAGGGGTCTCTTTTCTCAGGCAGGTGACTGCTGTGGGCAGAGGAATCACATGCTGAGCAGGAGTGCAGAGGTCCAAAGCCAGGGCAAAGTTTAGATCCTGCTCACCCTGAGCATGTGCCCACCACACTGGAAGACAAGCACAAGCACTTGATAAAGGTCCAGAAGTCTGCAGCACTTGAAAGTCTGGAAATGCTCTTTTGGCAGAGAGTGAGAGTGTCAGGCTCACAAGTCTTTATGCACTTTGTACAAAGTCAATTTGTCACTTGCTGGCTCCAGCCCAGGTAGGACATAAATCTTACCGTGAGTACGATTTTAAACAGACATTTCTGCTCAGACAAGAAGGCAAGCATGTGTAATTTGGAAACAGAAAAGCCTCAGTGCTGCATGCACTCAGTGCTGAAGCAGTACCATTCCCAGGGCCTGTGTGTGTCACAGATGACGGCAGCAGAGCCTGAGTGATGGAAATGGCTTCCTCCAGGCAGAGCAGGTCTGTTGCTATGCTATTTCTGAGCCCTCTGCTTACTTCTGTTACTGGAAAGGACTTACGTTTGTTTCCAAATCAATGTCTATTGATCAGCACTTAGTAACTGGCTGCACAGCTTAATAGAATGATCATAGCTCTTGCTCCTTTTGTTATTTCTGATGCACGGAAGACTGTTCTTTTTTTAGTTGCAGGATGTACTTGTTAGCTCAGATCAGCACTGTGCATACTTCACAGTCCAGGGTATTTGGGATTTTCTTTCAAAGCATTTTATACTGGCAATGAAGAGATACAAAGTACATGATACTCATTTTGAATTAAGTTGTGGCTATATACCAAAACATTATTGAGGTGTAAAATACCACCTAGCTCATCAGTTTTTACTGCACTAGGTATTTGGTTGACTCTCTCTATTGCAGAAAACACTTGGTTTTCCCACAAGTATATTAATTACACTTACAAACTATACTGCTTGTACGTCTATGCTTTGGCTGAAAAATAAAATCAATCAAGGAGTCTGTTAAGATTTGCCTTTAAAAGATACTCATTGCAACTACCACATTAAAAAATTACCATTACCTGACCAGCTACTGGATTCTCTCTGTACAAGTTTCCTGGCTGGGGTATTAGACTTTTTGTGATAATGTATCTAAATAACTTTTACTTATCTCATGCATTCCAACTCCTTTCCTGAGGGAAACCTGGTATCAGATGCCAATTATTGGTTACAGGAATTTATTCAAGCGTTTTCTTCTGCGATTCATACTAACTTTCATCCTGGTAAGAGAGTTAATTGAAAACACAAGTAATACTACATGTGGTTACACAAGTGGCCAAAAGCAATTCTCACCAATATTTGATGTAGATGTTGAGTCAGATGCTCAGCAAGACAGCAACAATAGCTCCAGTGTAGTCTAGTGGAAAGAGATGATATGGACCATTACTGCAGGCAGTGTGTCCTCTCATGTGATATTCATGCCCCAGCCCTATCCACAATAACTCTCTAAGAGCTGCTTTACCGCAGATTGGGTTAGGCTATGGTTCTTCAGGACTTGTTGGGGAAGAGGATCAGACTAAGTTCCTGTTGAGGTTTCCTGGGGAGCTCATCTATCAGCATTTCCAGGAGTGCTGCTGTACCATTCATCTCTGCTTCCAAACACTGCAGCAATGCCCACTGCAGGTCTTCCAGCCACAAGCCACTGTCTGGGCAATACTGCCTAGGATAAAATAGAAGTTTCCAGATGGCCACCACTGTGATCGTTTCCCAGCTGGGGTGCAGTGGTGCCAAACTCCTGATGAAGGCACAGATACACTCATTTCCCAATCCAGCAGTTCTGCAGTTACTAGTCTTCATTTTGCGACCCAAGAACATCAGTTTTTGGTCAGAGTCTGGATCTAAAAAAGGTCACAAAGAATTGTTTCAGGTGTAGCATGGAGCCATCCCGGCAGGCTGCTGCTAGAAGGTGCCTGATGACAACATAATGAAATCTGGGAGCTGTCTTTGAGACTGGCTCTTCCTACACAGTCCTGTCATGTCCTGAAATCAACTCAGACATCTCTCAGCTATTCCAGTAGGAAATGAAAGCTGATCGTCACCTTCATTTCTAAGAAAAGAACTTTAAACTGGCGTTGGCACTAGGGGACTGAGTGGAGTAGCCCAGCAGACTACATATTCCATCCTCTCCCACTGTACAACAAGCTCCCTGTTTGAAAACTTAGAAAAAGCTACTGCTTCAGGTGTCTGGAACTGGTGTCCAAGTCACCATGACTATAGACAGAACTGATATGGACACCATGGAGACAGAAGAAAGACCCTTGCATTTGGAATAATGTCTCTACAGTGCATAAGTGAGATCAGTTTTGCTTACACTGGTGCTGCCTTACCAGGTCAGTTCTTGAATACATATTTTTCACAAGGTGATGGTGGAGACCAGAGGCTCTCCCCTGTGGCATGCACTCTACATACCAGCTGCTTTAACACATCCTACTTGTACTGAACATGCTCTGGAAATCCTGCTCTAATAGTTTGGATGTCACCAGAAGCGTCACCTCAGTAGCACTAATGCTGTCCCAGGCAGTGATAGCAATGCTGGGCCCTTTAAGAAAGCTAGATGTCTGTTCCTGTTAACACAAAATCTCTAAGAGACGAATGAGAAAGATTACAAAAATTAGAAGATAATGCTAATGTAGACAGCTGATGCTCTTTTAGCAGCAACATACAACAATTTTTAGTCATCCTTCAGAGGATTTTAATCTGTATCTTGGCAGGATGGTAAAGCAAAACCACAATCACAGGATATACAAATGACTCATCCCAGGGGGTTCTGCTTCTTCAGCTCCAGTGTAATGTTCCACCTAAAACACAAAAGCGCAGAATGTAATTTAGGAGTCAAGAAAGGCTGGCAATGGTATCTTCGGCTCTGTGCTCCACTGCTCTCACAACAGCCTCCCTCCCCACCCTGTGTGCAGTGTAACAGCTCCTACATTCTGCTTGTACAGCTGTAAGAGAAACACAGTGCAACTCAGTCACAGATGGAAGCTGTCATTGCAAAAAAATGGCCGGAATCAAATCATGCACCTACATTCAGGGAGATTTTGAAAGGAGATGTTAAGGAAGTTCTCTTCCTTAACTTCACTGGGACCTAAAATAAAAACGGACAGCATCACACATCCTTAATATTCAAACACTTTCCAACAAAAGAGAGACATTTTTGTCTCATTTCAGTCTGCTTTTTGTTGTTGCTTTTTATTACTGAAACAGGGGAAAGGATGGTCTTGTGATTATAATCACAGGCTACAAGTCAGGAGATCAATATTAAGCTTTTCAAAATTTTCCCAGTAGTTTTGGTCTCTGTTTGCCCTACGAAAGAGTGAGTGACGTGCTTCCTTAGCTTACAGGATTGTGAGAACTTTTAAGAATAAAACCCAGAAATGCTGGATTTAAAGTCTGGTGATCAGATCAAATTTTGGTTAACTAGGGCTAGTTACATTTCGAGCAGAAAATCTGACTAAATGAGTGCTCTGTATATGTCTAAACCAGTGTGGCTGCTTGTCTTAAAAGCAAGCTTGGAGTAAGCATTCAGTGCTGTACTGATTGGCTCATGGCTCACCTACGAGATGCTATTTCAGGTCATGGCCACATAAACACAAAAAAGCCAGTTGCCAAATACATTAGAGGCTGAGGTTTTCTGTAGCGATGTGACATGGAAACATTATGTAGTGTTACTCATGCAATCTTGTCAATCTATCTCTTGCATTTACAGTGCAGTACCGCCTGAAGTGTGGCCTTGGTTCAGGGTCCCATTGGGCCAGGTGGGGTACAAATAAATGATCTTCTTTCTTAAAGAAGGTTTTGAAGCCAGAGAAGGTCTTGCTGCACTCACTGCAGAATTATGTGTTTCATCTGACAGTGTGGGAATCGTAGAATCATAGAACAGCTCAGGTTGGAATGGACCTTAAAGATCATCTTGTTCCAGCCCCCCTACCATGGGCTTTCACGACACCATCTCTACGAGGAGAAGTTTACTGGGAGAGAAGCAAATACAGCAAGATAAAGCAGAAAATGCTGCTGCTTATAACAGCATTGCCGGTCAGAAAGTAGACAGCCCCAAGAATGAATTCTGGCTGCCTCAAGCTGTTGGAAACTTCTGAGGGCAGGCCGTGGCAGGAAATAAAAAAGCACATTGAATAAATCACTTGATGCTCTGATTAAGAGGCATGGGACTGTGTATCATGTGATAGTTAAAGCCGTAAGCTCCAGCCTTGAAGATATTATTTGGTACACGAGCAGTCTGAATGGGCAGATGGTATTCATGAGCAGGATTACTATTTCTAGTAAAACAGGTCAAACCAAGTCACTTAGAAATGGAATTAAAATGTAGATTGTTATCTCTGAAGGTGTGTGACTTTTAAAAGAGAGCTAATGAATCGGCCTCATTATAATTGCATAATTTTCAACAACAAAAACATTCTGTGTAGTAGAGAAAAGTTTTGCCTTTGTTTCCTTTCTGTTACCTAACTACACACTCATTTTCCAGCATGAAATTTGCCTCCACATAGGAATGGATCAGCTGACTAGTACTGACCAAAAGTATTCGTTTTCCTACACTATGGAATAAGGCCACAGGCTGAGTGACATCATGTCGTGAATGAGAGCAAATGTTGCACACGAAGTGTGGTTCCCTGACAATAATGCTTATCCTTATAAACAGTACCCAGACTCACTTCCCCACAGCTTTTCTGTTAGCAGGCACCTTCATGGGTTGCTGACTGCTCTGAGCCAGGGGTTAAAGCAGGTTGTATACGCAGCTCTGGGGTGAAACTCTCTGCACCGCAAAGGTACAGAATGACTAAGATCAACCATGTGGCAGAGGTGCCCATAGTACTTCCTGTGGCAACCTCTGATTGCTGTCTAGACTGAAGCAGAGGGTAGGAGGAGCTGCTTTTGCAAAAAGAAGTTCCAGAAGCCTTTCAAGACTCCTGTCTCCTCACAATGAAGTGACAGCAGTTCCTGGGTAACAGCAAAAGCCAGGCAGCTGCTTTCAGGGGCAGGATGGCGAGCTGGAGCAAGGTCCCTGCAAAGGACCGGAAGGCACTTTGTAAAGGGCCTGAGGGAAGGAGACAACCCTCTGCCTTTCCTATATGAGCATCAGCTCTCTGGGACCATTTCTCACAGACCCATTCCCAGCATTCTTCTTTGCCATAAGACCTCCCCAAACCCCAACACATTAGCAGAGCATTAGAAGGAAAACATTATCTATGTTGACTTAATGGACATGGAACACCTGGGAATTTCAAGTGCTCTGCTTTGTCTTCCTGAGCTTGAGTGGGTGAGACCCTGGTCAGCTCCCTGCAATGTGGCCAGATGCTTCTTCAGCCCTGGGGCAGCCTCCAAATCTCCTCAGCACTGGCTGATATCAGGCTCCCAAGCAAGCCTGGGAAGTCTCACTCGAGCCCGTGTCTTGCCCAGAAGCCTGCAGCCAGGCGATGAGCAGCAGCCCATGCCAGCACGTGGTGCTGGGTGGTGAGAGGCAGTGGTGGCCCTGCAGCTCGCAGGTGAAGGGAAGGTGCCGCCAGCCCATGTCTCCCAGTGCTGCTCTGGCAAGCTGGGCCGGCTGGGGCTGTTGGAAGAGGCGGGCAGCTCCCTCACCTCAGGCAGGGGAGGAGGCACCAGGCAACAACCTCACAAGCCAGAGCAGAAAGAGGCCACCAGCCTGGGACAGCTCTGCTCACTTGTGAGAAACAGGGAGTCTCTTCCCTGCTCCATCTATGCCACTTCAGCATCACCAGTCCTAGGAGTGTGAGGAAATTATCCCTGCGGCTTCCACCAAGCCTGTAAAGGCATGGACAAGAAAATACACGGTGCCTTGGTTCCACTGGCTGTTGGAGCTATAGAGTGAAAAAGCCATGGAGCTGCAGAAGAGTGAGAGGGTAACAGAGAGAGGGGAAGACTTAAGGGAGTTTGTCACAGAATGAATTACTCCTTGAAGAAGATGCTCATCATCACGCAGCTCCCATATGAGACGTGACTTCAGCTGGGCCTTCTGAGACAGTAGGGGCCAAAATCACCTTGTTACACCCACAGGAGAGAGGGCAGTGCTCTCCTCATACAGTGGATGGGCTGGATAAGCAGCACCAAGAGGGCTCAGATTACGTTGGGGTATTTGTGTGGTGGGCACTGCACAAACTCACAGTAAGGCAGTGTTTGCTGCAAGGGGCTTGCACTGCAGATTGGTCCACTAGTAAAAAGCAGAAGGAGAGAGGAGAAAACAGACCGTCACAATTTTATCTGGGGGAGGAAAGGAAACCAAAGCTGAAGGGGGTAAACCATGGACAAAGGACAAGAGAAAAAACAGGCAGTGAAACTGGCTGAAAGTGAAGGAACTGGGAAAAAGGGATGGCAAAGGGTTTGGCTTGATAGCCAGTCTGGAGAGGACGTAATCAGGGACACAGTACAGTCCAGAAGCAATGCCAGCTGGCTTTGCCTCCCTGCTTTTGCTTTAAATGCACTCCCTGCATCAGCCAGCTCTGCCTCTGGGGTCAGAGAGACAGGGGCTGGTATGTGCAGAGCAGATGTTGAGCTGTCTGATCCTGAAAAGAAAGATTGTGTTAGATCAATATCATACCGATTTCCGTGTCAGAAGGTGCAAAAGCAAGCAACTATTTTGGCTGACTGCTTTATACATAAAAGATACAATCTTGGTCCCAGATTAAGTGTATAACAAATTTTGCAGTGACACTTTTATTCCAAGCCTCAGACAACTACTGCAACTAATCAAAATGTGCTTTGTGTTTCTTCTGCCCATGCCCACATATGAATTTAATATGCGTGATCGGAACACTTGTGAGAAATGCCAAAAGGAGGATTTTGGCAAGTAAAACTGTACCTTGAACCAAAAGACAAACACAGCATAAGCAGGGCCTTTAATTGACCTCATCCAGGTACAGGGGCCACAGAGAGGGGGGCAGAGGGTCTGCAGCAGTTTGCCTCTCACAGGCACCTGCTCCTTCCTCTCTGGATTCAGTCTTTCAGCAATGCTGGCAATTTCTGGCAGCTGTGGTGGTGTCTGTGCATTGGCCAGTGGCTGCCCTTTTAAAAGTTTCACCTGAAGGACATTTATTGATTCTTTGTTTCTTATGTTTTCCTGTTTATCTTTTTTTTTTTTTTTCCCCTTTTATTTTAATAGATTGGAAAGCAAGGTATGGAAAGCAAGAACTAGCAAAGGGAAATCAGTGACATTCCTTTCTGGGTCACAGAAACCAGAAAGGTTGCCAGTTTGTTGGCAAATATGCAAAGAACTGAATCTAAGCACGTTCATTTGATGTTGCAAACAGGATTTAAATGCTGCATTAGGCTTGTGACTTCTCTTTTGACTTCTACTATCCATAATTCATTATTTTTTGCATGTGACTCGTCGGTTAAATCATATGCATTTTTTCTGCTGTGTAGTGAGTTTATCTAAAACTGGCCTATTAAAAAAAATTGCCCTGAAATGTCAGCAAAAAGAAACACCTTTTGCAAATGTTGGTAGAAAATAAAAGAGAAACAAAAGTAGGGTAAGTTGAGCAAGGATGGTTCTTGTATAGGCAAAAATACCTGGAAATATTTCATTTCTTTTTTCACTCACATCCTGTCAAGCTATGCCAATTCACCAAGAGAGAGACTAGGCACAAGGGATGCAAAGGTTATGTCTGATACAGATAAACTTCTCTTTTATCTCTTTATGGTCTCAGTTTCTGAGCTGTAATTTGAACTGGAGATCAAGTCAGTGTAACAAAGACACAAAACATTAGTCAGACTTCAGTAGGCACAGGTCCTGAGATTCAGTTTCCAAACTTTCCGGTTTGTGGCTAGTATCAGATGTCATAAACTGTACCTCTATTCTTTTAAAAGGGTTCAGTGGTCTGAAGGGAACATAAGAATACCAGTGACGAATTACAGTATGCAGGCAGTTAGGTTTTCTTGCTCTTTTTTGCTTCCTTCCTCCATTTATCAGATTGTATTGTAAATTCTAGCTTGTCTCTTCACAAGCACCTTTATCTGACAGCCGGCAGCAGAGGAGCAGCACTTGACAGTTCAGCCTCAGCCTTTCAGAAGGAGAGACAGAGAGAGTAATTTGGGTTTTGCAGACCATATACTCACCATACAGGGGCACCTTCACATAGGCTGAGTGTCATCACCACACCTTAATGCTGGAGTGATCCAGGGAAGCCTTAGTGTAAGTATGCACCAGGCACCATTCAGCAAGATGGCCAACATGCAAATGAAAGATAAATAAATGACAAACTGCTACAGCTTCAGCTTGCAGAGTGTCAAGTAGCTCTTGGAAAGTGTTTAGAACTTTCCACTTCAGGTAATCTCCATGGCAGCTGAGAAATTTCAGCAGGGGCAGAGTATGTCTGTCACTTTGTAATACTGAGCCTTAGAGATCAAGGAGAGTGAGGAGCTGCAAAGCCCCTGGGCTGTGGGAGCTTTGCCCATGTGACAGCTACAAACTCAGTAGACATGGCTCTGGCAGCGACTCCTGCAGCCTGTTGCTTTTCTGTGGCAGATAAATGGAGGTCCTGGGCACTCTAGACTCTGAAGTATTCCTGAAAAACCCAAGGTCGTCTCTGTCTTGCTTAAGGATAGAATTCCCATTTTTAAGTTTAGCTGTCCTGAGGAAAACCCTCCTCTCCTCCATCTCCACAATGCAGGCAGTGTGTGAGCCTAGAGACCACTTACGGTATAGATAACAGTATCATGGCAATGGAGACAAGTTTGTTGACATCTACGGTGACACACAAAAGGAGAAATTTCTCCTTGTCACCCCTACTATTAATATCTGTACTACTTTATGCTAGCTGGACAGGTTTCATTGAGAAGAGATACATTTATTAAAGCTGGAATATTTATCTTAGTGAATAGTTACATATATGTGCTTCCATAGCAGCTGTGTAGATGACAGACTAAGTAAATTCAGTTTAAAATCCCAAACAGAGCACAAGAGGCAGCAAAAACAATTGTCCAGGCCTCAGAAGAACCCACATCATCCCCTTTAGTCACTCTGATACCCAGTAACTTTCTAACTTCACTATACAAACATATTACACAGATGTTGGTGCTTTTATGTTGCTTCTCTTCAAAAGATTTATGTCAGTGCCTCTCAGGTTAGGGCTCACCTGTGTTCTGCCCTGCTTGCAGATCCCCAGGGGTGTGCAGAGCCTCCAGTGTCTGGGCTGGCCATTTACTTGTGTAGGAGCCACCGCGGGATCTGGACTCCTGTACGGAAGTAGTGGGCTGTGGGGCCAACCTGTGACTAGGACACTCCTCTCCCCTGCACTATTGCATGTTGTGACACTGACTGTGTGCTACACTTGAGGCTGAGAAGCTTGGGAGTTCACTAAATGGAGTTGCAGAGACAGGAGAAACTAGTCACTAAGTATGAGGAGTGCTGAGAGAGAAAGAGAGAAAGAGAGAAAGAGAGAAAGAGAGAAAGAGAGAAAGAGAGAGAGAGAGAGATTTAACAGTGCCCAGTGGAGATGCCTTACTAAACTAATACAAACCTAATAAACAGAAGAGCTGCTAATTATCAAAAGGAGTTAAGCAATGAAAAGTGGCAAAAAGCCAAGCAGCAGTATTAAGCCTCTTAATGCAAAGAGAAACTACTCAGCAAACACACAGTTTGTAATACAAAAGGAAGGGACAGATCATATTTTAATATGATTTGCATTGTATTAATAATCTTCTGTGCATTTTTTTCTGACTAAAGATACTTATGTACATCCAGTCGATGAAGGATGATCACAGAAGTTATGTTGTTTTAAATATATTCTTTGAAGCCAAGTGTTTCTCCTTTGGAAATAAAAAACAGCCTCTAAAAGTATTTAAAAATGAAAAGGGAAACTACTTTCCATTAAGTCTGAACTCCAGGGCTATAGTATGAGGAGAACATGCAGATACTTTCAGGAAAAAGAGAAGGTGCCACAGATGAGAGACGTTACCCGTGTGCTTGCATTTCTAGCTCCTGGAACTCCGGATCACCGGGCCCAAGTCACTGGTCACCATGGTTACAGACAGATGTGAAAGCTCCCTTTGAACAGACCATCAGCTGCTGTTGTTGGTGAGGCCCCCGGAGAGACAGAGAAAGATGGGAGAGAGTGGCGGCCTTTCCCCAGCCTGCAGAGGAGAATGCCCATGGTGGTTCAGAGGCCTCTCAAAACCGTGCCCTGCTAACGAGCAGAAACAGTGCTGTAAGGCACAGGCTGTGGCAGGGCTAGCACCAATGAGGCACAGGGAGTGGGATTGTCCCTGAGAAGCTGATCCCATGCAAAGGCAGGGAACAAAGTGGCGTTAATATGCAGCCATTGCCACTTTAGGCAGCATCCATAAGCAAGGCTGCCATTTTCTTCAAAGGTGGGGCTGAAACGGGGGGAATGACTGACAGCCATGGAGCCACATCCCAGTGCAAATCAGTTCTCTTTTGCCTGTGCTCCACATCATTTAGTGTTTGCATAACAAAAGTGTCCAATCAACACAGGAACACGCAGGAACCTGGATGATCCCGAGTCAAGGACTCTTTGGCATAAGTTATTGCTCTGACCCCAAGTGTGGGCAGTCAAAAATGAAATGAAACCCACCACAACTGGAGTGAATTTTGTCCTTATATAATGCTGTTTTTTGGAAGGAATCATTCAAAGTGATACTCCCTTGATTCTTTTATTTGTCCTGTTAGTCAGGAAGCTTGCACTCCACTTGTGACACTCTGCCCAATTTTCCCTGGGATATGTCTGTGTATTCATGTGGATATCACACATCATTTTGCAAATTGCTCTAGCTGCACTCTTGGGTAAATATATCATTAACAGTTTTCCCAGTCTTCTTACTGACTTGGCTAACCATTAACAAAATCATCCTTTTTACAAAGTCCATAAAGTGTCTGTAAGCACAAGGTGCAATGTTCTTCTCTTCAGCACACCAGGCTCTGGTTTTCGAAGATGCAGGTGATGAGCTGCAGCCTCCTGAAACATTGTTCCATTTGCACACTTGAACTAGAAATATTTAACTTGTTGCTTTATGCAAGATTTCCAGACTCCTGGGGCAACTCTTTTTGTACCCCTACATAAACCCTCAGTAGGTAAAGAGGGGCTTTGGGTATTATTTTCATGAACTATATTTGTGCTTCTCCAGCTTCCTGTGTACTGCTGGACAGGGAAGAGGTCAGAAAACAGTTGATCACTAGCCTTCACCATACAAAGCAAATTGTGGGCAAACAGCGCCCAGGGCAGGCAGGTTGGTATGAAGTGATCTGTCAAGAGGTGAATGGGCTGTTTTCCTAAGGGCAAACCACCATGGTGGAGATAAAAGAAGGTCCAATAACTAAGGAGTAATTTCAGTAATTCAAATTTTAAAGGAACATAACATAGTAAGCAAAGATGCATAAGAAGAGACATAGAGAGGGAGAGAAAGCAGCAAGATATTTTCTGGGAAAAGCAAAGCCTGTTGCATGGGTACTTCTGCATCTGTAGACATAATCTGAGTTTGACTCAGCCCTCTAATCAAAGGGCACTGCCAACTATGTCCTGTGAACTAACAAATGTTGGCTTGTTTGGAAGGAAGAGCTGCATCACTACAATTATTTCTGATGGCACTATTTGCCTAGAAGGTATGTGCCTTAAAAAAGACTCCTAGGCATGTACATGGACATGAGTAAGAGCTTGACTCATGGACCTTGTCTGGAGGACCCACCTCATGAAGAAGCTCCTTTCTGTCTTGCTTAAGGGTGTATTTGGGGAGATGGTTTTGAGAAAAAAACTGTGACAACTTCTGCCCTGAAGAGGAACCCAACGCATGCTTTCATATCTCATTATCATCCAGATGCATTTCCCAAGTTTTCCAGAAATGTTCTTCTATATTGTGTGGCAACGTCAAAGACTCATGGACTAGCCACCCAGGGAGACAAAAAATGAACCTTTGGGAGAAGCTACATGCCTTATGGCTTTGGCATTAACTGATCTTAGAACCATCAAAAGCGGATGGTATCTTCTTCCTTGCCCTAGCCTTCTCCTCCTTCCTCCTCCTCTGGCCCTGCACTGCCATCAGGGCTGCCCCAGCCCCCTGACTGGTCACACAAGTAGCAGAGGGCAGGATAGAGAACTGGGGACTGGGCAGGGGGAGGGGCATGGAGAGGAAGGAAGACCTGTACTTCTGCCAGCAGGGAAGTGTTGTAACAGCTTCGTCACCATGTGCTGCTTTGGGAAATGTGCAAACACTTTGGTAAACTGGTATGAAACAAATTGTTGGGGTCACAGGGAAATCACTTCTCTCTCTAACTACCTTCTGTTGCCAGACTCCAAAGTAGCATACCAGTTGTTGTGAAAGAACATTGACTTTCAAGTTGCAGGCTACATTTCAAGTTCAAGATGATAAACCTCCATGAACTTACTTATAATTTGCCTTCAAGAGAGGAGGATGTTCTGCCACCAAGAGACTGTACCACATATGCTTCCTGACCCAGTTTCTCTCTCAGAGGGAAAGCAGCGGCCTTTTTCATACAGTATGTGTTCCTAGCCATAAAACAGACAAGGCATCTGTCATTCAGAAAAGAATAAAGAAGGTTGAAGGCAAAAAAAAGAAAAGCCAAGTAATAAAGATCCATTTTACATCTAGAAGATGTAGGCAATAAAGTTGTAAGTCACCCTTAACAAATTTCGTCTGCTATTTTGTGACTAATGCATTAAATTATATAATGCACCAATGGCCAACCCTTTAGGATTTTACTAAAAGCTATTTGCTGATTTAGAGATAGAGATAGCAAAATGAAGCGAAAAAGCAGGGCCTTTTGGAGAAAGGGAAGCAATCAGCACTAATGGATTTATTGTGCAAAAGCCCACGTGGTTGAAGAACTACGCACGTACACACACATCTGGCTGCTTCAGCTGTCAGTGGTCGTGAATGCAGCTTGCTGATGGCCAAGCAAAAATCTGTATCAATACAAAAAGTTTTTAGTTCATTTTTATAATATTTGTTCATTTTTATAGTCACAACTGTAGCAACAACAGAAAACAAACAGCTAGGTTTTCCAACAGAAAGTTAAATTTGAACAAAGTTAATCAAAGTCCATGCTAAACAACTCAGCTAATAGGTTGGCAGAGCTTACCTACTGAGTCACAGAGGCACTGCTCCAATATTTGCAATGACAACAGCTGGGATAGCACTGCCAAAAGAGAGGAGAAGCTCATTCCATTTATGATCCACATCTCTGGCCCCTGAATATAGGTCAGGAGCTTGTGTACCTTTGTTATTGCATAGACTCAGCACAGTGCAACGCCAACAGCATATTTCAAGAAAATGTAACCTCGGAGTTAGAGACACATAAGGACCAAATCTGTATCTTAAAAAACCAGTAAAAAGTAAAGCTGTGAGGAGGGCACACCTGGTAAGTGGGTAGAAATCATTGAATAGATTCACCTTAGGTAAATAAGCTAAACCTCTGCCCAGCAATATAGACAAGTGCATGTAAGAAAACCTTTGTCTGGTGCCTGCAAGGGAAAGTAACAATTAAGCTGCACTCCGGATGCAGGTGCTTGGCTGTTGGGATGCAATGCCAGGGCTCAGAATTATTTATCTTCCCTTCACTCTGTTCATTAGCACCCAGTACTTCTCATGTTCTAGGGCTGTTGTCTCAGCCATGTCAATTTGGATGAGTTCACCCCTGGTTTCATAACATTTAATTATCTTTCATAAAAGCCCAGCTCTTGCATTTATGTGGTCAGTGAAGAAACTCCACTTCCCCTTTAAAAGCTACTCATATCCTCAGAGTTGCAGATCGAAACACAGAAAATAAAAGTGCTAAAGTCTCAGGAAACGGAAGGCTAAAAAGTAAATTAATATTCAGTATTTTCAGAAACATTAAGAATTTTTAAGCACATGTTACTATTTTTTGTGGGAAGACTGATTTATGGCTTCTGGGTCTCTGGTATGATAAGCATAAGTTTACATAGCCTTCTTCCCATGGCTAACAGGAAGTGAACAGGAGCTAAATAATTCTCAGTATTCTAAGGCTGGTTAATATAATACACAACACAGAACAATTTTACACCAGAAAGACAGCTGATGATACATGTCTATTTTATAAAAAATTAGAGTTTGCCATAAATATATGATTCATTAAAAGTTCCACATTGAAGATTTTAACCTTTGGTTACTGATTCTAAAATATAACACTCTACCTTTAAAAATCACACTCTTAAAAGAAAATGCAGTTCTGGGAAAGCTCTTGAAAAAAAATCAGTATGCTTCAAAAATTAATATTAAGAAGGCATCCTGTTTAGCAGTTATTAAAAGTAATGATTTCCAACTAATTTTTAAAATTCCTTACAGATTGCATTGTTATTTCCTGATTATGATCATACTATGAATAAACCAGGAAATGCTACAGAAAAAAAAAAAAGAGTAATATGTTTCAATTTTAATGGGGAAATTGTATTTTCAGTGGATTTTTTGCAAGGAATGGATTAAATCAATTAGAAATCTGTTTTGAAAGGACAAGCGAGATCGTATTACGCATTTCTTTTTCTTCTAAGCAGAGGCAGTCTGTGGAGGCATGTCTTGCAAGCGTGCAGTGTCTGGTTCTGATAACAACCCTGGGCACCCACGGAATCTGCCATTTTTAGATCAGTGTGGTACATTTAACACAACAGGACACATCAAATGAAGAGCAGGATATATTAATCTCAGCACAGAGTGGGTAGGTTGAGATGAGTTAAATGAAGCTCTGATTCGATACATGGTACATTTTAATTATGTGTTATACTTTGAATATAAAAGAAGACCTGGTTTACCCAACATTTATGGAACATTTTTCCTCATTAAGAATTTATTAACAGTTTCATCAGCACTGAAATCACAAGAAGGGGAGGCAAAAAACCACTCAAGTCCATTTAAAACCATTAATTAGCTGGGCAATGTGACTGTTCATTCACAACAGCTGTTGCCTCCTTGGGGTTTCAGTGGTCAGCTGTGGAAACAAATGCACACTGGAACATACTAAAATAAGAGAAAGTTGGGGTTTTTTGGTTTGGCTTTTTTGTGAAGGTAACAATCCCAAACAATCCTCAAAGATGGAGAAATTTCATGAAGGCATCAAGTATATAAACCTGCACAGTCAAAATTGCTTTTAGCTTTCCTGAGGAGCATTTAGAACTCTGAAAATGTCTCCTGCTGCTACATGATTTACTTCCCTAACAAAGAACACGGAGTGCTTTCCTGAATCACAGCCATGTGGGGCTTTACTGTATACTGCAACTCTTTGTTTGATTCATAATTATCCGATAGGATTTGCAGCTTTGGCCTCTGTTCCCCCTGAAAGCAATGGGAGCCATGTTATTGATTTCAAGGAGACGCAAGTGTCAGCAGCTTTTGCATCCACAGCAACTACACACATGCAAGAACACGCCACTTCGGGCTCCAGTCACTCAGTTAAAAGTTAAGTGTTCAAGAAAATAGTGCATCTTTATCTACTCCTTACTTCCTGCTGCCAGTGAAGACAGGCAGTGACAATGCTGACTGCAATTCCCTTTTTATCTTAAGACACCAGGTCTTACACTGCTTCTACCTCTACAGAGAGCCAGGTGCTGTTATAGGCCCTGTGCTACTGCCTAGGTTGAGAGGACTTTTGAACCAAGAAGGTGTCAAATATGAAGTCCTTTGAAGGATAATGACCTTCATTTTCCTTTGAACAGACGCTGACTCATTCAATTCTTTTGCACGCTGTGACTGAGGAATAGTGGTAATTTCAGCCAAGAAACACTAGCTAGCTAGTGTAAATCACACAATGTCAATGATACATCTTGCTTTTAATTTTAAAAGTGGTCTGCTCATGCAATCCTAGCGTTCTTGTTTTAGCTGGCTCAGGATGTATCGATGAGGATAGATTTTTTCATGTCTGTTCCAGAGGGAACATGAATCACTACAGTAAAATCCAAGTCTCTCCTTCCCTCCCTGCAGATGATCACAATTCCAGGAAATCCTTTTTGTGTCATCCCTTAGTAGTAACTGGAGATCAACCTCTGGAAACCTCTGAAATCTCATCTCTTCAGGCAATACCATAGAGCTGGCAAGTCGCATTTTCTTCAAGTACCTCTAATGAGCAGGTTTAGAATACAGTCAACATATTTGAAAATAAAATACATTCCAAAATCACAACCCTAACTCACCTAAATTCTGTGACAACTTCCACAGGGAAAATGTGTCCACTTGTTCCTGCTTCACCACAGAGTAGACAGAAAGAACCGCTTTGGCCTTCAAAGGACCAATGTATTGTCCCCAAAGTTATGAACTCTAGCTTTTACAAGCAAGCTTGTGAAAGAGTCTGGTGTTTGCTGATATTACCTAATTTGTTATATACTAACATCAGAGGCTTAGAGAGCGTGTCAATCAGTGGCTTTTGTGAACACTTAGTTTTAAATTTTCTATCATCCTACAGGCTGAAAAATTTTCAAGTAGTAATTTTTAACATAAAAATGTTCCTAATTATTTTGGGAATTAAAGTATAAGAGCTGGTTTCTTTGGTTTCTTTGCAAACAGAGAACAGAAATACCCATGAGCATGATTACACATTCTGTTCCTGATCCCTGTCTAATAATGCAAATTTGGCTTTGATCTCTTCTAGCTTCTATAGGGAGCTTTGTAGGTGAGAATGTTGGGGTTTTTTACCAACTCTATGAAATCTGTGAGTTTGCTTTTGCAAAACAGAAAGCAGCTAATTATGATTTTGCTGCCTTTCATATTTGCTTGAGTTTTCAATTCTGAATTTTCAAATTTACTTGGAACGGAACACCTTGTGATACACCTATTCTGTACAAGGAAATCACCTCCCTGTAGATCCCTGTCCTGATTCTGAGACTGTCTAGAAAAACTGCCTCTAGTCCCATTGTTTTTCAATATTATGAAAAGGAAGGAGACCTACTTTTTATTCAAAAGGGAAATTAATCTAAAATGCATAATAAACTGTTGCTATGCTGTTGTGAACAACTGGAGGTTATTACAGTTTTTTCACACGCTCTGATAGAACATCTTTGGTTGCTACCATGATTCTGTTACACACTCAGCAGATTTTAGGGTTTGTTTTACAAATACAGTTGCTTCCAGTTGCCAGCCTGATCCCTGAAATAGATGGCTTAGGAGTGTTAAATGTACATGCACAGGCAGGTGCATTGACAAGTCATGTTGTGCCTTAATATTTGAACTTTCTCTGTTAATCTGTTTAATAATATAGGAACCCTGCCTGGGTCATCTGAGGCAATGGTAGCCAATGAGACCACAGAAGTTGCTCAGGCAGGCATTTAATCTTGTTATCCAAGTCAAAACCCCCGAAGGTTTGAATCCAGACCAGGCCAACAACAGCGGCTTGGAGTGAACTCCTAACTGAGGTCTTTAGGAGGAAGAATAAAGCAGAACTGAAGACAAAGACCCTGCTAAGATACTGAGAGGAGACCTGGTCAGTAAGAGAGACAAAGCGTGAACTTTTCTGTTCCTTAAACACTCACTACAGTGAATATTTTAATATATCCCCTAGCAGGGATAAATACAAGCCATAGTTTTTCAACGGAGGGGAAAAAAAGACAACCACAGAACAGTTTTCAATGAATGAGGCGAAAAATAAACACCTACTCCAGGTATGCAAGCCTGTAATGGTGCAATCTCCCTTTGAGATTGCTGTTAACTGGACAGAGGGAAAAAGAAAACAAGGAGGAAAAAGTGAGCACAAGATTTTGTCAACCAGGTTTATAGAAAATTGTTGATGAGATAGGAAGACCTTCGACTGTGAATTGTGCCTTTAAGCCCAGCATGTGCATAATTCTGCTCTCCTGTACACCAGCTAAACAGAAAGTCACTCACTTCATTTCACTTGACTGATTTAGACAGCCTCTGTAGAGAGCAGGGGTTGATCAAATGTGAGTCAGTGTGTTTGCCTGCTGCCGTCAGCCCCGGAGGAAAAGTCTCATAGCTGCTGAACTTCCTGGAGCTTCTGAAGAGGCACAGTTGGTAAAAAATGGTCAGCCCTAGAGATGAACACAAGATGACTTATTCTGGGATTTCACAAAAGGCAGCAGAAGAGAGGGAGTACAGTCCAGAGGGGCCAGTGATAAAGAGAGATACAGATGTGCTTGGAATGATCTTCTGACTGGTACAGGAACAGCGCAACAGCACAGAGTATAGCAGCTCGTCTTGCAACTATCTATGAGTTCCCAGGCTTGTCCTCACTGACTTAGCAGGCAGTGGTTCCATAGTACTACTCCATCACCAAAAGATCCAGCTGAAGAGGTTTCCTGCACCCACACAGTCATCCCTTCCTCTCCTGTAGAAGCTGATGCGGTCACCAGCACAGGTTCTCTCAGACACAGTTCAGAGGCCAGTCACACAAACCATTGAATCAGCTGTAGCAGGGAGAGAGAGAGGAGTATTTTAAGGCAGATTTGTCATCACATGTTTGTAACATGAGGGTACAAACTTAGCTGCTCTGCAGTGCAAATCCTTGCAGCTCTGGAGTCTTACTGTGTTGACACTCACACTTGACAAGCTAACTCAAGATGAGTTTTCCTGGATAGCAGTTTATTCGGATTAGTGCTGCGGTGGAAGCAAGTGCTGCAGTGCTCTCACTGAGCTTTCATTCTTGAGCATGAAGTACATTGTGGGGAGCACACCTGTTTTATTAAAGCATAAGATTTCTTCTTTCTCTTCCCATATTTAGTGAAAAGTATTTGCTTTATCCACTGGCTTTGGACTCCGTTTTTATTTACTCTGTTTAGTGGACTACTAACTCCTCAGGTTTTACACATTGCACAACAGATGATCCTATTAAACGTGTTATGCCTAACAGCCTCAGCACTGTTAAATAAAATTATGAAGGCCTCAGACAAAAAAAATAATAGCTAAATACACACGGTAGGTAATGCTATTAAACTGTTGGACATGGACTGATCACTACAAATGGAGTTACACAGAACATTTAAGGAAGTAGAATAATAACCTGATTCTGCTAATCAGCCCATTTCTCTAATGTATGAAGAGGCTGCAGCTTTATACTCCTGCTTTATAAAAGAATCACTTTTCAAAATATACTGAAACTAAAAATGTCATACATATTGATGCAAAAGAGGAAAGTATCATGATATATGACCCATGGCACCATATATAACCTGATATGCATTAGGAAAACGCAGTCTGCATCTAAAATGAATAGCTTCTGTGCATGACTCCTGTGAACAGCACTTGAAATCATGACACAGACTGACTCAATATACATGAAATTCACCACCAGATCCTAAGAGTTGCCTTCTGTCACTTTTCAACCAGTCAAATGTCAGGCCATTAGAAATCAGCGTTTTTCTCTTCTGCTGGAAGCACACAGAGACCGTGGCTCACATGAAAGGGAAGGCTTCTTCAAGTTCTTAACCATACATTATAACAGAAAAAAAATTTCAAATGCTGAAAAATATAAACAAACCTTGAAATGCTCAGAAGACTTTGCTTTCACAGGTGTGACATGTTATACCTCTAAACATAACCCCCAGTACTTAGCCAGACTTCTGTGAGAACGTGCAGTGACACTGGAGAGTAAGTCTGATGGCTGTAGGTAGGTCACAAGGGCTAAAGAGACCATTATTTATCTGGTCTTAAGGGTGTCCAAATTGAGATGTAGTGATCTAGTTCTGCTTAATCTAATTACTGCATCTATATTACTGCTTAGATGTTGAATAAATCCTTCCCAGCAAAGAAAATATGACATTTTGGTGGTTTTTTTCATACAGAGCAACAAGCTCCCTCCAGCTCAGCAGAGTTTACTGTGTAATTTTCTTCTGGCCATGATGTTCCTGTGCTGTGCACATCTGCATGCTGACCACGATCTCCTTTTGTGTCATTGAACAGCAAGAAGGGGGTAACAACCCTCTCCTTTTTCACTTTTTATCTCTAGCAATGGGTACACAGAGTTGGACTATCTGTGAGCCAGCTTGTTTTCAGCCACAGGAGGAAGCAGAAGGAACGGTCTAATACTCTAAAGCAGGAACAGAGAACCTATAGGCAGCCCACTTCTACCACCCACTATAGGCAATTTGTGCCTTTATGTAAGAGCATGTGGCTGAAGAAATCCCCCAAGACCACTTTTTTATTTAAAAACATGTGGGTTCACAAATTGTAACTCTTCTTGCTCTCTTTGTTTGCCCCATAAATGTGTATACCACCACTGACATCTCCTCACTATCTGCAATTAGATTTGCATGCACTTTTAAAATACAGGTTTCAGATTAATATCATAGGAAATGTAAATTTTTAGATCTGAAGCAAGAAACCAGATTTGAGGCAACGTATGAAAAATCCTAAAACTTCAGCTACTGGCAAAACAGGATACTACTCAAGAAGGAAGTTTTTCCATGAGGTACTGAGCCAAATTTGTAATGACATGCATAGATGAAGCAAAGAACCCTGTGATTCAATACATCATTATTACATGTATATCTGACAGCATATATGCAGACAGACGTGTTATATATATTGTTCAAAAACCATGGTTTCTGTTCAATATAATTTTTTTCTTTAAGAAAAAGGAAATCTAAAATATGTGATACCTTTTACAAACTCAAATTACAAATAATTTTAGTTAGTATAAGTCATCCAAAGCCTATAAAAACCATTAACAGTTTTCCTCCCTAAAGATAATAAGCATTCTTTTAGTATTTCGGAGAGTACAAGGTAAATGTTAGCTGTTTTAAATATTAGAAGGGTATCAGAATCTCTGAAGATTTCTCTTTTAAAGATGGTGGTGACTTCATTCCTGAATTTTTCTCATTGCTTCTCAGAGTTTATTAGAGACAGACATAGTTTCCACTCTCTTCTCATCAGCAGCATGACAGTGAGCAGCAACATGAACAATCCACACCCCTGGTTGCAGTGCAGCAGACTGTAAACAGAGGAAGCTGTTGGCAGTGGCTGACCTGACCTGAGGAGAAAACTTATGAGTCATGGAGCCTTTGTTGTTTTGAAGATTAAGTTTGTACTCTCCATGAGAAGGATTCTCCCTGATCCTTTGCCTCAGGAGGAAAATTGAAACATGAGCCTGTTGGAGCGTGAGCAGTGAGAGAGGTCCTCCTGCAAATGGTTGTTTTAAGAAGAAAAAACATGTGAAAGTGGTTGACTGCAACATTTTGTTCATCTAGAAATTGCTTTTTAGTGTTCAGTTTGACACCTCCATTCATTTTTTGAAACACAGAGACTTAAATTTTCACTCTTGCATTCTATATCTTGATCAATAGCTGCTTGGCTATTTTGTACTGAAAGTTCCCCAGTTTCATTCTCACTGAAAATCACAAGCTCAATAAATTATCTAAAACACCACTAAAGTTTAGAAAGCAGAACAGAAGAGCTTTCTGATCCCTCCCAGCTTTCAGAAATTTTTTCTTCCTGAGAAATTGTTATCACATTGGCCTGGGGGTGAGTAGCTCTGACAAAGCCAGAACAAGGAAAATGCTCAATTACCCAGACTAAGAAGTGGTGAAATTTTTTACGCTTTCTAGAATTTTACTGTAAAATAAAACACATTTAGAGTAAGACAGCAAAAAGGAAGTGATCATTCCAAGTCCCTTCAAAGACCATCAGTGACTGTATCTGTAGCCTGCCTAGAGATACAGGTCTTTACAGCATGTATCCTCCCCACAGGCTTCAGGGGTACAAGAGAGTGCTGTGTGATTTACCTTCTGTCAGCTCTTAGGAGGGGAGCTTAGTGACAGGAGTGATTTTGTTTCTATACAGACAGCAAATACCTGGTGATACTTCCACAACTGTTAAAGGTTTCCCAGTACCCCAAAGCATACATTTTTGGCTGCTTCCCTCTGTCACTGGATGACTTCAGAAAGCCTGTGTCATGGTTTAACAGATTTTTACTGTACTACCTTTGAATTCAGTGTTAGCATTTACATTTTCCTCTGTAAAAATGACAGATAGCAAATTTCTGGTAAAGTGTTTCATCCCCTCCGAGCTGAATTTTTAAAAAATAAATGCGATTAGGTGAAAAAGTCAAAAGCCACCCCTCATGCTTAGGGAACTAAGCCAGTCCCAGTTCCTAATGCTCAAGAGAGAAGATTGTAATAGAAATGAGTTACCCACATCTATATATTGCTGCTCCCCGCTGTCAGGGATGGAACAATGGAATAAAGGGGCAACAGGACTGCACTCAGTATGGCAACGCTTAGGAGAGGACTTGCATGTGTGTGAATTATGGTTTCTCTAAGAACTGATGTAAATCGGTGTCGGTGACATCATACAGCCCTAAACGATGTCCATCAGGCTGCCTGCTTTCCTGCAGACTCACCATCTGTTTCAGCCGAGGGTGCTAGAGGCTCGAGTCAAAGCCTATTGAAGTTACTGGAGAGATTCCCATGAATCTTTGCCTCTGTGACTCATCCGGAGCTTATACAATGCACAAAATGTCAGGCTCACAAACTGCACTGTGCAAACACGACAGCTAAAGCCTAAACAAAACACAAAGCAGCAGTCAGCTCTCTCACACCAACCTATGCCAGGATTTGGTCTGCTAAAACCATCGCAGCTGCAGCCTGCATAGCCTCCTGTATAGCAGGAATACACAAGAGGAGGATAAAACTCAGAACTGCTGCCTATTACGGAGAGGACTTTAGGAGACAAGAGGACTCTCTTAGAGCCAGAGGAACCAGTTCTGCATCTTGAGTGATACTGCCATCAGTGGGGATGGTGTGCCTAAAAGGAAAAACATGGGTCACAGTGCCTGACTAAATCAAACACCCCAGGAGAAGTGGGAGGAAAGAATCTCTGAAAGAGCAATAGGACTAGGCAGAATTCAGTGGCAGTGAGTAAAATGGGATGACATAAAAATAGTCAGCTGTATCTATAGATTTAACTTGTCTTTTCTAAGTAGAGACGACAGTGTTTTTCTTTCTCAAGATTATATAAAGGTACCCAGTTCCCTGCGTGGAGCTTCCACTGAAGTCAGGGTGAGTCATTTGTGCAGGCTGCTGGGAAATACATTCCCAGGAGAGCTAATTATTGCATATATCATAACGAGCTTGCGGAAGAGGCTTTATAAACATCTGCCACTGTTTCATTATCTCCAGTTGAGGAAACAGAACAACTGTCAGCCTAAATGACATGGTTCAGTATTTTCCACAAATTCTGAAAATAAAGCAGTGAAGGGCAAGTCCTGATAACACATTCAGTTTTCAAGTTACCTTCAGGTAAAAGGTGTATTTTAAAAAGCATGCTAATTTTGTCTCCAGTCCCGCATTGGAACAGGCGGTTGTTAGGACCTCTTTTCTCACTTTATGTACAAGAAAAAGAAACAACCAAAAGGTCCCCCCAAGCCCTGATTTACTCTTGGACTTGCATAAAACAGAACACTCCACCAGTGTTAGTTGTTCAGCAGAACTCAATGAGGTGAGAAATATAAAATTTGAATATATAAATCCAGCAAAACAGAAATGAGGTTTTATTAAGGACAGTGTTTATGTGCTGCTCTCCATAAATGAAAAAGTCTATTGGCCTAAAATTTATGGCCAAAAAATTTATGACTAGAACCTGCCCTGTCTGCAAAGACTTACATATATTATATTTATAAACCTTTAAAGCATGATAATCACATGCTTGTGATTTAGTCAAGATCTTTAAGTGATCAAATCCTTTTATTGATCAAGTGCTGAACATGAGCCTTATGTATGGCAATGGAGATGTCTGTCCCAGCATTAGCAACAGTAGAGGCTCTACGGCAATCCTGAGCATTTAGATCGTAGAATAGATACAAAGTTTGTTCTTACTTTCTCATTCCAGGAGGAAGAATGAGAGGCTACAGGCAGGAAAAAGGAAAAGTACTTCAGAAATCAGCGAGATGGAAAATGAGGGCAAAATCTCAAGCAGAACACCTAATCCTGAAACTAAACTCTGGGATTTGCAGCAGAATCTTTCTGCATTAGTGGTTCTTTATATGCCTCAAGAAATTGCTTCTCCTGAGGGACTTTTCTTGGTGGGTGAGGAAAGCAGTTTCACACGACGTTTTCTGCATATGATTTGCAACATACTGAGGCAGTAACATCTCTCACTCGGTACAACCTACTGAAAAATAAAGTCGTGATAAAAGCTTGCACTCACCTTTATTATCTTGTACCAGATAGTGAGTGTTAAATAAAAATTATGATTCATAATAAATATTTAGTAAAAAATAAGAAAGGCAATAGGGATTATGTGATTTTTTCCAGGCTGACAATGTTTCTCTTAGTTCATCAGTTGTCCTATGAAGGCATTCCTTACACACACTTTCCTGATAATTTGTCAGAGGAAGATGCAGCTACCCACCTGTCCCCTGCACAGCTTGCCTCCTAGGCAGTGTAGCCTCACACAAGCAAAGTAGTCCTTATTCATCAGAACAAGGCAGCAGAACAGATTGACTGGCTCAACAGCTATTTAAAAAATAATCAAGCTGATCTGTTTAGCTGTCATGAGCTTCAGCATCTGCACAGTTTTTTATCTTTTTAACACTTCAGTGACTTTTACACAGTAACCAGACAATTCAAGAAAGAAAAAAAAAGCAGCAAATCTGAAACATGATACATAAATAGAACAGGAAATAGACTCAATGACTAAAATGGCTCCAGAGGCCGTCTTCTACTGATGGTTGCTTTGGACTGAGCCACACTACCTTGGAAGAATATGGAACTGAACAAAATATACTATTTGGTTTTTGTTTTGTACAAACACTCTCTGGAGTCCTTTCCATATCCCTGTATT
The DNA here is from genome assembly GCA_013397055.1 of Pachycephala philippinensis. Lineage (NCBI taxonomy): Eukaryota > Metazoa > Chordata > Aves > Passeriformes > Pachycephala > Pachycephala philippinensis. Next base: position 223,003 of record VWZT01005374.1, read on the forward strand.
CTGACCATGTACCAGTCTAAGTGAGAAGTTACTCCAAAGAAATTAACTGATATTAACTGGAACAGGAAAAATAAGTTCAAAAAAGAAGTAGCTGTATCTACCCCTAGGGCATCTCTAACACAAGAACTTATGATGTCATCTCAAACCCTATTCATGGGTGAGAATTCCACTCTACTTCCATTTTGTCACAAACTGAGAATGCAACAAATACAGAAAGGCATTTTCCCAGTTCCAGGAAGGTTGCTATCTTAAAGCAGGTTTGGGCACAACTCAGATCTGCCTTTCTCCTTTAAATAACATTAGTAGCCCTAAAATGTTCTAATTTTAAAAGATTCTGGAACAAAAGTATCATTCTACACTGTGTAGCAGGTATCTGGGACCCTTTGTTATATTTTTTACTGCTTACCAATCTGTGTGCCTCAAAATTACATGGGAAAACACTGGCATCAGTCATTATCTGGCCAAACTGTAAGAACTCCAAGTCCTATCAACTATATAGCACAGGCTGTACCCAGTATTTTACCACTGTATTTACAGAACTGGGATATGGAAAGATTTAACCAGGGAAAAAGCCACACTCTTATTATGGCTTGACCAATCCAGAAATTATGAAGTCTATACTCACACTGCTCAAAGGATTGTCTGACGTGTCCTGTTTAAGGGAAGATGCCTGAAGCTGAATTTCCCTTTTTGTCCCAGTTCTTTCTAATTTTTAATTTTTTTTTGTCCTGCAGTTTGCTTTCTCAGCAGAAGGAATGTAAAGACGTAGGACACTCAGCTGTGCTGGGCATGCCTGTGATGATGGATGATGGGACTAGTTGCCAAAAGCTTGTACGCAGTGCAGCAGTCTTACAGAAAACCCTGTGTGTGAGTGCCACGCTGTGAGACACTGCCTGGATGAGGCTTTTTCAGGACAGAGCAGAGCATCGTGAGTCCCCGTGTTTGGAAAAAACCTAAATCATGTTGGATGGAATGCAGAGGACGGTGCTGGGGATCTAAAACTAGCTTATAAGAGGAGACTAAACCAGGCAAGCTTGTTTCATTAAAAAAAGTCTGTGAGGGCATGTGATAGCTTTTTGTAAAAGCACTGGAAAAGGACACGAAGAGGGGGAAAGAAAGGCTTAAGCAATGGCATAATGTTGGCACAAGAACCAGCTGCAAACCAGCCACATAGAGACTTAGGCTGGAGTTCGGGGATTGTTTCTGCCCATCAATAAAGTGATGCCCTGGAGCAGACTTCCAGTCAGGAACAGTGACTGGAAAAGACCTGATGAGTTTTAAGATGAAACTTGATAAATCCTTTAAAAGGATAATAAGATAAGGCTGATTACAATGGCAGACAGCTGGATTCATTTTTAGAAGATTTCCCCAAATACTAAGCTTCCAGAAAATTGCTAAATGCTATATCAAATTTGCTAAACTCCGTGCATTATTTAGCCTAGAAATGTATACTTAATTCAGTTCTTGGCTTAAAAATATTGCTATTTCAAAGTGTCATATATAAAAACTCTTAGAAGGAAATCTAATGGCACAATTGTGTTGAGACAGAATTATCTCTGATTTTCTCAATTTGTATCATCCCCTATTTCCAAATACTTAGATGATCCTATTATTGTAGTTAAACCTTCCATCATTATTTTGCAAGGTATTAGTAACTACCCTCATTATTTTGTGGCTATAATACAAAACACAAAGCTGTCAATTAATTCATTCATTAATAAAGCATGTTGTAATGCCCAGAACTACTCCATGAGAAAGATCTTTTAAATCACTACACTCAGAATTTGGAACCTCTCCCTGAAACACTGGAGTGGAAAAACAGCTAGGCCGGCTACCTACCCCATGTTCAAATCCTGGCTCAAGGACTGGTGATGACCCTCCAGAAGAAGGACATGTTTTCAAATATTTTGGGTTTTTTAAACTACATTGCCCTTCAATTGGCTCAGCTACATCAATAGCCTTACAATCCCTGCTTGATAAAGGAAGGTGGATGAAAATCTTGGGATATTTGAAAGGTGAAGGTGCTCTAAAGGTGGGACAACATTCATTACAACAGCTTCCTGATAAGCACAGTGGTCAGTCCTGAAAAGATGCCACAATTCCTCTCCTAAGGAAGATTTTGGATTTTTTTACCCCATGACTGGAACAAACAATAGGAGGAAAAACATGTGAAAAATATCTTTTGCAAAGATTCAATATCAGATGAGTCACAGATCTTCTCCCAGTGTCCATTCCAATGGCTCCACTGTGGTCTGGCTGGCCAGTGGGCAGGTACTCCATGCTCTACCAAGGCTGTGGGACATGTTGGTAACCCAGGACACTGATGGCCTGACATGGCAGCTGGTCCCAATGGGCTGCCAGGCAGATGGACTGACTGACACACAGGAGAGTGTGCTAGGAGAAAAATCAACATTTTGGGGTTTGTTGTGCATTTACTGGAATTAGCATTTTCCCAACACATTGCTTTGTTGGAACTTTGTTTCCATAGGGAGCTAGTTAATGAGAGGGTCACTAACTAGTCCCAATATTACTGCTGGCAGTTGCTGATACAGAGCAGAACAAAGGTTTTTTCACAGGTCTGAGCTCCTCTCTGCCTGTTTGAGTGTCTCAGACTGCCAATGTTAAAGGTTCATTCATAATGCCTTTGTTCAAGAAAACAAACAGCAATTTCTGCAATATATGTTACTGATAGAAATGAACTAAACTCTATTTCAGTTCCGCTTTTCAGGAGATTTGTTGTGAAGCACAGCACTGTCCAGGGACCCATAAACTAAAGATTGCATAGAGCCTAGATGCCTTAATGCAGAGTCATCTCAGTAGCATGATAGCTGCTGAGAGCTCTAAGACAGATTAATAAAATGATAGCAGCTTCCTCAGAGTAGCTGTTTCTCAGTCACCCACAAAGTCTGTTTGGGACAGTGCCATCCCCAGGGGTACCTCATCAGCATCTTTGATCAGATTACGGCTCATCTGTGTTTGTTCTGCTGCTCTTTTATTGGTAATGGGAAGAAAAGGGTTCTACTTCCAGAGATGGTTGTTCATCTTTTTTTGTTCCGTATCCTACTAACATTTTACTTTCTGAACCCTCTGTGCTTCCTGATGTTACCATTCAAATTTACAATCACCACAGGTTCTGCAGGGAACGTGCAAAGTTACATTCCTTTGTAGTCAAGGAATCACAGCAGAAATTCTGCTGGTCCAAACCCTGCCCAGCTTCTCCCTGGTCCCGGCTCACCCTGGCTGCCCCTGCCTCAGGATCGACAAGCTCCCAGCTGTGGAAAAGGCATTCGGTGTCCATACGCTACCACCTAGTGGTACGTACTGCTCCCGCACAGACCGCCGTGGGACAAATCCCTACAGCTTTCTGGGTTCCCAGGCTCCCAAACTTTATCTCTCGGTTTCTGGGTGAAGTCTGGAGAAACCGCACTGCTCGTCCTCTACCAGGCATGGCTCCTGCAGCACCTTCGGGCTGCTCCCTTCTTGCTGATAGTGGTGTTTCCCTAGACCACTATGAAGGGCAGCATCGATTCTCACCATTGCTTTTTCCCAAATTGGCTGTCCATCCCACGGAGAACTCTGCCCAAACGATCAGTCCCCTCCTGCAGCAGACAGGGCTAAATCTGTGTCTGACTTTGTTCAGAGACCTTGAAGGACTGCCTCAGCAGAACCTGTTGCTGTCTGGAGCTCAGCTCCCCCTTCCCGGGGTTTAAGTAGCCAGCTGGGCTGTTGATCTGCAAGAGGGATCCAACTTTTCCAAGTGACTCTGGTCCTTTTGGGCAAACTACAGCTGTGGCCACCAGCTTCCTAGGCAGATACCCCGTGCCTGCCCTCAGGAGCAGGACCCTTCAGCCACTGGCTACAAAACCAGCACAACCCAGCTCGGGGAAAGGAAAGAAAGAAGGAAAAAGCAGACTCTTCAGCTGAAGAAGGGCTCCTTATCTAACATAGCACTGTCAGAGAAGTTCGACCTCTACTCTTATTTTCAGGCCCTGCACTAGAATGTGTGGAGAACATATTAAGCTAAAGACACCGTAACATTTTAACCATTACACATTTGTGAAGATTTGAGAATGCTGTATTTTACTCTGATGCTATGCTGGCCCAGAGAAACCAGACAACAGTGGGTGCTTAAAAACACTCCCCAAAATATAGAGATGAAGAACATCACACAAAAAACAAGTGTTGCAGTAGGACAAAATATTAGATCAGATTCTGCTCCCTGATTTATCAGTGTGAATGCCATTGCAGAGCACTCGTATTTGATGTTGAGATGAGGCATGTGAGTATTGACCTTAAATATTTCCTCTCTGACTAAAATTCACCCTCTTTGCTTTTTGTTTGCTAGTTATCAGATTTTAGAGTTGAAAGTACAAAAGAAATGTTAATTATCCCACCAGCTAAAATATGTGGCGAAAACATGCAGTAGCGCAGAACTCTAACCTCAACATTCTTTGGAAGAAAAGCAGACAATTCTTTACAAAAGTTCTTGACATTTTGTTTCAGCTGATTTTGCAACTTAGCAGTTTTTCATCAGCCAAGGATCACAGCCCACTAGTTGGGGATTGTAGTGAAGTATGGATGATTATTGTTTAGCAGTTCTTTATGTAATGTATTTCTAAAACTTCTTGTTGTCTCTACTATGTATTTCTTGTCCTTGCTTCAAAAAGTTCCACAGACTAGTTCTATCCTAGCAAAAGGCTGATTTTCTACTTCTCTTCCTGTACTTTCTCACTGCCTCCCATGTAACCTCAGAAAAACCTTCCTCTTGCAAGTCACTAAACCCACCACTGGTACACGTTAAAAGTGTGCTGTTTCCTAGCACATCCTGGTAACTACAACCCAATAACAGAGGTAAGCACTGAAGGCAATGGACACAATTTTTACTTGGTTTCTGTTCATCTGGCCCAGCTCCTGCCCGCCGTTTGGGCTCACCTACCTATCACACATCTTGTTTAATCCTGTAACCCTCCATGGATGGTGCTGTAATTTTTCTGGTGTATTTATGTCACATGCATATACACATGGGCTGGAATTTAAATCAAACCACGCAAATCAGACAAAACTCCTCATTGCCTTAAGTTTGATAACCCTTTTCTAGGCAGCAAAAGTATGCTGACTAAGCCTTTTCCCAATCATTAATTTAGAGAAGGGCTGTGAAGGGTTCCATTTGTTTAAAATGCACAAGGGCCCAAAAATTTCCCATCGCCTGCTCCTCCATCTTCATGACTCTGGACTTAGCCCCACAACCTGTGTGAGAGCTTGTTCATTCAGGAGTCTCTTGGGTCTAAGTGAGGAACAGACAGACTCACTGAGCAGGCAGCAGAGTTGTGGCTCGTGGCTGTCACTGCCAGTGGAGCAGCCATAGTGGGCAGATCTATGCAGCCTTTCTCCTGCACCTCCTCACATTGGACCAAGAGTGCATCTGCCCTGCTCTGACAAATGGCAGTTCTGTAACCCTTCTCATACTCACCGTCTAAAGATGATCCTGCAAGCAAACCCATGGGGTGAGAAGCTATTATTTTCTCAATTTTAGAGCAAAATAAATGAGCAAGTCACACTGTCCCAAAACTACCAACAGAAAAGGTTTGAATGAGAGCTTTGTGTTCAAGCTTTGAACACGAGATGCTCAGCACTCTCTTCCACATTTGACATAAGACACATAATATTTCTGAAACTGCTGATTATTTCTTCTCAGGCCTGCAAAAGTTTTACCACGCACAGCTTGCAATTCTGCACACCATTCAAGCAGAAAATGCACCCACGGGAGACCGCAGAGCAAAGCAGAGGAATCAGACATATCCTTAACCAACGCCCAAGAAATGCTACAAAACTTAACCCATGTGATGACCCCCTGATCTCTCACTCAAACAGGTGCTGACCACCAAACCTTTTCCCTCTCTAACAACTTCTGCTCAGTAGGTGCTAAATACTCTTAAATCCAAAGCAGCTACTTTCAATCCGTAATTGAAGTATCTTACTTGTACTTCACACCTGCACCTTAAAACTGTTTCCCCAGAGCTGTTTGCTCTAATAAATCACAGCTTCCCACAAATCCGAACCCTTTCAAATAACAAGGATTGCCAGCAATTTAATCTCTGTATCAGATCAGTCTGCTCATTGAGCTTCTCAGCCAAAAGCAGCATCAAAGACAACTTGCTAGAGCTGCACAAAAGCAGGCAGCTGCCAGCAAGATTATGAAGGGAGGATGGGCTTGGGGCAAGCTTCCTGATGTTGGGCTGGAAAGAGAGAGAGATGATGGTTGCTGGGTGTGTGAAAACCTGCAGCTGTGAAAGACTGCTGGTGTATTGATACTCACTTCCTAAGAATGTAGAAAAGGTCATTCAAAGTGCTGGCAGCAAGTCTGGGTGCAGTGTTGATGTGGCCCCTGGGTGGTCCCACAAGACCTGTGAAAGCCTGAGAGGCTTTCACAGGTGCCTCTCAGTAAAAAGTAAGAGAGCACAGTAGCAGCAGTGGGATGTTTAATACTTGATGCTGCAGATATTTTGTTCCTAGTGCTAATGGAACTGATTAAACCATTTGTGTTTCCTGTATAAAGGAATGCAGAAGATATATTTTAAGGCTTAGGGTTTTTTTTAAATCAAGTTATGCTTGAGCTATACCAAATAAAGGTTTTAAATTTACTTGACTGGTTACATGGATCTCATCTTTACATACGGTTCATTAGAGACCCTGGATAAAGCAGCACTACATCTTCTGGGATTTCTCATATATGATTGTTGATGCAAGATCTCTCATTTCTTCTGCTTTCATGTGCATAACTTGCCTAACACATTTACTTCAAGACAGAGGTTAATGTCTCAAGTTTTCTGTGCATAGCCTAAAGCTCTGGTAAAAGATAAGGGTCTTTTCATAAAAGAGAATGAGATCCAGCTGTGAAGTTTCAAATTTCAGCCCCTCTTCAAACATGGAATTTTGACTGGAGTTCACAGTTCTTAAATTGCACTTCCCTGTTTGGATCCTGTAAATTAGCTGGTCTGTTCTTTGGGACATCTCTTTTTTGTTCTCAGCAGCTCTGCTACTAAATGCCAATTTATTTGGACTTCCAAGCAGTGACCTTGCCTGTCACTTAGGTCTTGAAGAGTAAAGGACTCTCATACAATGTAGTAAAGGAATTGAAATGCATCGCTAATAGGTGACGTCTAGTTGTTTTGGGAGACAGGTCCAGTGAGAAAGGCATAGCCTTTGCATCACCTTCCTGTGCTTGCAAGAAGTATGTATTTTAGAGAGGAAAGGGATGAGTTTTAATTTTACTATTCTTCAGTTTTACCATATTTTGACAAATATTCCTCCCTGAGACCTTGCAGACCTCAAGAAAAGAAAGTACCAAGTACTGCTCTCAGCTTTAGTAACTACTAGCAATACATAAAAACTCTGAATAATGAAGGCTGAGATTTGTTCTTTATTTTTAAATTAGGCTTTATTATGCTAAGAAGAGACCAAGACAAGGAATCTACACTATTAGCCAAGGACCTCCACAACTCATCCATCATGCTGTGCTAGCTAACAGAAAGTTACTCAATATCTTATTTGCAGTGTACAAGCAAGTTAAAAAAAAAAAAAGTAATATCTTGTTTACAAAAAACGGGCAAATGCCACTAAAGCCTTAACAAGTGTTTGTTTGCAAAAACCATATCCAAAGCAAACACTAAATTGTCTTTTACTTAAGACCCTGCACTCTCCAAGAACCTCAGAACAACTAATACGTGAAGTTTTAAGCAAATATTAGGCAAAACATGTGTTGCACATACTAAGCAGTACTGTCCTTGCCAAGTTGTTCTAAATACTGCGCGCAAATAGTTCATGCTTTCAAATCAGACAAAAGAAAAACTGACAAAACCCCACACCAAACCCAAACAAAAATCCCATGCAGACTTAGGAGCCAGCTGGTTTTAAAGGCATTACTGAATTCCACACATCAGACTACTCCTAATCAAGATACTGAGAGATCACATGCAATAGAAAATAATTTCAAATTGTAAATATCCTCTTGAGGGCTGCAAATTACTAATAGCTTGTTCGACAAGAAGCTGATATTCAAATTCCTGAGTTTGTGAGTCAGTACAAGAAGTAAATTTTTTGTCTTCAGTAAGAACCTGAGCACCGCAAGCGTTTGAATAATCCCCAGAGAAGGGAGCAACATGATTGCAATCAGATTATTTTTGATCTGCCACTAGATGGTGTCCGGTTACATGAGCTGTAACCACAGCTGCGTTAATCAAAAACCAGCCTTCAGACTTGCTGAATTCTGGCTCTTACAGCTTTTGCTGATGTTTTGGGTAAGCTATTTTCAAGGGAGATTTGGCTTTTCAAGTCTTACTTTTGATCTTCGTATGGTCTTTTAAATGGGAAAAGATGAAGTCTTTGATGCAGATTCTTGCATAAACAGAAACAACAAGAGCACCTTAACTGCAACCAAGGAAATGTGACTCAGGCTTGAAGCAATGCAAAATGTATTTTCTAAAAGTAAGGGGGAGAACAAAAAGGAGAATAATGCAAACTCCAGAGGGCAAAAACCAGCCCCACTGTCCAATTTAGCAAGCATCAAAGGATCATAAAAGTCAGTCTGAAGAAAAATGAAGCCCTTCCTGTGTGCGTTGTGCAGCTTGGTATTGTGGTATTTACCTCTCATTTGAGAGCTACTGCAGAGCCATACTGTTGAGAGGAAAGCTGCAAGAAAAAGAAAAGGTATGAGAGCGCTGAAGAAATGTGGGGTCCAGGCTTGAATGTGTAGTGGCAAAGAGCGTTGCCTCTTTTACCCGTGTAATTAAACACAAGGACAAACGGAGAACTGCAGTGCCTCCCTCTGTTCCCAGATCTGCTAATAAATAAGGCACCAGGGGGCCTCAGTCATTCACTGGCAAGAAAACCATGGCACGTTAACTCTTTACGTGCCGAACTAATGCACTTCAAAGACTCCATTTAAGCGAGAGAGCAAAAACAGAGAAGCAAAAGAAAAGGAGAATTAAAATTCAGCTATAACAGTAAAATTACTAGAAAATGCCACTCGAACCAGTTGTACTGTTTGCATGGCAAGACTCAAAATATGGTTTCATGGTGGAAAAATAACAAAAATGTCAAAATGTCAAAATGTCAACCCCAAGTGATTTAAAATTGAATTTTTAAAAAGTGCATTTGAGACCCTTTGATCATCTCTAGGGTTGAGAGGTGTTAAGAGCTACCTATGCCTTGTGTGAAGGAAGTCAAGTCAGTGATGAAACTCATGAGGTCAGGACTGTTTAGCCGTCATTTAAGAGAGCCCTCTTTGAGCTTTCCCTCAGTGATACTGCATGTACAAGCACAAAGCAGACTCTTATTCTGTAGGAGTATTACAAATCAATGCACCCACCACAAGCTGTTTTCACTGATGTCAGTCAGGTTGCATGTAGTCTCTCCTACACATCTGGAGCTCATAACTTAGCACACTTGAAACCATTCAACAGCTGCCTGGCAATAAGATTAATTCAAAATAACATTTTCCACATAATAACTTCAATTTTACTTTCTTTTTCTTCTCTAAAACATTAGAATTACAGTCATTTGAGCACCGTAAGGAGACTGCACAGCAAAGTAGTAGGGTTGTGGGATCCAATTACAAGCAGCCTAAAAAACCCCAAACCTTCTCTGATGTCCAATCTATTTTCCATTTGAGACAGCTGCAGCTGGATGCATCTTGGGAGTTCAAGGCAGCACACTGATCCAAGAGACAAAGAATAAAACATTGTTTTCTTGCACAACTCTGGGAAGCTTCTCAAATCGTGAAAACAAACAGAGAAAACTGTACTTGAAGGCTCTCCCTTTGGAATTAGTAACTTGCCTAACCACCTGAAATGATGAATCAGAAATTACTATAATTTAAGTGATACTGGGCAGTTTTGCATTAAGAAAATTATACCTGAGTCATGTACAATATTATGGAGAACTTGAAGATGATAAACTGTAGTTAGATGGCTATTTAGCTGGTTACACTAATACAGTACTTAAAGTTTAATACATTATTTGTGTTTTGCAACTTGATGGTATAGACTGGCAGTAAGGAATAAATTCTGAGACTTGCCTGAAGGTATACTGCACTCAGAAGTATTTTGCTGCTGACTGTTTCGGTATCTCATGACTGAATTGACTGTCTTTTAAACATTCCATGAGATCAATGGCAATCCAGAGAAGAAAGAAGAACAAATGCAGAATCCGAAATACAGAGAGATACAGAATATAACAGATCTCATCTCCAGCATAGCCTTCTGTGATACAGCAGTAATTCTTCATTTTCCAAACCCATGATTATATTTCAGAATGCTATATTCAAATAATTATTTTGTTCATATTATGCCTTGTTAGTAACTGAAATGACAGAATCTTTAATTTAAACATGTTTCATAAGGCTCCCTTTCCTGTGACAACATTAATCCTGACTTCACTTCAACATAATATCAATCACTTGGATGAAGGTCCTTCTTGTCCTACTGATCTTTTGAGAAAACATTTAGCCCCATGCTGCATTTGCAGCACATGTATCTTTCCAGCAAATTCTGAGGGCTGTGCTGTTGAACTTCACGATTCAAGACTGCAGCCTGACAGGTGAGCTGCTGACCCGATACCTATGCTAATAGCCTTGCTTTTAACCACTTAAATTTTGGAAATTTTCACATCCCACTTGTGAGTTTGAAGCTGCTGATGTCATTTCATGCCAAATATTTATAAGCAGACAGTAATTTGGCACAGAATGTCTCTTGACACTGAACAACACTGGCAGCCATCACTGCTCAGTGAATCACATGAGAGGAATGATGAGCAAATCCAGAAGGAGTCTTACTCATCATAGATATGGCATTGAGACCCTCACATCCCCTCCTGCACAGTCAATCACTACAAATTTCGTCTGGTCCATACCCAGCTCAATAGTTTGACCCTGTCTAGGGCCCAGCAGAACTTCAGAGAAAAGATTTCTTTGTGTGTCTTACACCATCCCTTCCCAGTGAAGCTCCCTCTAAGTACTCCTGCCTTCCTGTATCCAAAAGCCTTTCAGCTGCACTTTGACAGTAGGAAGACTCCTGTGTTCATGTCAGTCCTTCTAAAGTTGCAGTCTGGTGCATTAATTCCCCTCACACATTGGGGGGAATTAACAGCTCTCATTTTCCAGGGCTTCTCTCAGTCCTAGGGCTTTCAGGGGAGAGGGGCTGTAGTTCTAAGAACTCATTAGCTCTAAGAATTTGAACCAGGACCAGCAAATGCACAAATAGTTTTTTTGGGTGTTGGAATAGGGCTCCTACAAGACAGAAATGCCAAGAGCCATGAAGGATTACATACTTTCAGAATGCCCAGAAAAAGAAAAGACACCAACTATCCCAGCTTCCCACATGTATAATCCCTAAAGGCAAGCTTAGTGTAAGTCTTCTACTACCTAAAGAAAGCGCCTAGAACCAAACCCTTTGTACAGGTGCACAGGAAAATGACAAGAAGCAATGGCCAGTAGTTGCATTAAAGGAAATTCCCATTGGACTTGGACTTCAACACTAAAGTGGTTCTGTGCTGAGATGTTGTCCAGAGAGGCTCTTGCGTCTCCACTTTTGGAGATTTCAGAAGCTGACTGGACACGGTCCTGAGCAATCTGCTCCTACACGAAAGTTGTACCAGCTTTGAGGTGAGGACTTGACATGCCCCAAAGCTTCCTTACAATCCCAATTTCTCTATGCATTTTCTAAGAAGGCATATAGTTAATGTAAACTCGAGAAATAGTATCATGTGTGATGGTTGTATTATTTGCCTTTTGGAGCCAAGTTTATTGAGGGTCATGTGTATAAAAGCTGTGGTTCTAGAAGAAAAAATTATTCTGGATAAAAATCTGTGAAATAAACTCTTACTGTGTGTTTCTTAACTGTTGCACATTTGTTGCATATTAATACAATTTCTGAAGAAGAGTTTTTTTTATATAAGAACATGCTCGTTCTCCTCTTGTGATTCTTCTTTAAAGTAAAAGTCAAGCTCAAAATGAAAGAAATAAAAATTGCGTAGCTGCAGGAACATAAATTTGTCACAGCACCAGAGAATGAAAATGAAGCTAAATTTTCTCGCTCCACTAGTAATAAAATACTATTTCAGAAGAAATGTACGGTTTGCAGAAGTTTTCAGACCCTAATGTCATTTCTCACAGGCAGTCAATCTAGCAGACAAACTAAGAAACAGACAGACAAATATGAGTACTGCCAACTTATCCTTGAAAAGTTTGGATTCCAGGGAACACCCTGTGAGGACTGAGCTTTTACAGGGAACACATAAATCCCATGAGAGAAACAATTTCCTCCTTTCTGTCTTAATCAATGGGTAACATTAAAAATATATTTACTGGCAAAGTCCAGGCTCTCAGGTCCATAAAATTAATCAGTAAAACCTAGCAGAGAGATGGGTGTCACAGACAGCCAGGGTAAAGCACATGCAGACCATAAACATCTGTCATTACTGAAAGTTTTCCTGCTGTGACAGAGCACAGGCACGTCTGTCTGGAGGAGATATATCGTGCCAAATGTTTTTGGCCCAGAACCAAATACACTTTATTTAATAGATACAAGAGGCCATATCAGACGTCATACTCAGACTTATTTGGGTGTAACAGTACAGAATCTAGCAGACATGCCAGCATTTAGGCTGAAATGCCTATAAAGCGAAACCCATTGGTTCTTCATGTTAAGGTTAGATAAGAATGCCAGTGTGGCCTGTCAGCACAGAAATCTAGTAACAAGCCATATAAGCACAGAAATTGATTGCAGTACATCAGCCTTTTACTGTTTTGAAGAAATCAGTGCCATGGTTGCATTGTCACTTGGGAAGCAAAAGCCTAGAAAGATACTCTGTAGAAGAGGATGAAACGTGGGGTTTGCCATCTCCCATATGTGTATGTTTGAAATTACAACAGACCACTAAAGATAAATTATTAATTAGAGCGTGATCACTTAAAAATACATGAGATACATCTTCTCAAATGTTAATTACTAATAAGACAGCCTGTAATAGAATGCAAGGGGAAAAATCTCATGCTTACAAATGCATCAACAGGGACCTCTGGATTCAAGCTGCTGGATAGATTTAGCAGCTTGTTAGCACACTAGTGCTTTGATGCTGTTTAGTATTAAAGGAGGTCCCTGTAACACACTTGCTGTACACAGTTAATGGGCACAGAAAGTCATAGCTAGAGGATCTAGTCCTGGAAAAGGTGGTGCAGGTGGGTATTAGTTGGGAGTAGCTTGAGGGAGCAGCTGCACCATGAAATGCCAGCAGTGGCTCACCAGGGCATCTGGGGTTGTGTCAGAAATGAGTGAAGTTATGCTCAGCAGCATGCTGTCCCTCTGGCTGGAAGCTGGATTATTACTGTCTTCTGGCTTACCTGGTTAGGTGGCTTATTTGCATAAAGCAGGGAACAGAGATGGGAAAAACATCCCCTGCTCTTGGGATTTGCCCTCAAACAGAACAGGATCTGAAACCAACAGTGCCTGAAGTGCCTGGGATAGTACAGTTCTAGTTGGAAAGGAAGAGACTGGAAACGTTTTGAAATCAAACGTAACACAAATTCTGCATCTGAGTCTCATCCAGCAGCACACTGCTGGACTGACTGAAGACCTCTTGCTAATTGCTTCCCCCACTTCCCAAACTTCACACACTTCTTCATCCACTGCTATAAAACCTTCAGTTGCCTTCCACAACATTTTCCCTTTCACTATAACCCTGGGAAGCTCCTGGGAGGATTTCTCCAATGCTGCTCTGAGTTACTGGGTGAGATCCACAGGCACCATGTGCCATGTCCCACCGACATCTGTACAGCTGAACATCTCCCTCACGTCGAAGGCCCTGCACTACACAGGTCCTCTGTGTGCTTCCTGTGTGTTCCAGACACTCATCGAGTAGGAAACACTGCCTGCTTGGAGCGAGCAACAGCACCACAAACCAAATGGATTCTGGTGAATACTGAAGACTAAGAAGCCAAAAGCTGAAACACAGCATCCTGGTTATTTGTGGGAATGGCAGTTTGTCCCCATTCATCAGCTCCAAAATCCTTCTGGTCAAAAACCCCATTAATTTACTGCAGTCCCATCTGCTTTGCCACAAAGCAGCAGGGAAGGTCATTCACTGCATTCCACGGCCAGCCGAGCCTTTTGTTTGTCAAGCAAAGCTCCAGACTCATCAATATGTACATTTGTAGGATGCAATATACTGACCTTTCACCTGTTTTACTGCCATGCTGTCCTAAACTTATAAATAAGATAAAGGACAGACTTCAATTAGAGTAGAATTTAAACAAGGAAGTGATTCAATCAGTTCATGAACAATCTCCTGCCAGATCCCCAGCCACCAACTCAGGTTCTGGAGTTAATATTTCATTCTTACAGACAGGCTGAGCAGGGGTCTTCTCACAGCTGTATTCCCTATAGCCATATGTGTTTCACATCCTGGTTTGGTTTTTTTTTCTTCCCCAGCAAATTCTCCAAGGAATACATTGTGAAATACTACACAAAACCCCCAGTTTGCATTTAGCCATAGGTTAAACTGATGCATTGTGACACTGCCATGGAAGGGCCATTGTCCTCTAGTAATCATCTGTCATTCTTAATCATATGCCTGCAAGTTAAAAATCTAATATGTTGTGACAAAACTGTGCAAGTGGATAACTGCAGAGTAAGCAGTTTGTCAACCTGGAACAACACACTGGTCAGGATGCTGAGCTTCAGAAAGCCACATTGGATATTCACCATGAGGAAGATTATTTGCAAGTTAAAAAGCAAGTAAAGCTGGGGTTTTCAAACACCCTTCCGATAGAAAGGTAGCCAAACCATCATATTAAGTCATGAGGAAGCCACTACTACTTTCAGTAGTTTCACTTTCTTCGTGTAGTTTCATGACATTGGTAAACATCATTAGTAATCTTACCATTAAGTATTTTTGTGTATGCTGGAAGATCTGAATGGAAGCATTTAAGAAAAGATTTAACTTACCTCTGAAATAGCTCTAAGAAGTATTTTGCCTTTTGTTTAAATACTGAAGCAATTGCTCTTCTTTCCTGGATATCCTGGGAATCTACAGATTTTTGTAGCAAAAGCCTCATGAACTGCAGTTACACAGAATGTTTTCTTTGACCAGAGACTGATATGACTACCAGTCCCAACCTATTATAATAATAAAAAATTAATACTAATAATTAAATAAAACACATAATAATTTCCATTACCTGTTTAACCTCAAACATAATGTAAAAGTGTATCTGAAATGTACTTGCTCCTGAGGCAAGGCTAGAACAGTCGAAAAAGCAACAGTCAGAAAAAGGACAGAGTAGGTGAATTAGACCCAGGTCAGCAGGAGAAAATCCTGCCTTATAGAAAGATACCATTAACTCATTTGGGTTAAAAGAAGGAAAGTGAAAATTCACATTTTCAGCATTCAAAACACTTGTGAACTTTGAACCGAAAAAACACGATAGACATGGGAAGAATATCATGAAATGGCTAATGCTAAATCTCATCAAAAGTTGAGATTCCTGGCCAGACTGGGATTAAAATATGGAACCGAAAACCACTGATCATTTTAGAGGCCAAAGATCTAGCAAGATTCAATGACAAAGCAAACATATATAGGAATAAAGAACTCTGGAGTGCCAGCACCCAGAGACCACCCAAGCACCAGCAGCTTAGCTGGCTGTTCAAGGCCAGCCAGTTAACAGAAGCTATGAAGAATACATGAGGGAACTTCAGCAGAGGCTCATCCTCAAACAGCTCTGTTGGGGGTTCTCAGTGAGGGCAACCCTTTTTCTCTGCTGTTAAAGGTTGATTTAAAGCTGGGCCTCTCACCCTGGTCCTTGCCTGAGCTGTGCCACAGCCAGGCACCCCATTGATTCATGTCTTGGCCAACTTCCCAATGTGGCTGTAGTCCTGCATCACCACTGTGCACTTGGCTGGCAATCACTGATGCTGGTCCTTATGTCCAGACCTGATTATGATCTATGATTCTGACTCAGTTTCCCAGCTTGACATCAGACCTATTCTTTTCACTACAGGCTTGGCAGTCTGGTCCCTGGGCTGAACCCAGCTACCCTCACTGGCACTGTCTGCCTCATTTGGGGTACAGTGGGACTGGTCCATTGCTGGAAAAGCCATTGCTTCTGCTGGCCTCCCTTCCTTGAGAGAACAGCTTTGCCCTTGCTGCACATTGGCATTGAGCTACAACAGTTGAAGTTAGCAACAAGCATTAGCAGAGAAACAAAACATGATGCTACAGTGTTTTAAAAGTTCCTCATTTTTAGGCACTGGAATGCTGAATTTGTGCAAACTTTGAAGTTGTGCAAACTGCCACATCTACATCACTGACATGGATTTGCTGAAGCCTCCCCTTGTTTCGTGCTACCTACTCCCAGATATGATACCTGAGTTCCTGAGTCTAAAAACTCAGTCCACAGTAATATTATTTCTCTCTTTCTGCTATAGACTACTCAGAAGTTCACGCATCAACACTAGAAGATCTGCTGAGGTGTATTTTCCTTGACATCTTTGTCATTGCTCATTGATTTGCATAGAATTGGCTGACTAGTGTTTAGTAAATTAACAACCATCATAATGGATGAAGAGGAACATTGTGTTGATTCAAATTTAAAAAAACATAAATCAACACATACAGTCCAGTTCCATGTGCAGTCCCCAGTACAGATCACCCCCAGTCTCCCACTGTAACTCCAAATGCCACCCTTTAGATCCCAGTAGTTCTCTCCTTGCAAAGCACCCTGTCACCCAGAAACCCAGTACCAGGGCATTTTTGAGTATAAGGATAAATTCTACCCCCCTTAAATCTCGTCCTTGTCCTATATTTTCACAAAGGTAGGAGCCTGAGGTATGGGATAACCGAATTATGCTTACTTGACAAAGGTAAACAAGGATTTACAACCAGCAAAAAGATTGCATTGAAACAGAGAAAGCTCTGAGTTCTTCAAGCACTCTCATGTATGTGTTTTGAAGGATTCTACTGTTTCCAGAATACAAAACCCCCAACAGCAGTTTTTTCCCCTATGATTCTGCATCTTTGAAGAGAAGTACCATCACCAGATATGAGAGTTAGCTAAAACCCAGAACTCAACAGGAAAACATATTTGAGACACCACATATCACTTCCTTCTGCAGGCATGACATTCTTTTGTATAGAAAATAAAAACCAACCATTTTTATTGACTGTACTGTAGATACCTGTACAGAGTGTAAACTTTAATATTTCACCAGATATGTGAATCCTTCTGGAGAAAGAGTTATCAAGCACCTTCATTTCAACAAATTTTTGGTATTTACAGTAAGACATACCTGATTAAGTTTATGAATAGAATGAATTAAAAGTTATAAAAAGTTATACAAAAAGATCCTTAAAATGTTTATATGTTTTGTTATTTTATGATAAATATACAATTAAAGAGGAAGATGTCACACATTTAAGACTCAGAACTGGCTCTATTTAAAACTGTCACTGTTGTGTCTGAAGAGGGAGTGAGGAAATGGGGATGTTAGCTTACTGCTCTGATCATGACACAGTGAAATGTGCTCTGGCAGGAGCCTCACAAGCCCTGTTTTGCTCTGCCACAGGTTGGTTTGCAGGCAAGATTCCTTCCCAACGCACAGTGAGGAAACCAAACTTCACTCCCAGATTTGTATTGCTAATTTGACATATGAGTACATGTTTAGATTTTCCCTCTCCAAACTTCCTGGTGATGATGAAAACATCAACTTCGCTTTGATTTTCAGAACACCCTTGCTGTTACTGAACACTGGCATATAAATGGGGCATCACTATCTTTTTTTGTTTAAGCACCAAACCAGAGGCGAGCTCTCTGAAAATCAGATTTTTAACTGCCATGGTTTCTTATGGTCTACAAAAAGGCATGGCATGTTTTGCTAAAGAAGAAAGGTTGCTAAGATAGGATTCAGAGACCACTTTGAGGCTTATAGAATCAAACGTAGAAATACTATTTTAAAACCTCTCAGGAAACAAATGTGATTGTCTATCTCTTTAAAACCATTTGTCTCCCAATGAATCAACATCCATTCTTTGATAAACTATCAGCAATTGTTCAAAATATCTAAATTTTGTTTAGAGGATTTTAGGGAACTACTCAGGAATCCACCTCAAACAGAAGAAAAACAAATCTCTTCAAACCTAACAAAAACTTCAAATATATCCACTAAGCAGTGTTGATTATCTATATGAAATCATGTGCTGTAAGAAAGGATCACATGAGCCAGGGTGAGAATGATAATCCTTACAACACATGGATAAAATACTTCTGTAATACAAAAGTCAAAAGCTGAGATTCAAGTTTTTGAAGAGAAAGGACTGGTAGTGAGAAGGAATGTGGTTGGGCATTAAATATGTGCTATTACTGGGTATTGCCCCTCATCTGTTCATCCTTGGGACCCCCTAATTGTTTCTCAGCTGGAGATAAGCCCAGCCACACATCTGATGGGCTAAGCACACCACTGCTGCAGATAACTGCTGCATACTCCAAGGTACAATTCAATCTCAGGATCTGAGTAGTTCCACTCTCTTTACTCTATTCTGTGTTGGTTACATCAATTTTGCCAAGAGACACAGCCTCCTTCACCAGGGCAGATGCAACTAAGGCCTCCACATTTACCTTTAAAAGCAAAGAGATAATATTACAAGGAATAACGTGAAGTTGGACCGAACCTGGGCAGCTCTGCCTTGCTTAACTGCTACGAAACAGCCTCTGCCTCTGTGTGTGTGTGTCTGCATATATGTGCGTTGTGGCTTGCTGTCAGCAGCATGGAACACTTATCTTTAGGGCCTGATTGTGTTGATAGGAGTGAATTGCTTACAGCATATTTCCCAAAGGTGTCTCCTGCTCTAAAGCTTACTTTAATGCTCAGTTTCTTTCTATACAATCTACTCCAACTGTGTTGTCAGGGCAGCGGCAAGTGCGGCCTCCTGGGGTGGCCAAGCAGAGGTGAGTACAGCCACCATTATTCACTGTACAGTAGTTATGTCCTGGAAAAAAACAGAGATGCAAAACCTTAGAGGAAAACAAATGCAAACCCACAATAAAATCTGAAATACACATACAAGAGATGTTAAGATTTATGGCTACACTAGGGAAACAAGCCATAATGAGATTAGGAGTAAAAGAAAACTATGCTTTGGGGAGATAAGAGTCACCATATCCCTTGTGTCAACTTGACATTCACATCAAAGAAAGATCAAGATATCAGGACAGAGTGAAAGAGGCAACATGAATCAGCTGGGCTGTTCCTGAAATACCCTTCATAAACTGGCCACATGGTCACAGATATTTGAATGAAGAGACAGAGAGTGAGTAAATAGAGAAGTGAAACATGTGGGGGCAAAGTCCAAAATGCTACAGAACATCATCCTCAGATAGCAACCATACAAAAACAGAGGAATGATCCATGAAAACAAAAAAAATGAATTGGGTGGTTGGGGAAGTGTTAACATTAAAAAGTAAAATGAAAGAGAAGTCAGTGCCAAAAGCAGGGGATCAGAGAGGAAAGGCAACCACCCAGAAAACCACTTGAAATAGACATATGACAAGAAAGAAATGACACCAAGGTTCTGAATATTATAAGTATGAGCATCTACTCAGAGCACCCAATGTTGTTTAATTTTACACTGCCTACCAAAACGGATCTGTGAATTAACTAGTAATAACAACACAAATAATTTCTTAATTATGACATTTGTATGTATTTTTAAGCTCTGAGACAAAACTTCCACTAAACTGGTTTTTATTACATATATTAAGCAATTTGAAGAGAAATTATTCTAAGGGTTTTTTCAGTCCTAAATTAAAAATAGCACAACTCCTATAATTCCAGCCATGTTGTAATAAAAAACAGCAAATGCTTCTCCTGTGATTTGCTAAGAACAACTTAACTGCACAATGACACTGCTTCACAAAAATCAAATTATATTTCAAGGGTATCAGCTTCCTCTCTTCCTCTTTTCAATAGCATATCTGCAAAACTTAACATTCAACAGAGCAGAAGGGCCAGCTCAGTCCAGCACTCTACCACCTGCTGTTTTCTGAACATTCCATTTTGAAAACCACTGGATCTCATTAAGGACATCTGGAAGACCGTAATATTTCTGTAGTTTAAACTTAATAAGTGAATAAGGCCCTAGCCATGAATACAGTATTCAATTTAGAAGATGATATATTAGCATTTTTGTCAGGTCAGATGCTCATCTTAATCATACACGTGTCCTTTCACAAAGGACAGAAGAGGCCCCTTCTCCCCCTCCAATTCTGGTTTCATGTGCCAACTACAACTGCTTTTATGAAAAAAAATTAGGCAGCTTTTAATTTCTAACTAAACAGAAATCTAAGCACTAACCAGTTCTTCACTACCTAAACCAGTTGGCAGCTTATAAATGGGAGGTGCTACTAAGTTCATTTAGACAGTAAGGTGTTACACAGTTGTAAAAACTTGAGAATCATCTGGATTACCTCCTGGGCACTGAGCAAAGGCTGTGGTGATTCCATAGAGTCGTGAGCGCTTGTGAGGCTGGAAGTTATCATTTTCTAATGAAATTGTGCGATCCACTGCTACAACAGCATCCCTGCCATATGCAGAAGAAAATACACAGAAGTGAGATGCAGGTGAAAGTACAGGGGGAAACAAAACAACACAATAAAAAAACCAACAAAAAGATTACAACCAACCAACCCGTCAAAAAACCAAAACAAAACCAAAAGTGGAGAAAATCTGAAGTTGCTTCTTTTTTACAATTAGGAAGAGATAGCAGAATTAAAATCCTCCAAGACATCACCTTTCCTGGACAAACCTGGTATGTTATGACCTCCTCTCTAGGCAGCTAAGAAATTTATCAGGGAGACACCTTAATAATTTTGAAGGTACTTCCAATACAGGACAGTGTCCCTGTACAGGAGGGATGCACGTGTTAGTAGTTTTGGCACATTTTTCACATTCTGCCCCTCTGACAAGTATTGTGGCATAGCTGACAGTGCAGCTATTAAGCATAACAATTATGGACAATGATGTGTTTCAGGTGGAGCCTGATCTCCAGAAGGAATACAGCCAGTCATAAGCAATCCTTCCTTCCTGAGTATAAAAGGGCAGTCAAGTGATAGGCCTGTAGCACACTGTTCTCCAAGCCTGTTCTGGATTAGCACTCCCCAGTTGTTAGCTTCTAACTTGGAAATCCTCACACACAGTAATAGCTACGTCTGCTGCAATTGATAGAGGCATTTGGGTAAGAGCTTGCTGATAGAGCCCATACAACCACCTGCAAAGAAACAAACAAAGTAACAATACTTATTTTAAAATGCAGGGACTGGATTTTTTCCCAGAAGTTAAAGTAAACCTCGAAGTCTTGTTCATATGGCAAGGTTTTAGAGAATTTGCAGTGAAGAAAGTGTCATCAAGATAGTGAACATTTTTTTCCCCTCATTTTTGATTGAACATTCACATAACATGGGGCACAGAAAGCCAAGAGTGATGAATGTCTGCCCTCTACAATGCAGCAGCTGTAAGGGAAACAAGTTACTGCCCACTCCTTCCCCAAAAATGTTCAGTGTTAAAAGCATTTTCTTCAAGGACAAATCACTATGCTAAAAAATGAAAACTCAGTTAACTGGCAGCACCAATAGGTCAACTCTACATATCCACTCCACCCTGCATCAGCTATTGCCAGGAAAGCAACAAAACAGGAATGTGTGAGAGGTCAGGCATGAGAAATGCAGTATATACTTCAGTTTCTAGCAGGGAGGAAAAAAAAGAGTAAAGTACTCCACAATTTCTTTAGCAGATAATGTACCTTCTCCAGTCTGTATAGTACAAATTCTTCCCATAGCTTGTAACACCAAAGGGATACTGAATCCCTTCAACAATCTTTCGTCGACCAAGCTGATTAGGGTTCATGCATTCCAGCCTCTTGGTACCTGCATGTAGTGAAACAATTAAGCCTTTGAATCAGAACAAGAGAGCTCTCATCAGGGATGAAAGACAAGCACAAGTATGCAAGCATGAACAGGGTAGAAAGTCCTGGAAATCTTTCAGTGTGCTGTTTAATCAAAGCCTTTCTCCACGTCACATGTATGCATGTGCCAAAAGTTGGATGGATAAATACTGCGGTGCTAACGCTACTCAGCACACCACTGAAGTTAAAGGAACACAGACGTCCCACGCAGCCATGGGCAGCGCTCACAAGCTGAGATTCCTGCTATGGATACCAGCATCCTCAGGTTGGTGTGGAAGCTGACAGAAGGCCTCCTCCATTCTGGAGGGACACTTCAGCCTTTAACTAGTTCCACCTCCTCTGGAAGGCATTTTTGCAAAGTTTGCTGGCTCAGCATGTTCCAGAAATGTTTGCTGGGTTGGGCCACGAAGGTGAGACTGCAGGAAGAACATCCAACTCTTAGATGCAAACAGGGTGCAAAAAGGTCTAGCTGCAAAGGTACTGCAGGCTGGGAACACTGCTGTCAAATGTCAACACCTGTTGGTTTCTCCTAGAGTAATGGGTTTCAGAATTAGACAAAAAAGGAGAAGATGCAAATGTGAGAACAAGAAAGGAAGAGAGAGAAAGTAACTAGAGATAGCAGAAGGAGATACATTTGAAAGTTGAAGAAAGTGTTTTACAGTGAAAATGAGAGCTTGACAATTTCAGTTTATCCAAAACTTGAAAGGTGACTTGAAGTGTAAGAGCACCTCCACAGGAAGACATCTCTGCCAGAGTCAACAGGGTGAAAGATAGCAAGATGCCAAAAAAGATAAAAATTAAATGAGAATTAAAAGCACACTTTCCCCCCACCCACTGGCAAGACACTGTCACAAAACTAACAATGGGTTTGTGGCAGAACTTTCATTTCTTCATCTTTTGGGTGCATTGCTTTTTCAAGACTTGCTTCAATCAAATATAAGCCAGACTTTGCCTCAGGCCTTAGAACAATAGTGCCAGGATGACATTCTCTAAGGCAGATTAGATAAATCTGTGTTTTTTCCCTAGTCTTAAACTAAGAACTTCTACAAAGCCTCATATAAGACACACGGACACAGATGTGTTGCATTCCTAGAAAGTTTTGTGATCAGAACTGAAATCCTTCAGCTTGCACACAGTCGCATGTGAATAGCAATGAATAAATCATTAAAGCCAAAAGCTATGGCTGTCCATATTTTCAGGACTGGACATGCTTACACTACTACTATTATGAAGAAACATTTTAGCCCCTCTTTACCTGCATCTACCCAGCACAGCATTGAGGAGTAAGGATCAAATGTCAGTCCGTTTGGTAACCCAAGATCATCTTTAACAAGAATTCTTCTGTTTGTGCCATCCATGTACGAAGTTTCAATTTTAGGAGCTTCTCTGTTCCAGTCAGTCCAGTACAAGTTTCTTAGGAAGAAGAAAAAGGCAAGAGTTAAGACAGGGACCGAGCTCAAAAGATTGTTGTAATTAAGAAAATGCTAAGAACACAAAAGTAACACACAGCCCCTAAATCATTCAAATAAATAAGAAGGGCCATATTGCACTTCAATATAGAAGTCAAAAAAGTGTAGCAAAAATGTAGTAAATATACTTCCATTAAAAACAAAAGGAGCAAGCACAGACATGAGAAGAAATGCTTTCACTGCATTGTTTTGCTTATGATCAAGATGCCAGCCAAAAAACCTATATTGCAACAATTCTGAGGGTCATTCAAAATATATATCTACATTTTGAGTTCTGCATCTCACTTCACATCATGTCTGCTCAGGCTAAAGCAAGAGCATTTGGCATACATTTGGGATCCATTCAAAACAATATTTTTCTTTTCAGTGTACCAAATAAGCAACACACAATGGAATCAGAGTAGTTTGTCCTCAGGGGAGATCCCCAGAGAGGGCCATTAACTCTCTAATGTTTTACTATTAATAGCTGTTTTTTAGTGGTGGTTATTTTTCCTTGGATGTACATTCTGTGCCTGAGAATTTGCATGGCCCCTCAATGGCACCTTTGTTGTTTGCTCCTCAACACGCACACGATTTACTATAAAATGGAAGTCCTTCAGTGGGGTTCTGCACGGAACACAGGTTTCTCCTCAGCCCATTAAATAATCAAATAAATAAAACTGAGCTTTGCACATATCTCTTGACAGCACATCCATACCCTCTCACAGGATCCACGACAATTGCTCTGGGGTTCACCAAACCACTGTCAAACAGGATGCGACGCTGGCGTCCATCCAGCCTGGCCACTTCTATTCTATCCAGCTGAGAGTCAGTCCAGAAGATGTTGCGACCTAGGTGATCTACAGCTATCCCTTCAGGGCTTCCCAGGTCTGCAGCAGAACAGAGAAAAACATTTCTAGGCATTATATTTATTCCCAATATGCTGTATCAGCCTCATAAGGATAACCTTTAACTAAGAAAAGTTTTCTTTGGTGTTGTGGCTGTGGTTCAACAAAAGCTACTTTATATCACTTGGAAGAGGAACATGCATTTTACCGCAAAGTTTAAATACAGAAAACTCTCACAAAGACATAGAATGAAAAGTTCCATATGGAACAAACTTGCCACACATAGAAACTCTACTTGAAGGGGCAGACATAGAAAGAGCTGATAACAGAGAAATGAACAGCAGATAGTGTCAGAATCTTATTCTACCCTCCTTAGAAGGCCATAAAATAGATTTTATAACCCTAAATATTTCTCCTTCTTTAGTACTGGCATACATGGCACCTCTCTGAAAACTGAATTTATGCTAAGTTTACCTGATGCAGCAATTAAACAAAATCAAACTCTAAACACTAGAGACAATGACATTAACTAACTGATGCAATCTACATCTAGTTCTTTGTTTTTGCAGAGCAATTCTTTTTGGAACACATTCTAGCACTGTATGCACACAGTTTTTCTTGGACAGTTAGTTGTTCCAAAAGCAACAGGAAATAGCAGATAATGACCTTACTGCTTTAGCATTAGTAATTTCTAACTTGGATGCAGGATGCAGAAAAAATTTATAAAGTTTAATTCAGCTACTATGAGAAACTGCTCTGTTTTTTTCAAGGTTCCATTGAAAAAGAGCAGGCAGACCATGTGGAATGTAAGGAAGCCAAAGACAAGCAAAAACAACAAAAAAAAAATCAATTTCTGTTCAATTTCAGTTCCAAAAGAAAAGGAAAGAATTGTACATTGTCACTCCCCAAAAGAGGTGAACTGCCCCCTTATACCAGCCAGCTGTTGAAAAAAAGCACCTTTCAAATGCTGATCCACACACCGATGGAATGTGGCCTGTCAGCTTTCTTTTAATTCTTAAGTTTATTCACTGACAGCCATTAAACAAACAGTATGTGACACAAGCAACCTTTCTGGAGAAAAGACATTTGGCCCAGAACATCGGGTAGGGCTCTCTAGAATTTGCTACTGTGACGTTGCTGTGAATAAGAGTTGCACAACAGTGTAAGCATCCTCTGCTCTCCCACTCAAGTGGATTACACTTCCCACTTAATCTGCACACATGACATTTTAGATTTATATTAATTGTTGAAGAGGTGGAAAGGAACAAACAAGATGTATCTCATTGTTTCTGACTCACAGCTCATGCCTGGAGGGGAGGGGTGGTGGGCAAGAAAGTAAATGTTAATCAGGCATTTCTTTACTCCTCCTGAGGGCTCTTGGGTACACTTTGACTCAGGTATACTGACTTCACATTACTACCTTTATTTCTCTAAGTGCCTCTGTAGAGCTACACCTGTTGTCTGCAAGAAACCACCTCACATATACTTCAGACCCTCAAGTGTTCCTACTCTTCTTGCTAATGGCAGTCTGCTGAGGGTGGCCTCATTTTGAGGTGGTGGTGGCAACAGCCCCCAGTCTCTGGGATCAGAAGATTACTGACTAAATGGTAATGGAGAAGCTCCCAGGCTCTTTTAGGAAACAGAAGGCAGTAGCAGGCAAAAAAAATCTGCTGTCACTGATTCCCAGGAGCCCCTGCTCCCTGACTAGTTTCCTTGTTTCGATTTCCTTATGTCAGCTATATGTTAGGAGATTTGTAGAAGCCTAAAGCAAATGTCCCTTCTGTGTGGTTGATAATGAGCCAGAAAAAACTATCCCACATGGAGGGAGGGGTAAGGGAATATTTAAAGGCTTCATTTATCACTGGTCTTTCCAGAGGCACAAATGTGTTCCTGCTATATTGTCATCAGGCCCTGTCACAGTCACAGCCTCTGTCCCCGAGGGCAGGTTTGTACAGACATGCACAGCTGATAGGACTTTAAGCAAGTACAATGGAGGAAAGCTCTCCTTCCTAACCTGCTGCCACAGCTGCAGAGCTGAGAAAGCTTCCACAGCCTATACAGCTGCAGGGATAAAGGAGAACTGGATGGTGCTCCATAGCTAAACAGTGTTTCTGCAAAGCAGCACAATTTGGATCACAAGAGCTTTAAAAAAATCCAACCAAAAATGAAGTACACGCCACAAAAATACACATGAACTAAAGAAAGCAGCTGGAGCTCACAGGAGGAAGAAGGCAAAGATCAAAACAAACCAAAAAATTCTCATAAGTCTTCTGAGGGGGAGGCATTTTCCTATTACACGAAATTTTAAAGTTTCAATTTTGGCCTGCCTGGAAGATATCTTTTTGAATGCTGAATATTCAGTATTATTTTGGTCTGAATCCTTATTGAAATGCCCATTAACATTCAAAAAGTAAAGTGCAACATCTCTCCCAGTCTCTTCAGAAAAAGCATTCACATCCTATGCAAACAACAGAACAACAGAATTCGTGAGATGTCTTCATATATACAATATTTTTTATAGCAAATAAAACCCATGAGGTTTCCATGTGGCATTGAAGCATCTTGAATTACCTTAAATAATCAAAGTTAGCTGAAAGCCTTCACAAATAATTTTCCAACATTTTATACATTGCAAGAATTTTAATGCCTACACACATTCTCTTTAGACAGACATTCACATCCATATAGAGTTTTTAGCAATAGTAATTCCCCCATTTCTAAAAGTGCAGATTCTGAAGAAAAATCATTAATAATGCAAAGCAAAAATCTTTTCCCTCCAGAGTTTCTAAGTTGCACAGGCACGTGCTTGCACTACAGGTTAGAATCCCTTTCAGATTAAATACTTTGGAATGAAAAAAATAGCCTTACAAAATACTTCAGCCATAAAATGGTACAGAAATATGAAGTTCCATAACTGCTGGAATGGTTAGGGATGGCCTTAAGCTGTCCCTTTTTCCTTCCTAGGACAATGGTAGGATCTAAGTCACCCTCATTTGTCTGCTGTCCCTAAGAGCCTGAATGGAGTCTCCACAAAGTGACTATTCCAAACCACAAGATCCAGGCAGTGATTCTCTACACACCCAAAGAAAACTAAACCAAGTTTATTGTAGAGTTTTATAACTGGCTGATCATTTTTCTAAAATAATTTCATAAGTTTGTGTAACAACGGCCGCAAAGGATTCAAGGCAAAGGTGACCTCTTCCAGTATCTTTACTTTGCAGGTGTTCTAGGATCCTGAGGACACTAGTATTTAAAATGTGCCTCCAGCTATTTTTGCTGTTGTTGTCTTTAATGACACCTCCCCCAACCATTCACTTTGTTCTCTAAACCTGTCCTTCCCCTTAGCCATTTCCACTCAATAAAAGGTTTTAATACCCAAGATGCACGGGCTTGCTCTTAACCCTTCTAATGAAAATGAGCATGGACTGCAGTGAGCAGCAGTCTTGAAGGAAACAATGTAAGAACAAGATATAAACTGTATAAGCACTAACTCCACAATACCTTCTAGTCTAATTCTCAAATCCTTGAACAACTACAAAGGGTTGTACCACCAAACAAGGTGGCTTTACTTTCCACGTTACAACTTGAGTGGAAGTCATGGAAAAGTCACAGCTGAAATGGTTTCTAACAACTTCTGAGCTGTTTGATCCCCAAGCCAAGGAAGAGAGAGCAGGAGCTCCCTTCAACCTCTGTGCTCACCAGTCCTTTCTCAGCAGAGCAGACAGCTGACTGGCAGAGCTCAGGAGAGAAAAATAACATTACATATAACAAAATCTCAGCTATCCAGCATCTACCTTGCTTGCCAGAACAAAAATCAAAGACACCCTCCAATGGTATTCCATGTTAATATATAAACACAACTCTTAGTCAGCTCAGGCAACACCTAGGCATATGACTATAGGTACATAAATTCAAGTCTAATACCATTTCTAGGGAGTAGCAAGAGAAAGAATTTTGTGCTGTTACCTGTTTTGATTATGGTTGTTGCCTCCCCACCATGCAGGCTGGCCCTACTGATTGAAGGGCCACTGATGTCTGTCCAATAAACCATCTTGTCCACGCAGTCATACGCAACTCCAATAACAACTTTGTCCTGTTGGACAACAAGCAAGTTAGATCAGCTTCTGATAAACAACAATTATTCATCAGCAGCACTAACTTATGGTATTAAGTCTCAAGCCTGAAAAAACAAAATTCTTGAGGAAAGGTGGGAAATGGGGAGGAGAGGTCGAGAAAATAATGGGTGACAGTCATTGTCAAATATCTTAGAAAAATACTTTTAGCTAAAAGTCCCTTTTAACTAGCAGACTTCATTCACCATTATTTCAAAGAAGCATTGGAGGTACTTGTACTCAACAGTTTGTCTGACTTCTACAGCTTCACCTGCATATCCGTCTAAAGAAAGATCATGTCAACATTTTACTGTGTTACCCCTTCACGTACTTTTTTCCTCTCATTCTTTCCCTTTAAGGGGCAATAATGACTTCTATCAAATCTGACTTGCACTGACATCCAAGTCATGCATTATGGCTGTGCTTCCTACGTAGCACCATTTGACTCTAAAAAGTTCTTGCAGAGTAAGGTTTTAAAATAAAAGTTAGCTTAAACAAGTACTACATAAATCATTCTAGTGGAAAGAATAATCTCGGCTACAAGGAACATTTATATGCAATTTTTCAGGCAGAAAGAAGATAGGACTAGAATTCGAGTTTAGAGTTCAATCTTCCTCTTCCAAATGAAAGAGACTTAGGGTAAAGCAACAGTTGTGCATGGATTCCCAAGTATATCACTCTTGCTGCTTTTGAAACACAGCTTCTTAGAAAGATGTTCCAAACCCATGAATAAAAACAGATGCACTTATTCTTCAGTGTACATTAATTCTGTAGGTTGCAAAACAATCTAAACACCTCTGGTTTCACTTTGCAAATACACAACACAGACAACACAAAGTCAACAGTGCTAGCAGAGACTGAAAGTTTCATTTTAATTGCAAGTTTCAAGGAAAAATTGCACCTTATCTCTTGGAAGTTCTTTCCTGAAGATACTCCTAATTAATTAATTAAAGCTAGATCAAGTAAATAATGAGACTAGGTGCCAAGTATTCAGAATCATGTCTCTTTTAGTCTTACTACACCATTTTTTACACAGCATTTTACTTTTTTTACATTATTGCAGCAGCATTTTACATAAGGGACAAAACCTTGATTTTGCCCTTACAACACAGCAATTTATGGTACTATTTACTGAAGTAAATCTGTGTAATTTAGCCAGTATTTGATTGACTAAGTACTCAGTGTAATATATATTAAAAAGAAAAGAGGTCAGCCTGCTACTTGATATTGCCATCTATTATAAATAAGGAAACACTGGAATGAAAACAGAAATCCTAGGCCTCGGGCAAAACAAATGAATGTGATGAAACTGCCAGTTAAAAGGGCTGGCATGTGACACAGGTGGTGGAAAAGAGAGGTTCTCAGCATCAGGGATTCATTTTCTAGGAAAAAAGATTCTCAAGACGGTAGTAAGAAGCATGGGAAAAAGATCTACCACCCACCGGGCCTACCCATGGGGAAAGAAGCAAAAAACAGAAGAAAGAAAAATATATGTGTAGCCAAGAAGTGCAGACAACTGACTGAAAAAAACATGAATAGATTAAAACGTAGGAAAAAACTTTGAGGGAGAAGGAATGGGGAAAAAGGCATCTCCGCATACTACTATTGTAGTCTCCTAAACTTTTATACCAGAGTCAGAAAGTCAATAGAAGTGTGAAAAGAAAGGAGTTTATATGAAGAGCTGCTGGAGGCATGTGAGATTCGATTTGTATTTTGTGAGCTATTGCGAGCCATTCTTTAAAGGGAAATAATTTTTTTTTCTATTGCTTAGGTTTAAGATTTTTGACTAGCCAGGTCAGGAATTTTCAGTGACAAATTGATAGGATACTGAAATTTTAATGAAGAGTAAAAACTGAGTTTTCAACTTAAATTATCAATGTGTGTAGACAAACAGGAGCTTTCACCTTTGTCAGGAATCTTCTAAAAAACCACAGATTTAGTTACTTACTGGAATATGCAAGAGTGCTTTTGCACCATTTTTCTTCATACTGTTTCCCTCTAGTGGAACATGTTCAATTTTACCACTTTGGGCAAAGAGCAGGTGCGTTCCTGGTGGCAGAGGTACCGTATCTGGTCGAACAGAGGGCCCAATAACAACAGGAGGAGCGGCCGTGCTCAGACCTGGTTAATGAAGAAGGAAACAGACGGGGAAAAAATTAGCTCGTACAGCACAACAAGGCTCCTTATTATTTGCAGAGACACAATTACAGTCAGACTTCTTAGAAGGAAACTCCTATAAGCAGACACTAATAACTATAATCAGATGCAGAAAGCTTCTGAAATTTTTCCCTTGGCTGACAGAGAAGGAACAATTGACATAATAGGTTTTTTCATGTTTGGCTCTGTAATTGCCCTTTCCTTCAAATGTTTAGAAAAATCTATCTTATTTTGCAGCTGAAGTGAGGAACACGTAGGAAGGAACATCCTTCATTTCCTGAGGCAAGTCGGCTATTACAGCTCCCAGAGGGCAGAGACTATCTGGGCCTCTCACTGTTTCAAGGCAAGGAAGAAGCTGGAAAACCTTCTCCTTATTCAGGAGCTTACCACAGCTGTCCAGATGCCCTGGCTGAAGGAGAAGTGTGTGTTGGAGTCACTGAAGGGCATGAGACACTCATGCCACTGGGACAGCAGCAATCTGCTCTGCTCCAAGTCAGTGCTGTATCTCAGGGAAGGACTAAGCCCCACATTTGGGAGACAGTGCACTCGGGTGGAGAGATACCCACAAGAAACAACTGCTTTGGCCACTTACATGGTGGTCGAACCCCTGGACCGCTTCTGGTGCCATCAATCTCATTTCCATCCCTATCCACACACCAGCAATATCCACTGCTAGAATGGCACTGAGTGGGTAGGTAATTCCCATGCTCGTCACACTGGGGAATGAAGTGACCAACTCTCACATCCCTTGGGAAGAAAGCACCTCCACTGCCAAGAGCTACTTCTCGTTCATGCTGGCATTTGGTCTTTTCTCCTTCTGGGAAAAAAAAACACCAGAACAAAACAAACCCCAGTGAATATTTCTGTTTTAGCTAATAACTACAGTCCATTAACAGTTAACATATGCTGACAACCCATACAGAAGAATTCTTACCTCTAGTGGAATACGACACTGTCACAAACCTCAAAGGCATATGACTTCAGAACAGCTTCAACAAGTCTGTCCTATGTAAGTGTGCAACATTTGCCTTAAACTTATTTTATCTTTCACTGTCTAGTTTAAAAGAGAACAAACAAGTCCCCTGCATCTTCCTTCATTGAAGGGTCATAAACAGAAGTTAGAAAACACAGTTGTTCTCCTTGAAGCAGACGAGCAAGAACATTCTGTCTGACTTTTGAACCTGATGTCTACTCATTGGCAATTACCCACGGGCCTTAAAATGTGACTAATTAGACAGACTCTACAGAGGCTGAAGGGTTTTTTGTAATGCTAAAAGTTGAGATTCCCTTCAAAGCCACATGAGAATACCACAACATGATGCAGATGCCAAATATTTTCTACACATCTTAGGAAGTGAAGCAATTCATTGCTATGATGTATATTAGGTTTTTAAAGTTCAGTTATGAAGTTTGAGCACTCATTTGATTCTCCTGGATCTAAGAAAGGAATTGCAGGGACAAGTTGTCTACTCCCTGGTGAAGCACAGAGAAACATAGCATGCACATTGGCTACACCACATGCATATATATTACTGTAGACACTACAGAGGAAAGAAACTTTTCAGATTATCAGGATATTCAGGGATCTGACTCTTTATGTTTCAATTTTACAAAATAGTCTGAACTAAAATATGCACCTTATTATATTATCTATCATGCAGTAGGGAAAGTCATCTGGATCAATATATCTTCTAGAAGCCAAATAACATAATGAAATTGAGAGAATACAATAAAAATAATATATTTCCTTCTCTAGACAAAGAAATCAGGCTTGGTTTTACCATACACTTCAGATCCCTGGGAGAGAAAGATGTAATTATA
The DNA here is from genome assembly GCA_013397055.1 of Pachycephala philippinensis. NCBI lineage: Eukaryota > Metazoa > Chordata > Aves > Passeriformes > Pachycephala > Pachycephala philippinensis. The sequence goes on from VWZT01005374.1 coordinate 255,397, forward strand.
GGAGAGTATCTTTTTGCTGTCAATGATTTCTACAGACATTTAGAAATACTTAGCACAAACTGTCTGCTGAAGAGTCTTTAACATTACACTTCCACTTAATCCTTTCCTTGTTTTTACATTGCCTGGTGCACAGCATTAGTTTTGTGTGGCTCAGACCAGACCGACCCCAGCTGAGCAAAAAGCTAATCCCATGCATCTACAGACTGTTGTGGTGTAAATCACACAAAATCAAAAAATAAGGGAGGTTTTATTATTATTTAAACTAGTTATGCAAGCAAAAGCTTTGGACAAATTTCCTGCACCTGGACATAATTAGAGAAATATAAATGACTGGAGAACAGCTCACTGAACAACTGGAATATTTGGCATCAGTTTTAATGTGGGCGGTGGAGAGCCTTGAATCAACCTACAAAACCAGGCCCTGTGGGAAGCTTCCATTATCTGTCTCAAATTTTGTTTTCATGTATTCAGTGTACTATGCAGTATGCAGGTAAAAGAAATGTTGATTCCAGGAAACAGATGGTTTTGCCACAGTTTTTTTTAATTCCAAACTCTCATTATGTGCACTGCTCACAGGAGAAAGCAGGGGGAACACAAAGTATTGGTAAACTACCCCCCACGCACATTTTTGTCCAGTGCAGAAAAAAATTCATAATTGCATTCCTATCAGCTTTGAGAAACACTATTAACTCCTCCTCAGTAGGATATAAAAAACAAAGGTAGAACCTGAATCATGAGCAGGATTACTATACTTACAGTTTAGAGGCACCTGAAGAACTGTGAGTTGAAACCCAGTCCAGTGTTGTAGCCTATGCAACAGTGAAGGCACAATAATCTTGGATACAGATGACAGTGGGTTGGGATAAATAGTCTGCTTACACTGCTTATACTGCCATACTTTTTACTCGGTGAGGTTAAGAGAAGATGCTCTGGTTTTGCAAGTTTTAAATTGCATTAACTCTGAAATCAGCTATGACAGTTTGAAAGATGAGACTGACACAACAAATAAAGCACATTTCTTGCCCTGATGAGCTAACGGCACAATTTAGACAAAAGGGGTACTTATTTAGGTAGTACAAGGGCTACTTTGTAAACCAGTGTCCAGACACAAACCTAAGAGACAGTAAATTTCCTTCACTACAGCAGCCTAAATGTGGTTTCTTAGTGATCCTGCCTTTAACATAAATACTGTAATATTTCATCCAGTCAAGACTCTTCAAAGACACAGAACAATTAACATTAGGAGAGTTCTCTGATCTCGTGTTTGGCATGAAGCAAAAGTCCACTAAATACAACTGGTAGTGCCAAGAGCAAATAACACCTACCTGGTGTAACAGTGCTGTTACATCTACTACTGCACCTGATTGTAGCAAATGGAAAACATGTCATGCCTGTTTCAAGGCTCCATATCCAGGGAGAACTAGCCCTGATTTTCAGGAAGTTCTTACCATTCTTGAAACGTACATTTGAGACCCAAGGCAAATGATCATGTTAATGGTGATAAAAATGGTATACACCAGGATTAGTTCATTCTGCCAGAGATGAAACAACCAGTAAAAGCAAGACCTAGGTAATCTTTGGTGGTGAAAGAAATCAGGGGTGACATCAGCCTTTCATTAACAGCAGGATCAAGTCACAGTATTTTTCAATGTATGCATTTAAACATTACCAACCAGCATTTGCTGTAAAATTAAGTAAAACCCCTCCTCACTGGGTTTTGGTGCAGCTGATGCTTGACTACTGAAGGTAATACCTAGTGTTTTCCTAGGGTGCTCTACTTATGCCCACAGGACAGTGTCATTTTTGAAACTAAGACTTAATTTGGCAAATAAATAAAAACTGAAAGAAATAATCTGAGTCAGTAGTCAAATGTCATGAAGTAGTGGTGTCTTTAGTAAATTCCCATATTACCTTAGTCTTGGTTTTAAACTTCCTTATTAAGAAATTTAATTCCGTCATTTGGATTCCAGAGGAAGCTACACAACTATAGGTTGCATCATTTGTGGAAGTGAAACAGACCACAAAACATGAGAAGGATAGGATGTAAATGTAAAGTTACACTTCTTGGAATACCCTTTGTAGACAAGACTGAAGATAGACTTATCTTTGAAACTACAAACCAAAAAACCTATCAGCAGATCACAGCTCAGTTCTGTAGGGATTGTGAGAGGATATAAACAAGAATTCAGCATATACACAGGGAATATACAGGCATAGAGAAGAAAATGAGCCTGGGCAGATGATTCAAGAAATACTGCGTCCAGCTTTGGCAACCACAGTTCAAAAGAAGAGTGAAAAATTGAGCAAATGTACAGAAACATGCTCCTGAGATAGAAGCTGTAGAGCAGAACAGAAATCAAAGGTGCAATGAATAATTTGTGTCCTGTGGAACACAGTACAAGTCAGACTAGCTACATGGAATGGTGCATCCTGAGCTTCAGCGAAATGTATATCCTCCTTCAGAAGAATCAATTTGAATTTGATATGTTTTAAACTTTTTTTTTTCAGTTGATTCATAAATTACCAGAAGAAATCTGGAATTTAAAAGTCACTGAAATATATTATGGCGTTTGTAAAAATAAAAATGGAAGTAGTATGAATGTGGAAATATGAGATGAAAAACATACATGTACACATTTACCACATATGTGGAGAAAGAAACAGAATGGAGAAAAAACCAAACTAAAGCCAAATACAAATATTCAAGGTATGTTTTAGTCATAGAGGAACGCTCTTGTAGCAACACTGCAGAAAATGATTTATGGACTTTTCTTAAAAAAGATGGAAGCTGAGTAAAAGGATGAGAAACTGAGATGTATGGACTCTCTTCTTCAAAGACTTATATTGACATTTTTAATTGCTGTCCTTAGATGCCGGAGGAAAAAAAATTAAAAACCCAAAAGAAAATGCTTCCCTTTGTCCCTTCATTTTCCTTTGTCATTCCTCACTTACAGTTTTGTCCTGGTAAGTGTGTTTCTCATGTGAAACCAGTTGCACACAGATGATCAGAGAATAGCTCTTAACAGTTCCTAGTTCCAAGAACCTAGGCTTGTTTCTGTTTAGTAAACAGTGTCTGGGGTCTGTAGGGGTAGAAACACTCTGACATCTGGTTTTTTTGAAACGGAAAAATGAAGCGTGAGGAAATAATGAAGTACAGACTTTCTTAATAGCTGGGAGCAGCAGGACGTTCCAACATCATTAACTCTTTCATTATCCTGCTGGTCCTCTCCTACAGACATTCCCATGTGTGTGACTCAAATCCATTTTTCTTGTTAGTCTACTTGTTTCAAGAGTTGCCATTGAGATTTAACAGTAGGTTTTGCATAATAATAAAGACACCAAACAAGCAAGTAATTTAACACATGAGCTGGAACATAGAACAGCAAAAAGAACTGAGTATTTGGATGAATGAAATTTTCCATGCTGTTAACAACCAGGAAAAACTTCAGGTACTACACTGAGGCTTCTTAGATCAAAACCTCAGTGGGTAAAAAGGGGAAGAAAGGGTCTCTAATTACAGCTGAATACAATACAGCCTCCTCTGCAATCTCCATTCCGAAGCAACTCACTTTACAAATCGAGTGCTAGAGTAAACTAAACTACTTTTGTGAGGTTTCGGAAAGTATAGTGTGTTTCTGTCTCCTGGCAATGATTAACTGACGGATCTATCCGTTCTAGAAGCACTAAAGCTTTAGTAACAGATGACACCCCAAGGGCAGCTATTGTTCTATTAACTCTAAGAAGGGAGCAGTCGCTAAGTTGTAAACATTGCCATTGCTGCAGACCGGCTGAGCAACCCAGATACTTTGTATTTCAGTCACAATTCAGCAAATGTGAGACTTCTTATCTACACAGATTTCTTTTCTGCTCAGAATATTTAATGAGCAGAAATCATTGACACAAGTGTTTCTAAAAGCCTGTCTTCCACTGCTGATACAAAAGAGTATTAAAAAAAAAAAAAAANCATATGAAGACTAACAAAACCTGGCAGATCTCTACCCATTAAAAGAGTAGATACAAAAAACTCTTAAAAACGTTTTGTTACTACTATTAAAATTGTGACATGGAAAGATCCCCATTCAAGACACAATTGTGTTGAGTACAGAAAGTGAAGCAGTGTACAGGATAAGTAGGAAATTAAGCTACTACCAAATAATACCGTGTGTTTAGCAGTTTAGTAGACACACTAATCACTGCATAAGAAAAGGTGTTAAGAATGACACAAACCCCCCATCCACTTAAGTAAATCTTCATATATACTCAGAAGAAATTGTGTCCTTGTAATAAAGTTAATTGGTTGATTTGAAATATCAGTCTACCAAACCACCCATTTCATCTACAAAGGGCATGCTGCAGACGTGAAAGCGGTGTTTTTGCCTCAGTGATTCTGCCTGAAGAACTGGAAGCTTTAAGGTTTGATTTGCTTCAAATTATTCACATCCAGTTTCTCCTTTAGGAGAAATAATTCTGTTTTTACCAGCTGGATAGTTAGCTAAATATTTTGACACAGGTCATAAACACCAGGTAGTTCTTAATTCTTCTGGCACTAAAATGAAAATACTCATGGGTGATCATGCATGAAATGTTAGTTAAAACTATATTAAAAGACTGACAAAGTGGCAAAAGCTAGGCTTCAGAAAGAAACACTTCAAAACCTCCTACAATTTCCCTATGATATAAAAATCTACAAGCACCGGGTGATTTCACATGGCGTGTTACTGTGCACATGGTGAAGTGTCATGTAAATATGCTGTAAAACTAGAAACAACTTCGTGATTTTTTTTCTTTCCTCTGTACAATCCTTTGCCTTTTGGTTTTAAAAACCGAGCATCCAATTGTAGGAGGAAAAAATAAATTAGAAATTCAGAATTAGGGGATACAGAAGCAAAATAAAAATACTTAAGTTTCAGGTAGTAATATCATGCCACACAGACAAGCACTTTAAAGCAAGCAAGTCCACTATTAAAAAAACCCAAAAACAATCCAACTAAAACCCCCAAACGTTCTTTCCTGTTGGCCCTAGGATATTCTTGTTACTCTTGACTGCACAGTTTGAGTTTCAGTCTGTTGAGAAATGCCCAACAGCAAGAATCTTAGAGGAAGAAGAATTGGGTTTGAATATACTGAGTAGGCTTTATTTCCTGGATGAAAGCATTCACCGTTCTACAAAACCTGAGTGCTGGCCCATAGGTTTGCCATGCTGTTGAATTAAAGCAAAATAACAATGGTACTTTGTGCTCCAATGTTCTTTACTTTCTTTTTCTTCCTTTTCTTTTTTAAGCATATCTTCAAGATGAGTTTTATACTTCAAGCCTCAAAGTACAATAGAGAAACAGAAGTGTGAGGGTAAAGAACTTTCTCCTGAATAGAGAATAAGCTGGATAAATACAGAAACAAGTAAGTGCCAGCTGGAAACTGTAGTCTTTCTAGACCACAGGTTGCATGTGGCATGTAGGCATCTAGATCTCACTGCAGACAACAGCCTCATGACTTTGGTCTCATTTTTCACTTTTGTCCTGTAAGTATTGCATTCATTTGCATTGACAACAACTCCTGATGTTTTATGGTATGTGATTACTGAGTATGCAAACCAAATCACCCCCACGGTCAAGCCTTTACGCAAGGCAACTTCAAAAGATAGTATCAGCTTGGGGCTGAAAACTGTTGAGGATAGAATAAACAAAATGTAAAATGGGACATTGAACAGGATATAATGAAAAAGTGATAGCAGTCAAGATACAAGTTTTGACAAAAGCTTGGTAAAGTCCTAAACTTGAAAGACTCAAGAAGAATAAAGACACCAAGGTGTCAGTAGACACTTGGTTTCAGAAGGGAACCAAATTAAGATATATATCCTCCAAATCCCAAATTATATTTCTGGTCCAACTTTCAAGAACTATAGAATTTTACCTCCTAACACACATCGGAAACCATCCCCACGATAACCTGCCTTACAGTGGCAGCTGAAGGACCCAGGAGTGTTGTAGCAGAAAGCATCTGGATGACAGTGGCGCTGTTGACATTCATCAACATCTGTAAAAGAAAAGATCAGTCTCAGGTGACTGTTCCTTCTGATGGACAAATCAGAGTGATGAAATAAAGTACAAACCTGCCACATTTTCAGGCTCCTATTTCAGGGTATCTGATTAGACATACAGACAGCTCTTTGGAAGTACATCTAGTACAGAAACTTAAAGGAGAAAAAAAAAGGGGCTGGGGGGGTAAGCATGACTGTATTTTACGTTCTGTATCTCAGCATTCTCCTATTCCAATGGGTGACAGACATTATTAACTCACACAGTATTTTAGGCATATATGTCCATATTTCCCAAAGAAATGACTTAATATAGCAAGAGAAGTAGAATTTGGCTAGCCATGTTTCCAACATCTAGTTAGGTAAAGCTGCTCCCCCACTGCACTCAGACTGACATGAAACAGAATGTAAATTTTTCTACATAGTCTGAACATTTTGTGTCACCACCTTAGTAGTTTAAACCACTACAGTGCAGACAGTTGCAGCAGACAAAGGTCTGCAGCTGCAACTACTGCAATTTCTGCATTTATCTCATCTTGGACATTCTACAGACCAAATATTAAAGCATGAATTCAAAAGCGAGGGGAGGAAAAGATAAATGCTTAATAAAAAATCGTACTTGAGGGATTTAAACGATGAAATTTCCTACTTGAAACAACAAGTAAGTATAGGAGACGGCAAAGACCAGCCCAGCTGTGCAATGAAGAGTATAAAAGCCCCACAATAAATGTTGCTACCCACCGTGACAGGCATGCCCATCTCCAGAGAAGCCAGGGAGGCAGGTGCAGACGTAGGCGGACCCTCCGGTGTACACACACTGAGCACGCTGAGGAATGTCACAGTTGTGTGTGCCCGTCTGGCAGTGGTTCACCACATACTCGACAGCTGCAGGTTAAATGTGTAAGAGAGGAGATGAAAATCTGAACTTCCCTTGACAAAGTCTAAGCCTCATAGTAAGTTCATAAGAGAGAACAACATCTGTGAAAGATTACAGAAGGGAAAGGAAACAAGGAACTGAGGGTTTTTTGCTCTGGGGGTTGGGAATTTTTTTTTCCTGAAATCTCCCCTCTCACTGGTGTTAAATCTTATTAATGTTTTACAATGAATTGACTGTCCTCAGCACCTCACAGGTGCTTGTTAATATAGAACAGGGCAGAAACGCTACCATAGTGACAGATCCTAATATCCATACCAGCTTTGCTTATGAAAAGGAATCCTGAATGAAGAAATGTAAGGCATCTCACAGAGCTACCTCACATGTTAGCTAAGTGGCCAGTTCACTGCACTGGGAATTATTTAGATGACCCACTACACTAACCTAGAACCGACCCAGGGCTGCCGTCACTTGGCAACAAAGAGGAGCTGTGACTCACTCAATGGGAGATAAACAAATTTGTCAACTACTGGAGAGATCTGGGACCAGACCGTGCAGCTTTTCACAACTCTCTCATGCTGACAGCAGTGACTCTGAAGGCACTGCACTACTTTGCACACAAATTGTTTCAGGAAGCTGCTGGAGCTCTGCCTATGCTTACCTGTTATGGCAGAGAACAGCAAAGGAAATCATGGTACTTGAAACAGGAAGTGGTAAAATACTACCAAAATCTTGGGCCTGAAAATAGGGTGTCCAGTGTGCACATCTAGGAATAGACTTCCAGCTGCTGTAACAGAGGCTGCTGTAACACTGAGGCTCTCTTTACACAATTATTACAAGAAATTGACAGGGTGCCAAGACAAGACTCTGCAGCATTCCTTTCATCACAGTACACAGATGGAAACTACCACATTGTCAGCAGGGTAATAACAAAAAAGTCTTCTATCAGAGCGATATCTGAAACACTCATTTGTTCTGTTTCTCTGAAGGAAATGACATCATTGCTAGAATCATTAATATTTTTGTTTGATGAAGTAAGTTTTAGTTTAAAAAATAATTCATTAAGAACAGCATTATAAATGCATAAGGTAAGAGTTGGGGCTTGAAGGAAGTCCCCAAGTCCTTCTATTTCTCATCCACCAAATAGGAGAACAGGATTTATTTACAACTCTCTTCTAAAGCTACCCAGTGAATCACACAGCTGGTATGGAAAAAATGCCAGTTCCAAAAAAGCTGAGTCAGAACTCTTATCCCCGAGCAACTTGCAAAAGCACAGAGAGTTGCTATTGCCCCTTCTGAGGTTCGAATTGTCTGTAGGTTATAAAACCCTCTACTGTGAAATGATTACCAAGACATTTATTTTCAATCTGTTGGGAAGCTAGAGTCTATCTTCCCTCTCTTCAGCCTTAAAAATGCAATTTGGTTTTGGTTGAAGGAAGGGATCAAACTGAAATCCTTCAAGCTGGGCAAGGAATTATTTAGGACTTGCTAAAAGTGGAACATCAGCTTCATGGGAAGGTGGTAGAGTGAAGCTGGTGAGGTCATGGCTGGAGGGAAGAATGTTCCCTTTCAGGTCCAAGTCACAAAAGTGCAGTGTTGGACATAACAGAAGGAACATAAAGCTGCTCTTCCACATCTCACCCTATCCCTTCCAGTGGCCTTGGTAGAAGAAGCTGCTTTTTCTGACTGTTCTGCAACAAAGGGAGACTTAGGGTTCACTGTGACTTAGGGAACAGATGTGAATTGTAACTTACTGGAGCAGACAAATTTGGCTTGTGATGGAGTGTAATACACAGCATGCAAAGTCACAAACTCAAGGAAAGGAATGCAACTCTCTGCTGTAAGATGAAGGCTCCTCAGCCTTAGCTGAAGAACAGTCTTGGCTACAATGAGCAACAACCTGGATGTATTAGCTGATCAAAGCGTAACTAAGCTTCCACCACAACAACAGTTGTAGTAGCAACAGAAGCAAAAAATCCTCAACTATTATCACTTATTTCCAAAAGAAAGAGGAACTTCCAGTAATACTGCAAGTATATGGCTTCCAGCCATACTGGAAGGGTGTGTATAGGTTTTGTTGGTACGGAATTACTGTCAGGTTGCAAAGATAAAAATTCTAACAAAAAAAATCTAATCTCTATCCTGTCCTGACAGTGGCAGCTCTAAAAGCAGTCATTACTCCTCTTTTATGTGTTATTTGTCATTATCCCTCTTCTATCTACCATTTGGGGATTCCTTTTTCTAAAAGGAATTTCTATAACTTGAGTGAAAAACGAGGCAAACAGGAAAAAGATATTCCTTGTTAGGACAACCTTAGTCTAGCAAATACAGATTAACTCAGGCTTCCTCCAGAAAAAAGTTTTTAAATTACAGAAAAATAAACTAGTTCAGTGACAGCTACTGAATTTGATATGTAATGGTTCATTTAAAATGAACTAAAGAACCAAATCGCAAAGATTTTAACAGTCAAATGATCTGCAGCTACAATTCCTTTACATCATGATAAATTACCCCTTCAGAATAAGTCTGCAACGGCCAAGGCACACTGATTTAGAACCGTGCACTATCTTGTCCAAGGGGTGAATCTGTAACTAAAATCTCATCTGTTAAATTGAACTCTGGATTAAGAATGAGTAAGAAACAAAACACAAACCCCCAAAAAGCCAAAAGCACAGCACTCAGAAAACGCAGAAAAAGCCAGTAATCACAAGCTGCAGCACAAACTCCTGAATTCCACTCACATTAGAAGTCAGCACAGATCGCGAAGCACTGTTTTCTGTCCCCGTGAGATGAATCAGAGCCCAAAGGCTGGTGGGCAATGCTTTTAAGAAACATGAAACTCACCAACACAAGTCCGCCCATCTGCTGCAAACTGGTATCCCTCGACACACTCGCAGCGGTAGGTTCCCGGCTGGTTGTTACAATCTGCATTGCTGCCACACAGCCCTGGCTGCTCTGAGCACTCATCAATATCTAGGATATTAAAAGGATTTTGGTTGTTACAAAGATGCATTTAATACGCATGCCAGAAAAACAGAAACTGGGGGACTATTGATTAATAGTAGTCTTCTGTACTTAGGCCACACCTTGGATAGACCATACCTCTTAAGAGATATTAATAACCTGAAAATAACTTTTGAGGTAACTGTGCCCTCAGCTAATCTGCACCAAAAAGAAGAAAACAAACCAGAAGAACTCCATAATGGAGTAACAAGGAGAAGGCACAGGAAATTGGAGAGGAAAGAGGAGCCGAAGAAAGTGCAGCCTTAGGTGATCAGAAGCAATGATAACAACTGGGGGAGCATGAACTCTAGGAAAGGTTTCCCCTTTAATTATCTGTATACATCTCTAATCTACTGCTGCGCAACTCACAGCATTAGAGGACTGGAAGGGACAGCGTGATGCTGTTGTTTTTATCTGCAAGTTGATTAAAAGGTTGTGCTTTGGGTTTAAAAAAAATCCCAAAACTTCTTTAGGTAATAGGGATAACACATTTCATTAACACACACTTTTTTACCTCTTGAAAACAGGTATTAGTGCTGTGATTTGATTACAAGGCAAAACCCAAACACACCAAGAATACAGAGCTAGACAGAACTGGGAAATATGAGTCTTTTTGAACAGAAAACGATTTCCAAAGCAGATAATGAAAAAGATGATTTCAACGACTTGCACATATTTGTGCTCTGTCCACATGTGCATTTCCTATTTCTCATCTCCCTTGAGAACTTTTAACCTAGTTGACTCATTTTAACCAGAGCTTGCATTACAGTAAATTTCTCTCAACTAAGTTCCCACATGTTTTATAAAAAGACAAACCGGGTGGGAAAGATGCTTTGCCAGCTAGGAAAACACACTCTCCAAGATAGCAAAACTTGCTTACTTTGATTATTGAGATACATCAGGTAGCCCAGCAACCCTCTAACCTTAAAACCAGCCTCTCAGGGCAGTTCATTTTGCTGGAAGGGCTAGTCCTAAAGGTCAATATACCCCATGGAAAATAAATTCTACATTAGCTTTCATTTTGCAATGAATGGAAGCCTTCTGATACCATAACAAACGTTTCCATCTCCACGGAAGCCAATCGAACATTCACAGAAGAAACGATTTCCAGTTCCTGCACGGCACACGGCGTTGGTGTCACAGTTATGAGTACCAGTGTAGCAAGGATTCCGGTTAATATCTGCAGAGCCATCTACCAAGAGAGAACCTTATTTAGCCTTGATGACTCTGACCAAGTAATAGCACCCAGTTAAGGCCCAGAAGGAGGTTGCTTGTAATGCACATTAAACAAGGAAACACACTTTTGCATCAGGAAGAAAGGGACTTGCATGTGATATGCAGGACACCAATCTTAGATAAGTATTTAATAGCACCTGTATTCCTTGTTAGTTATACAAGGACTACTGAGTTTAAAAAGAGCCACAGAAACCTCTTCGAAGAGCGAAACAGAAAGAAAATTCATCTTCCAGTCACTGACACTAGACTCAAAACATGATTCTTAGAAGCTTGGTTTATTCATTTTAATTAGCAGAAATTTATTTTGTAACAAACAAAAGTGAGCACAGCCTGTTATTATACTCATCTGGCATGCATTTTCGAACTGTCTCTTTGCTTTCTTTCTGATGTTAATGGAAGCTTGGATAGCTAATCCAAAAAAACACCTTTCATAAGCAGCCTAATTCAAAGATAAAGTGCCATGTTTCAAGATAAATTATAGAAACTCATCCATAGTAAATCGTATTCCCCTCTTTTGCTCTCTTCTCTGATGACACCAAAAAAAATTAATAACGGAACTACTAATTAGGTAAAAATAAACACCATACTCCATGCATACAAGTGGGAATAGATTCAAGGTGGTATTTCGAGAGTATTTCAAGGAATTAGACATAAACCCCAGTGAATTTCAAGAACAGAGCATCACTTAAATACTCTTTCTCAAGTTAAAAATACAAACTTTCAACAGTCCCATTTCTCTCCTTCACTGGTGGATCTGGACTGCTACTACCTAATGAAATTAATTAATTTAGCTCATTAACAGCCAGCTAGGGCAGGCTAAAAAAATGGATGACTGCTCTTAATTATTCCCAAAAGAGAAAAAGCAAAATTTGCAATTGATACATACCACTGATGGGGCCAATGGAATTGCTCATGGCGTATCGCAGGATCTGCTCATCTCTGTTGTACAGGACAAACACACTGTCCACTGAGAGCTGCTGAGTGGCAGGAGCAGAATGCTGGGAGTCATCATGGATGCATTCATCAAAGGAGATGGTCTGGCGCCACTGATAGGCACCCGTGTATGTGGCAGCGACTCCATCCCTTTCTGGCTCTGTCACTGTGTACTCCCTCGAGGACGATGAAGTGATCACTGCAACATGACAGCAAACACACTGATCAGAGCAGAGATCAAATGCACGCTGTCAAATGCTATCTGTAGACTTGGGATGCAGTCTGTGTAGTGCAAATAGGAATTTCAAAGGCAAGAGGCTATGGAAGTGGATGTATTTCCATGCAAAGGAACAGGCACTTGAGCATTCTTACTCTGTTCTCAGATATCACAGCTTTGAGAAATGAGTCATTTGATTTATTTTGACATATTTAAAAAATCTAACTTTATTTTGTGGGTTTCCAAGTAATGAAAGAAAAATTCAACTCAGCAAACTCAGATTCCTTTAGGTGGATTTATATAGCACATCTCCAAGCTAAGGAGAAGAGCCACCTCATCAGCCTAAACTACACCCACTTTTAGTTCATTGTGGGCTATTAGCCTTGGATTTTAATAGAGCCCTGAAGAAGCTGCATGTCTGAGAGCTCCTGTATGCTTCACAACAGTTTTCTATTTTGGGAAAAATTGTGAACAAAACTCTTCAAAAAGATCTGGGCTTGTGGATCCTCCCACCAACAGAGAGGTCCTCAGAAGACCACTATTTTTTGTTCGGACACCAGAACACACCTGTATCAATCCACTTGCAACAGCTGGCAAAATCTGGATTTCTGCTAAGTAACAGCCCATTAAATATGCCATAGGGCAGCAGAATAGCAGCTGTTTGAGTCCTGGTAAATCAAATTGGGCCTGAAGGACACCTCCCTCCAGCCTCTGGCTTTACCTCCATGGGAACAGCATTTCTGCCAAGTAGACAGCTGTTCTGTAGAGAAGATGCTGCCCAAACACTGAAGTTGTTCAGCACAAAGCAGAAGCTTCCTGCTGCTTCCACTTCCTCCTCCTCTCAGTCCTTAACAACAGGCAAAGCACAAGGCGGTTCATCGCTGGCTACCAAACCCAGACATTAGTGAATATAAGGCTGTGATGATGCCATTACACCATTTTCAGCTATCTCTAGCAACCAAAAGTGCACCCTTACAGCAAAGGGCAGTCTCTCCAGCATTCATGTGCACCAAAGGCTGCTTCCTCTGTATTGCTCTTTGACAGCTGGGCTGGCTGGCCAGCAGCAACACTCCAACCTCACTTCTTTCCCTTCTGTATTGAAACATGCATAATTTTATCCAGGAAGGGGAAAGCAAAATAAGTAAGCAAAACAAGATTTCCCTGTAAATAGTGAATGAAGAATGGTTCTCTTAGGAAACCTAGGATCTGTGATAAAGGAATTGAGAGAGAGAAGAGAGAAGTACTGAAGAGACAATGTAGGAAACTGATAAGGGAATTAAGAGGTTCCTAACTTTCCAGTTGGTTGTTCAAATTCAGCTCAAATAATACTGATAAATGCTTGCAGAGTAATTGTAATGCAGTTTACATGGGACATAGTGGTAAATAATTGGTTTAGTCTCAGACAAGATCAAAGCTCACTTAATGACATTGCCAGAAAAAGATATACACCAGTACAGCTCCTACTAAAGGGCTGTGGACATACAGAAAAAAGCTTTGCAACTTGTGCACTGCCATCATCAGTGTAAAAACACGGCCAACAAAAAGGGAAATTGAGAGTGTTTTGCAAACATCAGTTGAGAGAAAGTTAAACTTGTATTTTTTCAATGAAAAGATTAGAAATATTTGCATTGTCCCACTCAAAATACACCTTCTTTTGAAATCTTTTCCTAAGAGGCAAAAACCAACTTTCTCAAAGGGTCCTAGATACACTTGCTAGAAAGGGAATAAAAGAATGTTTTTCAGATTGTCTTAGTCCCTGCTTTGTGCACTTTCTTATCATTTAATTCTTATGAAATCTTACCAGAACTGGAAGTGTGGTAGAGTTCAGTGTATGGCTCTATATGGACTGAGGAACCAGATGGGATCTCAGGTATTCTGCCCTCCATTTCTGTGCTGATGGTAAGGTGACCATGCTCATCAATGCCACTGAATTTCTGCTTTACAACCAGCTTCTCATTGTTGCGGAGAAAAGTTACTTCTGTCTGCCGTGTAAACTCACCACCTAAAGAAAAAGAATTAGTTAAACACTAAACTTAGTAGACGTTTCTGATTCCTGCTATTCCAAGTATTGTTTCTAGTAGATAAAATTTAAATTACTATTGTCTGCAAGTTTTGATGTAGCGCAATTGCTAATGTCTTGTGTTCTAATGAAATAACTTTCAGAAGTATACTGATAATATACTTGGATAATGCAAGAAAATTTTTTTAAGCACTGAACATGATAAATAACAAATAAACCCAAGGGCAGGGTTTTATTAAATTTAAAAAGAAGTTCTGACTAAGCTAACAGTAGTAGCCTTATCCTACCATTTAAAAGGGCAGTTTAGAGAAAATTTCCATTAGGATTACAGGAAGCTAAAAAAAAAAAATTCAAAATCCAGTACATCTGTTTCCAAATCAAAACCAAGTGAAATGTATGTTGTAAATTCCAGAACAAACTTCAAACGTACCAAATCCAAGAAAATCCCAAACCAAAAAGTTGTGTTCAACTAAACTCATATTACATGTCCATAAAGGATCAAATTTTAAAAAGAAACACATGAACAGAACAGATTGGATCTACAGCTTGAATTCATGTTCACAACCAACCAGATTTGGCCTCAATCTCTTATGAAAAGCTTGAATTGTGAACAGTGGTTTCCCTCAAACAAGCTAACGGAGTCATTTGCATGTCATGCAGCAGCTGTTTCTGTAAAGGGTTTCAGACCCTCATGGGGTCAGATTCTCATTTCTCTTTCACTCTGTTGGTACAATCAGGCAATTAACATGTTAAATCTCCTGAAGATGTAGGAGAAACCTTATTTAATAACTATGTACACTCTAGTAACAACTCCCCCCTCCAGATCTTTTCAATAATCTTTCTTGAACAGAAACCAGCCAACCCAATCTTCTCTCTAACACACTTAATTCTTGTACACTGACAATAAATTAAAATGTCCATTGTCTATATATTGTAAACAAGAAAACTGGTGAGAAATTTGATAACAAAAAACCAATTTGCAGCTCAGAATAGATGTGTGTTTTCACCCTATATTGCTTCTAAATACACATTTCTTTTCTATCAAGACAGAGGAAAGCATAGCAATTTTGAACATTATTTTAATTTAGAAGTTACCAGTAATGCTGAATCCATTTTTATATCCTTGCTGTTCCACAGCAAACATCCATCCTATGATACCTCCAATGGAGGCAAGAGGTAGTAAAGAATACCCCAAAGTCTCTGGGATCGTGCTGATAGCAGTGTAGGCACGCCCTTGGTTCATCACAACATAGGAGTGGAGATCAGTGTTCTCAAATACAACTGGAACAGGGTTATTTCCTACAAAGATTCTTCCTCTGACCTTCCCATTGACTCTCTGAGGAGAACCTGGCAAATCAATACAATGCATCAGAACAAAATAACAGTTCTCTCATACTCTCCAAGGAACATGCTCAGAGCATTCACAATGTTCAGTGTTTAGTGTTGAAATAAATGGCAAAAAAATACTCAGAATTCAGACAAGAAATTTCCATGCGTTCACTTGCTTACATAGGTACATGCACGTGTGTTGTATTATGACGCCAAATTTGCCTGAAGAGATGCCCTTTATCCTCATTAAAAGTTCTGTCTGCAAGGGTAACTCCATAACACTGTTACAGTATATCTGACAGTGGCAGACAAACTTCTTTTTAAGATCACACTTCATATCCATACACTCTGAATGCAAATTTGTTCATTCCCTATTAGAAGACTAACATCATTAGGCATTAGAATAATTGACCTATTATTCTAACCTATTACATTTTCTTGGCTCTGAACTATTGGCCATTTTGAAGACTGTCAGTGTTACACAGAAGCAGCTATTTTGGATTGCTAGTTTTCTCCTGTATGTAATTTCATTATCATCAGATCCTTCTTTTCTTTCTATGGAAAATCCAGTTTTATGAACTGAAAGCTAAGTATTAGGTTTTGCTTTCCTGGTTTATAAAACACAGTCTTGCAGTAAACTATTTGAGTTGTTGAAATGCATCTGTACTCTGAGTCAAATCACTGTGAGGATTACAAGTGTATACATAAGAAATTCCTTTATGGATTTTACACGGGAACAAAGTTTAAATGGGTATTTAACAAAAATCTGGCAGATCAGCCAGTTAGTAAAGCAGCTTAAGAGTCAGACAAAGAGGAGCCATGCTCTTTGGTTGGACGATCAAAGTTAATTTGTTCATCACTTTGAATTGTCCATTTCTGGAGTGAGGACCATATCAGATTATAACACGTTGAAACTTCATGACTAATTCTAGGAAATACCAGTGGATGTTATGCTTTCTTTTAAATGATGTCAGTTACAGAAGAGTTTATTTTTTCTAGAAAGTCACATTAGAACGAATAAAGCATGTAATTGACCACTCAAAATAATTTGCTTCTCTCAAAAATCACAGTATTTTAAAAAGCAGAGCTCACTGATTAAAATACCTTTCACTGTATCTCAGTGATAAGTCTTTCAAAAAGTTTTTAGCAGGTCTTTTTTGGAGTTGAATGCAGGTCACCTCATTTAAAAAAGCCGTATGTAATTGTTGCTTATGTATCTAAATTTCAAACCAGTTACCTTCTGCTACACACTGTCTGCCATTTCCTTTGTAACCAGCAATACAACTGCAACAAAATCCGTTGGGATAATCCTTGCAAATAGCATGAACAGAGCACTGGTGACGGTTGTTAGCACAGGTCTGTTGGACATCTGTGTGGTAGCGAAACACTGCAGAAAATAAGACCAGACATTTATACTTCATGTAATTGCTGTGGTATTCACATATCCCTGGACTAGTTTAAAAGCATCATTGGACTGACTTGATCAGATTTTCATTTTCTCTTCAATGAAAACAAACTATTGCAATTGATATTGGCTAACCTTGCAATATGCAACTAACTGTCTACTATTTTACAAAAAACATCAGGGCTTCTGCTGTTCCATTATTTAGTTAGAAAACTGTTTAATTCTATTGACTTCAGCAGATGTATATTAATACAGATCAGTTATAATTCTTGTTAAAACTAAACACACAATAACTTTAACTTGTCCTTGTATGCAAGTCAAAACAAAAAGGACACTTTCCAACTTTAGAACAAAACATATCAGCACAGTACCCAGGACCATGCAGCAACTGATGCGCCCTGTAATCCTAATTGTTTTACCCTGTAATTTAATGGAGATAGCAATTCTCGCACCTGTTTCAAGAAACAATTAACATCTGGGCAGTCAGTCACAAGACACTAAAATTTCTAGAAATGCTTTATCAGAACTTAAAATTGCTAATTCCACCCTTCTAAGACCTGAGGCCATGAAACCCTAGCCAAAATATTTTACAACAGCTTCTATTCCCAACCTTTATTAAATCACCTGTATTCAGCAACACATCTGAGAAAGGTCAGTGAGCTTGACTGGGGAAGTTTACTAGACTGGCAAAATCTGAATCTGAGGTGACATCCAAGTTAACTACCTCAATAAATAACACAAACTTACGACATGAGTCCAAATTTTCAGATATGAAACTAATGAGAAGGAAATACTATTTCATTCATAATTCAGTTTCTTTCACACGTCTTTTTTGCAGCCTATCCATGTTAGAAGAAGCTAAACTGCACAAAAGACCTTACCTATTCCAGTTTCATCAAATTCTTCCACATCTATGACTTGAGGGGGCTGTGGGGGGAACTGCTGGATCCGAAACTGGCGAGGTGGAGCTTTTGCTGTCGGGAAATTTTGAGGACTGTAAAAAGACTCAGTTGAAGGTGTTCCTGTGACACCTTGGTAGGGAGTCAGGAAGTCTTCTGCAGTTAGCCGAGGAACACTGTACGTGACAAGGTGCTGATCCTCTTCGGTGCTGTCCGTACTACTTGTGATGTACTGCTGTGTTATTTCAGTGGAGCCATAGTCGGACATAAAGGGCTTAGAAGTCATCTCCTGGTCCTCTTCATTGGACTCTAGGCTCTCCAAAACATTGCTGATCTTGGCAGGCACGATGCTGTCAGATGAGCTACCAATCTCAAACACCCAAACGCCCTGCTTCCCAGCATTGCTGCTTCTGTCAAAGAGAAGCACATGCCCAATAAAGCAAGCTGTGTGGTATTTCTAGCCTACACACGATGTTATCCTTCACTGAGAAGTGTCAGGACAAAACTGCCTAATTACCTTATCTACATTACATACTTACCTACAGGTACAGTTTATTCAACTGTAAAACACCCCTGACAGTTTGGGTAACATTTTTTTTCTTCTCACCCACAGCTCTGTTGAGAATTTCTAGCTTTCTTGTCTCCAAAGTGGTGAGAACAGAAGGAGGTTTTAGGGCCATGAAGATCTTGCTACAACTTACTAAAACTTCTAACTCATTCCCTTTCCTGCTTGTTCACTCTTTCTTTCAAAACCACAAACACACAAAAACAACCTGTCTAGGATAGACTATGAAGAGTTGAAGTGGTACTATTTACAGAAGAACTAAATAAAAAGGAGTTCCTACCGGTGACAATGGAACTATGGACTTCTGACAAATTACACCAAAGTCCTCAAGAGAGTGGATATTTATCAATGGCAGATCTTGTGATTTCTCATGCAATGGCTAATGGGATCTTAGTTCTCATTGATTTATGCAACAATTCAGAAAACCTTGGAACTCTGATGTTTTCTTAAGGAGTTTAAACAAAGAAAAAAGCATACTTGTACAGGTTTCTAATGCTGTTTTCATCATTAGCAATGACATTGTAGGATCCTGGCTTTTCCCAAAAGTAGTAGTTTGTAGACTCTTGACTAAAGCCAACCATAGCAGGAATATTTTCATCACCATTCTTGGAGTATGTGCTATAGAACTGCAAGCTATCTTCTGGATAAAGGAAAATAGCATAGGAACTGGAATCAGAAGAGGCTAAGACAGCCTGGAAAGTGTTTCTCTGTAGAAAAAAAAAATACACATTTTCTCATGTAAAAATAGTCAAGAAAGAGTAATTCTTTTCTTTTTAAACACTAAAGGAAAATCAGAATTCTCATTAAAAAGAAAACATTACCAAAGTAAATTAAATCTGTAGGAAATAGAGAGGTTGCCCAAAACATAACAATTTTAAGTTCTGTAATGCTATAGGATGCGATTTCATTTCCTTAAAATAACAGAAGTAATGTGCTAGACTAAATAAAAAATTCTGTAAACAGAATGTTTAAAGTAAGGTTCAAGTTTCATGTTGCTCAAGTCTTTTCCCATAGGAACACTCCTGCCTACTGTAGGAACCACTGGGACAGCACCCCAGACATCAGCTGTTCATTGCTACCGGAATGCAGAATTGTTACTACGAACACAATGCTTGTGTCAAGTTCAGCAAAAGATATTAGTTGTTGACATAAAAAGATTTGCTAAGTAGCAGTAATGTTCTCATCAGCTTTGATAATTATGGTGTACAAAGTTCCAGATCCTTGCAGGGTAGTACCCAAATGGTTTAAAAACAGGAAAGCTATTTGTGAATAATAAAAAAATAACCTCTAACTGCTTCTTAATTCAATAATAGATACAAAACATGAGCTTTTTGTGAATGCAATATCATCTGTTCAAAATGGTCGCAAGATCCTACTAGTCCATAGAGTTATCTGATTTTACACAGTTTGATGTCAAAATGACTTTAGAGTCTGTTGAAAAAATGCAAGCCAGCAGGATTATATTGAATGGAGGGAGGTCAGGATATTCTAGTTCAGTTATTATCACAACATATTTAACATTCAAAGAGTCATTATGAAACACAAAGAAATCAGCTACCTAGTTTCAAGCATTATCTTTCGAATTAATAAAGTCTTATTAAAATAAAACTTGTAAAAATTCTGGAAACTCCTATTTTGCTACAGCCTTTTCAACAATTATATACATTCTTATCTCTGCAGAATTCATTTAAACACAAAGGACTTCAAGCCTTCAAAGCAACAGGTTACACTGTTACACTTTAGCTGAGTGTGTGTCCAACATGACTTAAAGCTCTGATTAACATTCACCTTTTCTTCCAAAGCGTGATCTTCTCCTGGTGCCTGGAAAGGGGCCACAAGCTTCCAGGTAACAATAACAACACTGCTGGGATCGAAAACACTCTCAGGAAAACCTCTCTTGATGTAGTCTGATGCAAGTTGCAAGACATCTGAGGATGAATCTTCTCTGTAATACACATTTCCACGTCCATCTGTTGTGTCCAGGTCAGCCATAAAAGGAGCAATAGCCCCAAAACTCACTGGGAATTGACCAAGGTATTTTTCTTCACTTGAGGGTTCATTCACTGCAATAATCCCATTAGTGGTAACCTAATAAAAAGATGAAAATTATAACACAAACACAGTTCATACAACTGTCTCCCACACATGTGCCCAGATCACAATACTTTAATTTCAATTCCAAAAGAAATTCAATGAAAAGTCAGTTTTGTATCTGAAAAGTAACTGTGTTTTTTTAAGATTTTGTTTAGAATCCCATGTCAGGAGTCCTGAGATTTTGGTGGCCCAAAACCAAAGGTTGACTTTACGGATAGAACAGCTTTTGTTTTCCTAAAGATTTTAGCTATTTAAATTTCAGACACCTATAGTCTCTTCTAACAAGGCTATACATAACCTTCCCACCACTGCTTCAGAAGCTGATAGAGCTTCTGAGCAAAGAACTAATTTACACATAGATGCCACCCCAAAAAACCTGCTCCATGCCTAAATATGGTAATAGCCTGGGTGAAAGTTTTTTGGGAAGACATACAGATTTCTTTTTGCCTGGCCAGGACTGCTTTAGTTTTCACATCACTACAACCATCCTCCTAGGAACTTCTCTGCTACTGTGCAAGGCTAACAACAACAAGGTGCTGCTCATTCTTAAGACATGCTGTGAGCACAGCTCTTACACCAGAGGCTATAGAGGCTAGGAGTCAGAATTTCCACAGCAGATATAGGCCACCCTATAAATTCCTTTACAGCTGAGTGCTCTGACACAGTCTGATAGGAAAATGGCTCTAATACTTGAAGCGGGGGATGGGGGAAGGCATTTACATAAATAAGTGAAACTCTTGGTCTGAAAATGCATTGGTACTGGCTCAGGGAGATTTAACCCATCAGTGAGATGACGATTCACTGTTTGCCGCCTCTGACTAAAACTGAGATAAATACATACATCCAGGTAGGTGCTAGGGCACGTCCAAGTGCGACAGCCAAACTCCACTGGCAAACCAGAGCTGGCTCTCACACACACAAGCAGAGAGCAAGACTGCAGGTGTCAGGCCTTGAGGTGGTGCACAAAGTGCTCACACACAACTTTTTGTCCCAGGCCCTTCCATCAGCTGTGTTTGGCAGTGTGTGAATCAGCCACATAACAAATCCACTTCCAAGTCTTGGACTACCAGATAACAGGACACATCTGACGACCTGCAGGCAGCCAGGCACTCACTCTAGAGCTACTGCCACATACACAGGGGACTCAAAAGGGGACAGAGGTCCCCAAACTGTCACTATAAGCTATGAAACTAAAACTTCAATCTCCCACAGATTTATCTCACTCACAGGGATTCTTCTAAGTCCAAGAAGAATAAACTGCTGCTGGATCTTTTTACACAGTCAAGATATCGTCAACATGATAAAATCTTCACAAATGCCTAGAAGTGGGTCAGAATGGCCACTGACTCAGACTGTAAGGCCATCTAGCCCAGTGGCCTGCCCCCAGCTGTACCTGCTAGCTCAGAGATTCAGCAAAACAAGAGGACATGCACATACTTCTCCAACGATCCTCCAACTGCATCCACCTCAAGGGATTCCCTGTGGTTTGACTGTTTGTCATCCTCAGAGGATCTCTTTTGCGTATTTGTTAAGTCTTCCCTTAATACATATAAACTCTATGCATCCACAAAATCCCTTAAACAGGAGCTCCACGAATTTGTGACTCATACCCTCAGGTCTCTCCTACTTTTGTTTCCTTTCAGTCTGGTTTCCAGCTTTATTTGATGGCCCTGATTTTTGTATTAGGACATACAAGAATCCTACCCAGTCTCTCTCATTACGTAATTTCGCCTCCAGAATGAAGACCCACAGCCTACCCAGGCACTCCCTAAGAGCTGTTCTCTGCCTTTGATCACTCTCATTGTCTCCACATATTTCTTCACCCCTTTCCACTATACAAATTTGTAAACAAGGACGCCAGTAGGAGGCCACACATATTCTTCACAGAGAAACTGTTGTCTGTGCAAGCCCATCGAGGATGCTGGCTACATGTGCCTTGGCAACATCTTTAAAATCTGGACCACCACTGCTGCTACATACAGTAAATCAGAAAAAGTGTAGTATGAGAACTCATTATACAAATCACTCCTCCATATAGAAGAAACACCTATACCTTGAACTCTCCTTTGGCTATCCAGAGGGTCAGAGCATGTTCCCTGCCACAGGCCAGTGGTCTGTCAGCTTGGTATATAACTGGATACTGCTTAGCACGAACAATTAGCTAAACTCAGCAAATAGTTCCCACAGTACATCAGAATTTATTTTAAAAGTGGCTTTACATATGCTGACTGTATTGTCTGCAGTTGTATAATTTCATTAGCAGCTAGAGTGTAAAATACTAAAAATTTAAGAGTATGCAAAAAAAAAGCAAGTTGGCTTTATGCACAAATGGCATACCTAAGACATATAAGCAGTAAATAATCTGTGCAAACATGATGGGAAAGCAGGTCATGTTAGAAAGGGGGAGAAGAAGCTGAATATTGTGATAATTTTTCCTCTACTCATTCATGACTTAACAGTAGCCACAGATCCTAAGGTGAACTATGAATCTGAGGAGTAAGAACTAAAAAGACAGCAGGGGTTACCTCAGTACAGATCCTACAACTGGAGTCGGACATGCAAGAGAAATCTAGTCCAGAAAGGTTCCCAGAAATCCTACAACATCTGAACACTAGAAAATGCCTCATATCCCTGTAAAGCAAAGCTAAAACATGACCCGAAAATTAAAACCCACCAATTGTACTATACCACTGGAAGACAGGATGGAGGATGGCGGACATTACAGTCTGTTTGCTAAGATCTTTTGTCAAGGACATGCACTCCCTCTTAAAAGTAATAAATTTAGGGCAAATTAAAAGTTTTCCTCTTGTTTCTGCTTTCTTACACTTTTTGTACACAAGCAGCCCTACTCCCACCTAAATCCTCTTGTGAGAGATGAGTGGTGTTTGAAGTGTTTTAAACAAATTCCATGCTCTTCATCAGATTTGTTGTGTGTAGATTTTGTGGCTTTGTGATCCCCTATTTATGTCAGGGATTAAAATAACATTAAGAGAAAATATAATCAGGACTAGTTAATACTGCAGAATAAAGCAGAAGTCAGAAGAAATGACCCTCCTCTTTTCACCTCTTAGTGACATGCATCTGGCTGTTCCTTTCCTCTTTGTTAAAAACTTCAATGTAAGAAGTAATTTTATTAAGTAGATGCAAAATGCCAACCCCATTTTTTAAAACACGTTTTAAGTGAGACAGTTCAGTTTGAAATGTCAAGGGAATGTTTCTATAACCCAGAAAACATTTGCAAACCATTACATGAAAATAAATAAACAAGCTGCTCAATTTGTGCAGTGATTTTTAGGGCAGAAAAAGAAACTCACCAATAATGAAAATATGTTTTTAGCTTTGAGATTAAACAATACATTTATATTGACAAGGAAAGTGAATACTCATTTAACTTCACCCTGTTTCTTTCAAGGTCACAAGCATAGGTAATAGTGTGAATCCCAAAATAAAGAGAAGTAACTCAGGGTAAGTACTGGGTTCCATCAAAGCATCATTCCTGTCAAAAGGGAAAGGGGGTAATGGAGGCCTCAGGTGGGCGTTGTCTAAAGACCAGCTTTACAGTACATCTTTCCTTTTAGGGTATAACACTATTCAAATTGACAGGAACTAACATAGATGTATTTTTAGCATGTTAAACTTCTGGATTACACATAGTTAACATACATTTGTGGTTTGTAGCAGAACAAATTGCACAGACGCAATTATAAGCCCACCTTAAAAACCATGTGAGAAGAGGAATGCAAAGTAAGGAAGTACTTCTATTAAAAGAAAAAGTGTATCTCTGTGTGTACAACAAAAAATTAAAGTTTCTAAATAATTAGGTACTTTTTCCCTGTTCAATGATTAGGCATTTTACAGGCTTGAATATTTCTGCATAAAAAAGTCTAGAAAATCTGAATTTATTTTTGTAATGAAGTGACAGTTGTCTTAAAGCAGCAAAGCTTTCTAATACAAACATGACCAACCATTAATTTAAGTACTTAAAAAAAGTAAGGATTAAAAAAATTGAACCAAGCTTGCATTAAAGGATTCTCAGTTCTTTCCTAAATGGAGGTAACCCTTAATCCTTCTATTTTTCCACACCAGTGAGCCTTAATGTAAACTGAAAAAGCTTTAACAAAAATGTACTATTAAAACAAATAGAATAGTATGGGTTAGTGATAGAGTTCAATGCTATAAATCTTACATACAAATGCACCATGTTGAAGATTACAATATGTGGAAGTCTGTTTCCACTTATATGAAATCAAATGCACTCTTCTGTCTATGAAAAAAGGTTTTGTTGCCAGGGATTTTATGACAAGTTGATACTAAACAATCACTTCACAGAACTCCTTGCCTTTCTATTCATGTGTACAGCTAACTCAAACAAGTCAGCTTCTCAGCTGTTAAAAAAGATAGAAAGAGAAGCCACATAAAATTGCTACACAAAATTACAATGTGTACTAAATGTTAATTGTATAAGCTTGATAATGTTTACTATCAATTAGCAATACATTGGTAACTCCAGCTTGCCAAGCAATACCTGTTATTCCCTTAACAGGTATACTGCTCCTTTTCCTACCCCCATGCAGTTTGTACTCTGCTTCTGTTCTGCAATACTTGTGCCAGATTCAGTGCAAGAAAAAGCCTCTGCATAGTGTGTAGACTGATACTGAAATGCCATTCATTAGAACTGCCCATCCTTAGTACTGAGCAATGCTGGCAGAACCCTGGAAGTGATTCAGAAATAGACTCTATTTGGGTATTCTTTCAGGCAAAAACTAATTACAACTGTTCCTGATTGAGGGCATGGGGAAGTAGCAGGATCATTAAACTAAAGAAACCTAGACTGGTTAATCAATTTACTGCTCTTTGAAAACTCTGTCCTGTCTCTGTCACTTACCTGACATGCTACTTGTTATCTTTGCTTCTCAGTGGCTACATTTACAGCCCACTATCTTTCAAGAATGTTTGTGCTTTAAAAAGCGTATTTTTTACTTGGGCTGACTAATCAGTGACCAAACTAGAGTACAGAAGGCAAGACAATGAAGTAAGGGTCAAACTGAAGTCTGAACTCCACTTAATACTTCATCTCACTCAGCCTCAGTGAACAACATCCATTTTCCACACAAGCATAACCTGAATCCCTCAAAATTTTGGATTTCAGATATGATTTCAGGATTTATCTACGTAGTGGCAGTATGGACAACAAAAAGGAGCATAACTTAAGTGGCAGCACTCAGTGTATATATAACTGAGTCTAGGACAAGAAAGTTACACCTTCAGTGAATACCCATGAAACAGACTCGAGTGCATGGGAACTACATCAAATTTTGAATGACTACAGTCACACAGAGCTCTAGTTTCCTGGGTGTCTCCATGTAGGTTAATCAACTGAGTTGAATCTTAGACCCATGATACTAAAACACACTTTATCTGGACAGGGAGGTGAGATTTAGTTTACCAGATTAATGCACTAAACACACTGTGCCTTCCCTACCAAGAGCTTTCTAAACATGCTACTCAGCATCTTCAATTGCCAGCCTAGATGGGGCTTCAGGAGAAAAGAGGCAATGGTAAAGTGTGCAGTACCCTTGCAGTGTTCTGAAGACATGCTGCTATTTTAAACAGTTTTTCTTATGGCTGCTTTTGAGCAGCTCTGCTCCAGACAGTCTGTTTTCAATCCCACCTTCAAACACTAAACACCCTTCTCCATCAGCTATAAACATGCACACACAGCTCTGGGATGCAGATTCAGCTGAGACACGCACACACAGCAGAGATGTGCTTGCAGCCCAAAGCCTGCAATTCCTATGGATATGGACTTCCTCTGCCCAAGAGACTCTTTAAGCAATGAACACTTGGAAGTGCCCAAGACATTAAGGAACAGAAAGCTCTCCCAGGGCTTAGAGGTGCAAGTCTTAGACATATCAGGCCCCTGGTTAGACACCCCGTTTCAGTTTTGTGACTCTGGCATGCCGAAACACACAAAACAGACCACAGTGAGGATGTTTCTGAGCTGAACACACTCTGTACGAGTGCAGAAAACGCCTGGGGATGGCATTCACTCTGGCTAATTGATTGCATTTTCTTTACGCTCCTACTATCTGTTGCACTGTCTCCCAGCGGAGGCTGTGCACCTCGAAGAATCTGCACCGGCCACAGTGTGAGAAAAGAATTAACACAGCCCCGATACCTGACTGAACACGACTGGAACAATTAAGCTCTTTGGACCCACCTTTGACCTCGGCGCTCACACAACCACACGGAACCCACAAGCACAACCGCGCACCCACCCAAAGCTCCGCGGGGAGTCCCCAGGAGCGGTTCCGACCCTCCGGCAGCCAAA
>VWZT01005376.1:0-11034 GCA_013397055.1 Pachycephala philippinensis
TCCTTCCTTCCTTCCTTTTCCTAAAGTAAACAAAACCTCCTTTGTGTTATCTGGGTTCCCTGTCACAATCAAAAAATATAATTTCTCTTTCTGTTTCTGCTTCAGGAGAAATATTCCATTTTAGGTTTTGGGTTTTTTCTGTTTTCCTCATCTCTTTCACTTCTTCACTTCGTTCTCTCTCAACATTTTTTGTCTTCTGTGTGTGTGAATTCCGCAAATGTTCTTTTTCTTAACTTTGGCAAGGAAAAAGAAGAAAGACACCCTTTGCTTCCTCAAATGGGTCATCAAGGATTATTCAAGGTTTCTTCTATCCCCAGTACAGATGTCAGAGTCTGCGTGTTGCTGTTTAACACCAGATCAGGGCTTTTTAAGAATAATTGTAGTGGTTTTCATTAAATATGTGGCCAATTAGTAAATTGTTGTGCAGTTTCCCAAAAGTGGGTCCCATCAATATCATAGCCAAATCCTCACATGATATAAATGAATATTGCTTCCCTGAAGTCACAATCATGGACAAGATGCATTCAGTCTGGGCAGTCTCTTTACTTGCACAGCTGGAGTGACCCTTGTCTTCTGCTATCCTTTCTGTCTGTCCAGCCCAGGGATCCCAGGGGACCACATGCCATACAAATTTCTGTGAAGTGTGTGATTTGTGGGTTTGCTTTAAACATTTCAGCCATAGCTCAGGAGAACAGGAGCCTGTCTCTGTTAAAAATCACGACAGCTGCATGGTTTTCATGTTGAAAGGCTAGACACCGAAAATGTCCATAACTAAACACTCCCTTTTAGCTATATGCTGAAAGGATACAACAGTGTTGGACTTCCCATCAAAGGCAAGAAGTGTAGCCATGGTCTATGAAAGGCAGAGTAAACTTTAGCAGAAAACTCTGGAAAAAAAAAAAAGGTGCTACAATTAACAGCACCATTTGGCTGAAAAGTCAGTAACAGTCTTACTGGTCCAAGAAATTGATGAGAAATGTATTTGGGAAGAGTTACATACGAACTGGCTTCTTGTACGTGTAGAAGTGTAAGACCTTTTGATTCCTTAAATTTCTCTGAAAAAACAAAATAAAGAGTTCTACTTTTGCTTTCTGCTTTCTATATAAAACTTGGAAAACTATTCTTCTGTTGGTAAACCAAATGTAATGCTAATAGTATCAGTGTTGTCATTATTATTACTACTATTATTACCACTATTACTATTATTGCTGTTGTTTTTATTAAAGACCATAAAATTACTTCATATATATGATGGAATAACACAATGAATCATAATATAGCTCTAATTGCAGGATTAGATCCGATGATTATAAAGCTGGGAATTTTTAAGAAAACTGTTAACTAAATATATTAGTTCAAAAAGGTTGTTTAGGACCATAAACATCCTTTTGTTTCTTCTCACAAAACTGCCCAACTCTCTCCATTACATTCTCTTAATTTTACAGGTTATTTGTTAAAGAGAGCTGCATCCCAGAAGTGCTTATATTAATGTCTACTATTTAGAGAGTATTAAATTTCCCTTTACAGATCTACTTTCAAATACTACTAGAGGTAGTTTAAAAAATTTCTGATTTATTGATTCCTAAGACTTTTTTTTTTGCTGAGCTGCACAGTGAACTCGTCAGCTAACAAAGTTACATTTAGCTACCTCTAGTTACCTCTAGTTGGTCAGAAGTCAGGCTTGGTGAGCTTGGAGGCCTTTTTTTGGTTGTGTGTCCTGCTGTGGCAGGGGTGTTGACCTAGATGATCTTTAGAGGTCNTGTGTGTGTGTGCGTGTGTGTGTGTGTGTGTGTGTCTGTATGCATGCTTCTAATTTTTTTTCATCAGAGACAGAGGCTATACAGATTGGTGCATAATTTCAGAAGAATGGGAAAATCTGTTCTACTTTAAATAGATGACTGTGCTGTATTTCCTGTGTATCACAACTTCAGGATGGAGAGTTTCTCCTTCTCCCTCCCATGTACAAAGTGTTACTGCACACATCCTCTTCTGTTTCCAGCTCAGCCCAAAATATGAAGCTAATCAGGATAACAGTGTCACATGTTTGGAGTTTGGTGCATGGATATTGTACTCATTGGCACAGTAAACCTGCATGAGACAGGTAAAAATAAGATTAGGTGGTCACGTCAGCAGGCTCTTGAAGGCTTATGAACCTACCTTGGGCCCCGACTGTCCATGTGGGCTACGCTTGGGGTATAGCTGCAGAAATTTGCAGCTGGGCCTGTGGCTGCTCCTAGTCATTCCTTAGCTTGGGATCTGATTTCTTTGCATGCCTTCCTTTCAAATCAGCTCAGGTTCTGAGGACTGAGAACACCAGGAGTTCGTCCCACCCCATGTGAACCCCTGGAAGAAAATGACCCTCATTTTTCCACCCTGCAACAATAATTGGTCTAATATTAGAGACTGTTCTCATCCTCTCTTAGCACCGGTAACAATGAGGATTGCACGCTGACCTTGTCAAGTGGTCCAGCTACTGTGAAGATCCAGGACAGGGGTTTTGCAGGTGTTTTAGATAGTTTCCTGTGTCATCCTAAATGTCTTCTCCTAGGGCCCGCATGCACTCCTCTTACACACTGAGCAGCAGGCTGGAATACCACATAGACTAACTAAGCTATTCAGCAGTAGCTTGGGGACATGTAGCCTCTCTCAAGTATTTGAACTGTGAGAGATGTCTGTTCCTTGATAACACAGATTATGTGACCGCCCGAAGCACCAGAAAATCTTTGCTGGCACTGTTATAACAAAGCTCTGCAGCTGGATCCCCATTGATCCAGCCGACAGAGAACTGACTCCTGCCAACAAAAGAAGCCTGTACACCCAACAGAAGAGAGCTCTGAGTAGCAATTTCAAGCATGTCATGAAGTCAGCAGAGCTTACAAAGAATCACAGTGAAATGTAATGTGTCACAAGTGCCAATTAAATGCTTTTACAATTAGGGTTTCATGGTCCAGGAGAAAAGAATAGGTCCAGCAGGCAGAATTTACTAGTGATTTCTCAAGCATATTACTACAAGGAAGCTGAGGGAGACCTGCCTTGATGAATTTTAGATGAAGTCTTAGAATGACCTTTGCAATCACTTTCTGGTGTAGTATTTTAATATTCTTCAAAAACTGACAAATCTTTCCCCTGGAACTGCTAAGATATCCAGGCAGTAGATGTGATTCTTCTGGAGAAAAGCAAGCAGTTCAGCAATGACCTGCTAAAGAGTACTAGCTAAAAAAAAAAAAAAAGGGTTTTTTTTCTCCTCCTCCAGTAAACACACAAGCATGCAAGGATAAAGGAGAAACTAATTTTTACTCCAGCTCAATATGGATATGTGAGCCTAAATGCAGCCAAAACCAAAGAAAAGTGTGAATGAAATGGGTAAGTGAATATGAATAATCACAAAAGCTTTTCTTCCTGTTGTTATCTGTTTATAAACTGTTTGAAGTTAATGCTGTTTAAATGTTGCCTTTTACACAGCTGCAGCCTCTGGATTTCTGTATCACCAGAGAATGAACTAGAGAGAGCTTTGTTCACACATTTGTTCACACTCTCCTATGGTGGCCCACACAACAACTTGGTTGGTTATAAATGACTGAACCTGAAAAATTCACTCTTTTTTTTCTTATGTTGGAAGATTCCTCCTAATTAAATTTGCATGTAAGGAGTTACCTTTTCCCCACATCCAAGATTTTAGTGCATCTATAATCCTCATTTAGAAGTGGCAGCTTTAAAATTAGTTTCATTGCTACTTTTTAAATCAAGGGTAGTTCCAGAATGGGTTTACATTTATTTTTTCACCTGAGAGAAAATTAAGAAACAGAAATTTCTCTTCAGTTCCTTCTGCTGCTGGGTGCTTGCTGTTTGCTTCTAGAGCTTTGGCTGAACCATTGATTCTCAATGTATTGTGTCTGCTGTGCTGGTTGAGTGAGGCTACACAAGGGTCTTTGTTTAAATATATTAATAGCAGAGAGCTCTGCCTAGCTGAGAATGATGGGACAGATACCAAGCAGGATCTGCAGGTTGGTTGCAGTGGATTAGTGGTAGATAAGGCAATAACACATCAACAAGCTGGCTGGCCATGTTTCATGTGTTGGAAGGTGTATCTTAGCCACTTCAGTGGCTGTGTTTAACAGTTGGGGTACTCATCAGTAACTGAAGTTTGTTTCATGCTGCCTGAACAGTTGCAAGATGTATTTGACTCGAATGCCAGGCAAGTATGCTGATGGCACATGGCACTGGGTCTGCTCTTACCAGCATAGTTACAAACTGCTTTGCCATTGTGAAAATCATCTTATGGTCTTCAATTATAGTTGGATTGTGGTGTACCTCCACCTGAATCCCTGGGGACCTGGGGGAGTCCTGCCTAGTGCCTGGTGCTGGGCAAGACTGCCTGTCATGGGATAATGTTGTGAGGCTGTGCCAGAAAAATGCTGGGGCTGCAAAATGTCATCTCAATGCCGGTGCTCTGAAGGGCAGATACCTCTTCAGCAGGGGCTGCAAGTCTCCGTGTCACAGACACCAGCCCAGGTCCAGTTTGCTGTACAGGCTCAAGCCTGTTCTCTCCCCAATAATTTGAAGAGTAGAGCAGCTCTTCATGCTGATTCTGTAAAATTTTGAACCCAGTTGAAATGATGGCTCTGATCCAAAACTTTCTTCAACTGAGCAGTAACAATCCACACAAGTCCTGCATTGAGCCCCACATTATCTATGTGAAGGGCAACTTTGTTTTCTTCAGATTCTCAGAACTTCTTGCATTTGAACTGCAGACATGCCCTTTGAAAAACAGAGAGATTTATTTATAATTGGCTAGATTTGCAAGCTTGCTTTATTACATTATTTCCTGCCCAGGATTTCTTAATACTGAATAGAAATTATTATGAAAACTTCTTACTTCAGGGCATTTCCAGATAGCAGGGCTGGAGCAGAACCTGTCATTGCTGGTCCAGTTTTATTTCTGGAAAAATCTGCTAAACTGAGCCAGAGTTCAAGTCCACAAGGGGAACACATGCACTTACAACACTCATGCACGCACTCAATGAGTTAGTTCCAACTCCTGTTGTGGGACTTTCAGCCTGATGCTTTTAAACTGCACAAAAACAGTTGATCTGCTAACTTGATAACCATTTTTTTTCTTGCAGTGTCCTGTAAAATTTATTTTGCAATGTGTCTCAGAGTCAGGAATATCCCTGTTTTTCTGTTTTGTCAACCCATAGGCTGTCAAGTGGAGCANTTACCTCTGAGTAGAACTGTAGTACCTTGTGCCAGAAAACAATACAGGCTTGGCCAACTAGGGATTAGCTGTTATTATTCTGGCTTTTTGTTGCTAGACTTTCTATGCTAAACCCATAAGGAGAATAAAAATTCTGCTCACTTTAGACGTGGTGAAGAAGATCTGGGCAGGCAGTTGGTACTCACCTGTGACTTCCTCACTATGGAAATACAAGGCTGACATCTTCCATTTACTGAGAGACCTCCAGAGCTCTGAAAAATCTGCCGTTACTGCTTTAGGGGCATTTACCCACAATAGTAATGGGCTTCATAGAAGCACCTTTAGAAATGCACAAGAGCGTCATCCAAAATTTATCAAACTTGTAAGTACATGTTCTTGATTTTAATGGAGTTTGGATTAGATTGTCAGGGAACTTAATGGACCTGCTTCTGACATTTTGTGTGGTAACAATCTGCAGTTCAAGCCTCTGACTGCACTTCAGCAACTTGAAACTCAAAAGATTTCAGTGTGGAAAGTCTGTGCTTCATTACCCTGCTTTAAGGGGAGGAAACTTAACATGTAATAGAAATGAGTATAAAAACTGCTTACTTCAGAACATTTCCAGGCACAATTTGTTGTAGTAATCCATTTTCATTCCTAGTAGGGGCTTCCTTCCCAGGCCTTTATGGATTGAAAAAGACTTCATCTCCCTAAACCCCCCAGGATATATTAAGATCAGAACTAGAATGCATTGGAAAGGGAAGTTTCTATCCCACAGAAACTTCAGAATTTCAATATTGGATCCAGCTTCAAACCAAGACAAGGAGTTGACATTTCAAAGCTTTTCAGAGAGTGAAATATTCCCTAGGCCTCTGATTTAAAAATGTCAATATTTTGTTTCAGACTGTCTCCCCCAAACCATTACTCTGAGCTGTATGTTGGAGGTACAATATCCTTATTGTTTTCTTTGCTTACCGTGCTGATGAAGCAGTGCCTTCCGTGGTGCTTGTTTTCATGATGAGGTCCTCAACCACCTCTCGTCAGATGAGTATGCCAATAGGTCAGTGAATTGGCAGACTTTTCTACTTCTGCAGACCAAGTGAGTCTACTTTCCTTGACAGCTGGCCTCTCCTAGTGTCTTGGATCTTTGACATCTCTGATAAGAGCCATTTTAAAACTTTCCCTCCGTGTTTTGATCATGCTATGTGTAGATGCTAAAAGAAACGATTCTGCCTTCCTGTTCCTTGTTAACCCTCTGCAGATTCCTAGGGGAGTGGTGACATATTTTCACCCATTCCATGATCTTTCTCAATGAGTTCTCTGCAGCCTTGATGGACAGAGAAAATAATGTTATGGAAATGACACGTTCTCAACTCAGCCAAACTTCTGTTTCTTCTGCTCAGGGACAAAAGATATTGTTCTCATGAACTGTGTATTTTTTCAGGAGCACTTTAATATTTCCTTGTCTGATCTTTTGCTTTCATAAGAGTCCAGCCTGTAAAATGTTTTTGTGTAAGAGCTACTAAAAACTAATATAAGAGATCTGGAGTAGTGTTTTTCGTGTTAAAGCACCAGTGACTCCCATTACAAACACTAGCAACCTTTCAAGTGCATGTAATTACCTTCAAAAGATGGAAGAATTTCCCTAGGAAGTGAAAAAAGAAAATAAAAAAACAGTGAACTTGGGAATGTTTTTTATTTCAGGCATTAGTTAATCACTCGTAAGTTTTTTAAATGAAAATTTCATACAGATTCCCAGAGCTCTGCATATCTATTAAAACAGATAATCTAACTGAGTAAAGAAAAAATCTCTGCAGAGACCTTGGGGAGAAATAGGAAATTCATTTAATTTCATCAAAACTTTTAATTGCATAAAATTATCAGAGACACTGCCAAATACAGTAAGGTTAATATACATTTTGTACATACCACAGAAGGGTTAGTATTCACAAAGGTCTCCATATTTCCACTTTGTTCATACTTCCATTTGAAACATGGCATTTCAACGGAAGAAATATTTTTATGCTGTACACTGGTAGTGGTTGTCTAACTCAAAAAAAGAAACAAACCACAATATAACTTCCTTTCACACTTGAGATTTTCCTGGTGGTTTCCTCCACAAGTTGTGACCTAGCTCCAAATTGCTCAGTTTATAAATTACTTTTAATCAGGGTATAGCCCATGGCAACATGTGAGCTGATGATTCATAAAGTTAAAAATGCTTTAAAGTAGTAAATGCTGTTTTTTGAAATTGGTTACCTCATACCTGGATTTAAGATCCAGCTTATTTCATATCCAAGCAGTTCACATATTCATTTCAAAATAGGCAAAGGCATAAAGATTTGTGTACCACTCTAAACTGAACTATTGAGTATAAAATATGAGCAGATATGAAAGGGAATTCTGACATTTCTTTTGGTATCTGGGCTCCCCAGCAGGACCCTTCTCACGGTGGGTGCTGGTGATCTCTAATGCACTAGAAGGAAAATCTGATTTGTAGGCGTTGTCATACAGTTTTCAGATCATGCAAGTGATTCTTTTTACCATCTTGCCTACACAGTGGCATTCATGGAAGTTAAAGCATACGAATCTGTGTATATTGAAGGTGGTTCAGCTCCTGTAGGGATATTCTCATTCAGAAAAAAAAAATAGATGTAAATCTTACATAGTACTGTGGATACAATTTGTGTATCTGTACTTGGAAGTCTTTTATGGAGTAGTCACAGTCAAGATACTCTTACCTTTGCTTCAGCTTTCTAACCATTATTTATCATGGTGTTTTTAATGTGTTAAAATGTCTCTTGCAGTCTTGATATGATTAGGTTTTCAAGATAATGTGTCATTTCTGTACGATTGTTACTTCTTTAGGCCTCATTAATTATCTTGGAGGCATCATAATGTAATGTGACCTGGAAGAAGCAGGTAAAACCAAAGAAATTTGATGATAGCTTTCATCAAGCCTGAATCTATAAAGATTTAAATTAAATTAATTATATTGTCAATATGACAAATAATCAAGGAGAGAGCTATTGTGCAGCTAATAAAATAATGGTGTAAGAAATGGGAACTGAATTGCTAAAAGTAAATACTGGTTGTTAAAGCCTGAATTTTCATAGGCAAATGAAGAGAAAGTGTCAAATACAAAAGTATATCTCACCCTAACAGAGATGTGTAATTCTGCACACTGAGATTTGCACAAATAAGAAATATTAGTCTGAATGTTTAAGTGGACAAGTTATACATACAGCTTTTATGAGTCTTGATGTTAAGTGCCCTACTTGCTCTCATCATTTTCTAGGACCTAGTTCTCTGATTTAACTAAAACTCAGAAATGCAGGGAAATTTAAAGCTAAAACAAACACTTTATTTAAAATTCTCTGGGTTTCTATATACCCTCTTTGTTTGGCTAAGGGCCTTAGCACAAACTCATTAGAAGTTATAGACAAATATTTGTTCGTCGCTTACTCTTCATGCCAGAATGCTAGAAGGCTTTTCATTTTCTAATACTTACAAAGGTAATTAGGACACTGCTAGGACTTCCTTAATTTCTTGGATTTCAATTATTTATATGCAAAATTCATAACTTGGATTCAGAACTTAAAGTTCAAACAAAAGGCCTACATTGATGCTGTGTTGAACAAATTTATAGTCCATTAATTAACTTTAAATATACTTAATTATAAATTTCTGTTTGATTCTCCTGGGAATTAGAGGGGTTTTGCAAACTGAGAAACCTAGTTTATGTATTGAACTCTTAAAATTTTGAGCCAAACAATTTGCATATAGGAATAAAGCCAATTTCAGAGCAAGTAATTGCATTCATGCAATGACTCTCAATTCTTTTGTTGCAATCATTCCATCTTTCTTTATCGGATCTTTTACAATGTCTGAACACAGGCATTGACAGTGTGGAATGGGATTATTGTCAAACGTAATTAAAACCACATGGCTTCCCCAGCTGCATAGCAGGTAAAATTTCACTGAGCCATGTTAGTATTGATCCATACTGCTCTTTACTTTTATCTATCTGTCTGCTTCATATCTGTCTTCTTATCTGTTTCAGGCATTTTTCTTTGTGAAACTCTAAGAAGTGAAATTTCTGATAGGACTCTGACCAAGAAATGTTCACAATGCCCTAAAATAACAACCTCCTCTTTTCTTCCTCTGGACTGCAAAAGCCATTGAGTACTAACCTGTTCACTATCTCTCACCTGACTTCAGTGCACACTCCCAGACAGATTTGCTCAGCCTCTTTCATTGCTAAGGTACTTTGCGGCCCTCTAGAGATACTAAGAGAGAAATTTAGAGTAATTAGTTGCAGAGATGGATTGAGCAGTCAGTTGGTAAGTGCTCATGTTGAACTGCACATCTTTCTTTCTTGCCAGATTGTTGGCTGTGACCACCAGCTGGGAAGTGCTGTCAAGGAAGATAACTGTGGGGTCTGCAATGGAGATGGGTCCACCTGCCGGCTGGTTCGAGGCCAGTATAAGTCCCAGCTCTCAGCAAGTAAACGTAAGCTGTTCCTTCTGGTAAAGTGCCACCTTTCCCCTTTTAGTGAAAGAGTGAAGTACTCATTTCTTGCAAGCTGGCTTTCACCTCACTCTTTCTCAGGTACCTGAATAATCATGGTCAGTCCAGTTGTCCCCAACCCAAGAGGTGCTTTCCTCTTGGGTTAAAGCAGCCTTGCTCAGACTGTTGGTCAAGTTGTGGGGGTGGACAGAGACTTGTGGAAAGATGTCATCAGCATATTCCCCATCTCAGCTAGCTAGTTGCTTGTGAAGACTGGGAGAGCGAGTAGAGGTGGCTCTTCCAACACCTCTCTGGCTGTATTGGCTGGCTAAGCTTAGTCCACACTGCTCTGAACAGAATGGTTTATGCTGCTCTGCAGCAGAGGGGCTGGTGGTGCCAGCCTGGCAGAGTGCTCTCTCCAAGGCCTTTGTTAGCATCATGTGTGCCTGCATGCTCAGCATGGTCACTCAATTCTGTGGCGGACTGAGGAGCACAAGTTGTCAGAAAGTGCCTACACAGGCATGAGAGATGCCTACAGAAGAACACAGCCTGTCCTGCATGCTGACCCAGCTTCAACCCAGAGCGGTAAAGTAGCATTAGTGTGCCCCAGTGAGAGGGTTAGTTTATCCTGAACCCCAGACAGGTTTTTCAGCCTGTTTACCGCACCACAGATGGAGCTATAAAACTTCTGGGGTGAGAGATAGGGTGTGTCTGGTCAGCTTGAAGGAAGGATTGAAAGGTAGGTGTATTTTCATACCTATGTAGACACGCCTAAGGAATCACATGAGCTAGCCTGCATACCTGCCCCCAGCCTTAGAGTTTATTCAGACCAGCTCTACCATTCTGGAGCAACTCTCCCTGTGCTGAATAGCACATGACTTTGAAGATTCAAAGGGCAGTGTAGTGTCTCCTGAAGACAATGTGTGTATACTTCTGGATTCTGTAACAGGGAGAGCTGCTTTTTACAAAAGCTTCTCTCTGTCAAAGAGTAACTGCGTTGGTATGGAGCACGGCACACAGTGCAGCTGTGGCTCCCTGTTTGCTGGCTGAGAGGGAGAAGAGGAGAAGGAAAAAGAGAAGGAAGGAGGGAAGGGAGGGAGNTTTCAACATGTTTTCCAGATGAAGAGCAATTTGTAAGTACACTTTGAGATGCAGGAAGGAAGGAAGGAAGGAAGGAAGGAAGGGCAACTATTTTATATGAACGAAAGAAAGGAATAATCCTCATAATAGTTCCATTGCTGAAGCGGAATTGTACATTAAAGGAAATAATTCACAAAGATTTAGTGATGGAATTTCACCTCATTGTTAAGTTTTCTGCAATGTGCAGGAAG
>VWZT01005376.1:11041-34371 GCA_013397055.1 Pachycephala philippinensis
AGGAAGAGATTTGGAAATCTCCAGGCTACTTGAGACATAATAGTGTTTGTGAACTTTTTTGGCAAATGTCTTTTCCTGTGGGAGCAATTAATTGCTTTTGTGTTGCTTTGTGGTAAAAAGGTGCTCATCTCTTCTCTACTGAGAATAGAGACACTAATATATTATGCACAGTACTAAAATGTTAGTAAAATACAGTACCTACTCCCAATGGTTTCCTATTAAATGTAAAGAATGTTATGTAGGTAATAGAGCAGATAGCACAGAGCACAATCTTAGACTGAGACAAATGTGAAAAAAAATGTTAGAGAATGGATTTTTCAGACACACTTTCCTGTATATAATTGTTAGGCAGAGCTGAGAAAATAGTAGCTTTTGTGTGCACTCTGTATAAACCATGTGGCATTATTCCCTTCCCTGATATAAACATACGTGGTTTTATGCAACACTATGAATTTTGAATCTATGAAAAGTAAGTCTTTTTTTAAATTGGCTTTTTTAAAATGGTAAACACACAGTTATGGACCCCTTCGCATAGGTGAATTAGTATGAATTCTTTTTGAGTTTTGCTTCAAAATGATTTATGTAAATGTAGTGAAAATCTGACATTTTAAATGTTGAAAAGCTTTTAAAAATATATTGTGTTCATTTTCTGCATCTATCTTCCCCAACACTGTTGGCACTTTGTCTGTGTCAGCATCTTGCTTATTTGTCACTATAAACATAAACACACAAGCATATCTGGGATCAGGGCCTGATTCCTTTTATTTATCCAGTCATTTAAATGACTGGATTCACTAGCTGATAGCTAAATTTCAAGTCATCTTTATAAAATAATTCAGGTTTTCCATAATTACGTCTACTTTATCTGTGGTCTGAACAAGGGGTGAAAAGCCACTATGAGCCAATCTGCCATGCAACATTAGAAAAATCAGAAGGGGAATATGTATCAGTGACTAGATATCAGCAGACATGTTCATTGACCTCGCTTGGGATTTTTGTTTCTCTAGCAAAGAACAGTATTCAATCTTGAGAACTGTTCTAGGGGAATTGGGCAGTTGACCTTTAATTCAGCGCTGTCCCAATAGTTTCTGAAGCTATTTGTATCTCAAAACCACTCAAAACACAGTCTTGAGCTCATCATACTAAATTAATTTTCTCTTGGTGCTCACATCTAGTTTCCTTCTCCATGCTGTTTATATCACACAAAAGCACAGAAGAAATGCATAGAGCTTTTAAACACTTAGCATTTCCTACAGAAACAGCTTCTTCACTATTTATGGGGGTAGTATACATGTCCCAGTGGCCTCAGAAACAGAAACATAGTAGGGCAAGAGGTAGTGTGATGTTGAATTCTCACCTACATTTTTATGAAAAAGAAAACACCTGTGTCTATACTTTTGTAAGACTTATAATAAAAAAGCTACAAAAACCTTCATTCATTCCAGAAATATTATTTTTTCTTAGGTGGCTTGGGTGGTTCTTTTGAAGTCTGCAGAAAATCCATCCTTTTCTTTTTATTTACTATCTTCTTTAGGGAAGAGTGCATGTCCTTCCTATGAAGATAAGCTGCGTTTAGGCAGGCTTCTTTGTATTCACCAAGAAGCTAGAGAGTTGGTCCTGTAAGTTGTGAGTGCATTCTGCTGATCACCTAGTGCAAAGATGGTATTTCTCTAAAGAAGGATTGGCATCTACTAGTGAAGTAAATTAGTTTTAAGAGACTTGTAGAAATTATAATGCTATCTAGATATTCACCTAATTACTCTTGCCATGGCTGTGAAAAATATATATGGTTCCAGATTTCCACTGAATATCAGTAGTAATTGGGAGATAGAAAGAACTCCATTTTTCCTCATGAAAACTGACAGACCATTTGGAAAAAATCCAAATTGAAAATCCAAAAGCAGAAGAAACTGGTATCTCATGTGAATCTGATGTATGTACATGACATTTAACTTTTGCCTAAAGCCTTGCACTTTCTTCACAGCCCTGAGCCACAGTCCTCTCAGTTATCTGGGACTCTCCCTTGCTTCCTTATGCATGGTCTCCGGAGAAAACCAACCACCTGTTAAAGCATTTTGTGTCTTTTCCTCAGAGGGTTCCACACAGCTGCTCAACAGTCTGGCTCTCTGCTTATTGTTGGAGAGAGCTGTGACTAAATGTTAGCCTGCTTACTTTCACGTCTCTTCAGTCCCCACTGCTTCTGCTTTGTGAAAGCAGGAAGCACTGTGATAAGCATAAATCACACTGAGCTTTGCATTTCTCATAAAGCGTGCTAGGATTTCAAATGGAGAGTAACTACAAGATCAGGTGAAATATAGTCCTAGCAATACCCTGGGGCAGAAGATGCATGCTGAGAATAAAAGCTCACATGCTCTTTAAACTGTCCAGTTTTTCTGTGACATGTCAGTGAGTTCTTAACTCTGCAGCACAGAGCTTGTAACTGAGAGACAGATATAATAATGGCATGGGACTGTCTTTGAGTAAGACTTGTAAAAAGGTCATTAATATTGTTTTTTTAAAAATTGAAGTTGTCGTTTTTCCAAACTCATTCCAAAAAATGTTATATATATACAGCAAAATGATACGTCATACTCATGTATGTTTTTTCCCAAAATGGATAAAATGTGTTTATCCTACTGGGTATCTTGAATCTGAATGCCAGAATGGTACCAATAAAGCAGTATTAGAATATCAGTATTTAATGATCTTTTTAGAAATTGAATATTCATCTTTCCAAGTAGAAAATTTGAGTTGTATTTATGAAAGATTCCTAGCTTTACTAATCACTGTAATATCAGAGATGTGTAGGAGCAAAACGTGTACTGAGTTTAACCCCAGTGTTTCAAAAGACTGACGAGACACTGAAATTTCTGGATAATTTGACAAAACATACCAAATCAGAACTCGAAAATGGGACATGGTTCAGGAGCACCTGAAAATTTGAACAGTCTTTATGTCCACACAACTTTTGTGGCACTTGGAGAGACTGCTTACATTTCTGCCTCACTTCTGGGATACGAGGCCACAAAAGTATGACTATTTCATCCCATAAAGCTCTGAAAATAGGAGTGTCAATAATTCCTATGATGCATCACAGAATTTAAAATTTAAGAGGGTTCTAGTTCACAGTTTTGAGATATTATAGGTTTGGATGAATTAATGTATTGCTTTAAATTCCTGTTTCTGGTAGTGTTTCCTCTCTCTGTCGACTCTTCACCTTTTCATATAAAATGACAACAGTAATAACTATTTTGCTAGTAAGTGAGAATCCTGATTTAGCTGGGTTCCAACAGTTTTCCTGGTTTGGTCTGGTCAGAAATGTAAGGCCCCAACTCATGTTTGAATAAAAGATAAAATGCTTTTATTAGTTAGCCTTACCTAACAGAGCAAAACATTGCTTTGAGAGCTGAGCTGTAGCTCCTGCTAGAAGGCATTTCATGACATAGATGTGAGCAGTTCTAATGAATAAATAGTGAAAGAGACTTTGTTCCTCTCACGTCTACCACCTTCTCACTCCCCCAAAAAATCCTGTTAGGCTTGCATACTTTTTCTTTCCCACCATCCAGTTATATGGGAAGGAGGCAGAAAGGACAGAGAGAGGTGAGTGAAATGTGCTGTTAGCCCAGGTCAGCATTCTCTGGGCATGCCACTTCATGACCCAGGTATAGCATCTCATATAATCTTTCCATGCCTTTCTGTCTCCCTTCAGAACATTACCTGAGGTTGCTGCCTCTTTAGAAATGCTGACCTAACTAACTTTCACAGCTGCATGTGACCTACATGGTAGTTCACACCTTGGTTTAGATCCAGTTGGCAAAGCTCCCGAGGGCTTCATAGGTGCAAGATCCTGCTTTTATACCTGTTTACGTGACAGTCTAATGGGCTTCTATTTTTCCAGGAGCTTTCTGGTAGCAGTGTAGAAAGGGAAGCAGAATTATAGCACTTGTGGTCATTAAAATAAAAGGTGTGAAAGGGATGACATACCTGAGGGCAGTAGGAGACCATCACATAGCACGGGCAGGATCATGGAGAAGCTATGGGGTTTAAGTGGGAAAAAGTCAAGTGAAAAATGAGAAAGCTATTCTGGTTAAACATCAGAATAAGATTATGCTTCTCTACTTTGCCACAAACACCAATTCAAAATACTTGAGTTTTAAGTGGAATTGTGATGAAATAGAAAATTACTAGTTATTCAAGAAAACCATAAATAGTTGTGAAGGAGTTGGGGTGAATAAAATCAGCAGGTTTGGTTTCCTCTAAGCAGAAGGTTCTTACCCCATTTAACAAGTTCTTTTTTCAGATTTTTAATCATAATTCTTAGAGGTTTTTTAATTGGTCCTAAGGTTTTCTTTTGACTGCCTTGTAAACACATATTGCACTGCTCATTTGAAAACAGATGGGAATCCCTTTGCTTATTTACTCCATGCATTTTTGCCTTCCCACAGTGGATGATACAGTGGTTGCTATTCCCTATGGAAGCAGACAAGTTCGCCTCGTGCTGAAAGGACCCGACCATTTATGTAAGTAGAAGTTGGTGTACACTTGTTTAAGGGAGCCTTGGTAACCTGCAGTTCTCTGTTTACACCGTGGGGTCTGGTTTCCCTCTCTCAGATCACTGATTTCAACGCACAAATGAGTCCTACTCTCAGAAGTTTTCCTCAGACCCAGTTACTTCAGTGGTACACACTCTTTTCAAAGCAGACCTTGGCCGACAGTGCAGAATTCTTTGCACCTCCATAATTTTTCAGTCATTTCTGTTTGCATATTGTTTG
The DNA here is from genome assembly GCA_013397055.1 of Pachycephala philippinensis. Classification (NCBI taxonomy): domain Eukaryota; kingdom Metazoa; phylum Chordata; class Aves; order Passeriformes; genus Pachycephala; species Pachycephala philippinensis. Next base: position 15,814 of record VWZT01005376.1, read on the forward strand.
GCTGGCTCACTTGGTGTCAAGTGCTTTTGTTTAAAATTAATAAAATATATACCACTGAGTGAAGAAATATTGAGGACAGTGAAGTACAAGCTTCCCTACAGCTCAGCTCAGTCATCAAGCTGCTCTTGACTTTTAACACATTTCTGTTACGATAATCTTTCTCTCTCCCTTAGATACAGCATGCACTCACACCGTACGTGTGTGCATGCACACACACAAAATCACACTCTAAAGATCTGAAACCACATACAAAAGTGAAACCATGTTCCTTAGCAGTTATACTGCTCCAAGGAGTTAAGACCACTGAGTTCTGCTAGCCCATCACTTGGTGGCTGTAACGCTTTCCTGCTTCATCTATGTATCCTAGCAGCTGTAAATCCCTCTTCTCTGGGAGGAATCTCAGGATTTGAGAATACTCTGCTAGAGCTGAAGGCAAATCTATTTATTTCATTAAGAGAAGCTCCTGGTATCCCTCTCTCTCATCTTCCAGTGCAGTAGCTACTCACAAGCTGCTTCCTTTCTCATCAGCAGTAAATGAATATTACAGTGTTATTAAATACAATTTAGTGTCAGAAAAAAAGCCCAAACTGTACTGCATGACCTATCAGTAGTACAAATTATTTTAAGATAAGTCAGGCTACCCTTCTCCTTCTCCAAAAGTCTTTAGACATTATCTGCAGCACAGACCAGTTCTGTCTTCTCTGTTTGTCAGTGTAGGTACAGACATGAGTGTCAGAAAAGATGTGAAACACCAAATCATTTCACTGTCTTCATATTTTCTTTCCTCCAAAGATTTTATACAGGGTATCAAAATAAAGGGTGGCTTACCAGTCCTTTCCTGTAGCTCCCTACTTGTGTTGAGAAAGCAGTGGGTTCTTCAGATTTAAAGCTGTGGATAAAGACCAGCAAAATTATAGGTTATAAACCAAGAAAAAATATATTATGTTTTCGTTAAAAGTTCAAATGCTGCCTGTACTTCAGTTTTAAGGAATGCCCTTTGGGTATTCCTGAGCTGCTCCGGTATGGCTGAGATTACTTTCCCAGTACATGACATGCACTCTTTCTCTCCTGTCTTCTTTTCCAATATAGATGTTCTCTTCCAAGGTAGAAAAATTTTGTACTTTTGTTATTGTTTCAGTGAAATTGAGCTATAAGACAGCTCAGAGAGAAATGAGATTTTAGCTGGAGAGATGGATCTAAAGCTGCCTTCACTCAGGCTGTATCATATTTCATGACAAAAAGATTTGAATCAGCAAGGTCTGCCTGAGTCACTGGTTGAGATTTAGATTAACTGCACTGTGTAAACATGAATAAGTCCAAATATATCTCTTTCTTGTTTCAGATGTCTCCATGAATCTCTCTATTCACCCATCAAAGGATTTTATATATGTGTGAGCTGCAGTCAGTTGCAGGGGGAGGGAATATTTTGCCCTGTGAACTTTGGTTGTGGGAGAAGTCAACAGGAGGCTGATTATATATACACAAGTCTTAAAATCATCTTTATTCCTGATGCATGCAGCCTTGTCCAAAAACAAATAGATGGCCAAGTGCATCACAAAGGAAGAGACTGGTCTCACCGAAAACCAAGGAATTAATTAATACAATACAAATTCTTAGTGTACTGCCTCAGCAACTTCATTAATTAATTCCCTTAATCCATGATGAAAATCAGTCTAGTTACTGCAATTATCTTCTTTGTTCCTTAATTAGCAAGTTAATATATGCAAGTAAAAACATTTTTTCTTTTCATTGTCTGTGAAAATATATCTCCATCATAGATGAATAGGGTGCCTTAGCTGTCTCACTGTGTTGGAGAAGGTTTTGTGCATATATTCATAAATAACTGTGAAAGGTTTGTAGCTTTGGAATCCTTCAGGATGAAATGCCCTGTCGCTTTTAAATAACTACCAGAAACAGTTTACTGGTGAACGTGCTGTAAAGCATAATCTGGAGTTGGTAGGGACGATGAAACAGACCTACTTTCGGACTGTTGATTTCGATTTAAGAAACTACTGTTATTTTTAATATGACAATCAGAAGTAGCTACTACAAAACAGTATCTAAATTAATGCCCAGTTTTGGGGAACTGTGAATAGAGAGAGAGCCACCTGCAGAGCTCAGGATGGTTCAGTGCCCACCTTCCCCTTCTACTCCACTGGGATGGGTCAGTCTGCTTCTGGAGAGGAAATGGGATTGCTGTCATACTGATCTTTCTTTCCTGGATATCCTGCTTTCAGTTAATTGTCTACCACAGCAACATGTGGTTAGTGACCCACCTTTGAACTGAAAGAGGGCACGGCAGCTTAACAGTGCTCATGGGCCAAGGTCTGAGTCACGCTCCACCTAGGAGCGTGACTTACTGAGAGTGAGTTAAACAACAGCAAATATGCCTAACCAGGAATGGATTAGTGTCTGGAAGAGAGTAAAAACATGACCTATGGGTGAGGAGGGGAATGTGAGCTAAAAATCTAAAGGTTGAACAAAGACAAAAAGCAGATGGAAGAGAGAAAAGAAAAGGAAAGTGTGCAAATGTGAATAAGTATGGGGAAAAAAGTTGCAATATTACTAATTCGTGTTGGGGGTTTTTTCTGCTCTCATTTCAAATTGCAATGCTCTAGTTTCCTGAAAATTTTTTCTATTTGTCAGATTTGGAAACCAGGACTCTCCAAGGTGTGAAGAGTGAAAACAGCCTCAGTACCACTGGCTCCTTCCTTGTAGAAAATTCTAGCATTGACTTCCAGAAGTTTCCTGACAAGGAGATCTTAAGAATGTCTGGGCCTCTCACTGCAGACTTTACTATCAAGGTGAGGGTCGTTGGTCATTGACATCTTAGACCATCATAAAGATCTACTAGGAGGATGAAAGAGATTTTTCTAGATCCTAATTTTCCAGTAGATGTTTATCACAAAGCCTAATCCAGGCTGTCTCTTGAACTCTACATGTCATTCTTTATGGTTATGTATTTGATGAAAACCTCACTGGAAGCTCCTCAGGAGAGAGAGACTGCATTTATGTCAAGAAAGGCATAGCCAATATGTGCCCTAAAAAGAAACTATGAACTCATTTCAAGAAAAGACAGATTACTTGCTATATGCACTACTGAGGTACATATAAATCAATGGCATGCAGTCCTCTTTGTTTGTGATAAGCAAAAGAAAGTCTGTATCTTTGGCCCGTAGTTTGTTGGCGGTATATTAGTATAGTTGCACAGAAGACTGTAAGAGAGTGAAGAGTGAAGTCCTCAAGCTCTAAAATAAATGTGATAACTTTGCTTGAGAAGTCATGGTGTCATTTTGAAGTTCTGCTTTTTGTTGCACTAGCAATAAGAGTAAAATTGTTTCCTCACATTAGAGCATTTCTATTCTTCCAGATAATATAAAACACATTGCTGGAAGCAATGCACACATTCTGTGGGAAAACAAACATATGAAAATGAACATTTGGGAGTTGCAATAAAATAAATCCTTTTCCAGTAGGTCCAAGGAACCTAAAGGATTTCAGCTGTAAAACTGCAAAACCTGTATCATGTGCAGGACTATGTAAATTTTTCTCGATGGGCCCCAGAGGTAGATGACATTTGCTTTAACCTTGAGTTGATTGCAGCTAGAGGTTTGAACAGTGAAATGGAAAATGTCCTAAGTGATTGTCCTTGGTTAAGCTGAGCTGGGCTGGAATGGGTTAGCTTGGGAAGTAGCACAGTCCTGTAGACTGTCCCCTGTCCATCGTGGTATGTTAGCAGCCAAAAAAGCAAATTGAAATTTCAGATCTGGTTCACAAGGAGAAGCCTGAACTAAGGAATATGTTCCTTACTCTTTGAATGTCAGAACAAAAATGCCTTGCTAAAATAGATACTGTTCAATTCAAAATATCTGAAACACATTTACCTCTTTTGTAGATGATACAGAGATGATGAACATCAGTGCAATGTAAACAGTATTTCTCACTTTGTTTTATTTCTGCTCTCTGTGAATTTCTGGCAGCCCAGCTATAATATATTTGTGGGAAACAGCTGGTCGTGTAGACCAGTTGCCCAACAGGAGGGTTGTACTCTTTTCCTTATATTTCCACTGTTGTCTTTTATGACAGGGAAAATACCTTTATCCCTTAGTGCTAGTATTTCCTTCTCTATTAAAGCAAGGTAAGAAGTGCTGGTTAAATCAAAGGAGTATCCTGTTTAAATGTTGACAGTCTCACCAATATAAGTGTATAACTTGGCTAGGCATGGGCAGAACAGATACTGCTGAATTGAGATGAAACTATTTTGAGTTCTGCTGTGTTTGCACCTTCAAAAGTCAGAGTAACGTGACTCATTAGGTGTTAAGTCTCTTGTCTTCTGTTGATATAGAAAAATGCACCAAAAAACACCAACCAACTGTTCATGGTTGAGGGATCTTTTCTAAGGTTAGTATTAAGTTTTGCATTGGATTGCGCACTAAAAAATTCCCTGCTCTTGAATCACAATTAGTTTTTTAATCAACAGCTATAGAAGATACTTCAGCTATTACTTCATGAGACACAGATACTATTCTCTACTATTAAATTACTTTTCTAACAAGTTTGTTTTTTTTTTTTCTTCTGGATATTTATTTTGTTAGATTTTGCCACATATAAGCATGTATAGATGCATGCAATCCAAGATGCTACCTCTCAGTTATGTCAGATTTGGAAACTGCTTTGCATACTTCTTTATCCATGATTATTTTGCCTTCAGATTTGGAAGTTAAAGTACTTTTCTTTAAAAAAATCAGATGAAATATGTCTTTGTGGTGTTAGTAAGCTTTCCTTACGAAGTGGGATCTCTTTGAGTGTCAAGATTTGCTTTCCTGGGCCAAGGCAGATTTTTATGCAGACAGATCTAAATGAATTTATAGATGTAGCAGAACTCTAGTTTTAGAATCGTTGTCTCCAGAATTATTCTTGTAATCCTTTTCACTTGACCCTGAATGCTCTTATTCAGACAGGTCAAGTTAGACACCTGGATATAATTCAGAAGTAGAAACTCAGTGTGAGAGTTGACATTTAAGTTTCCTTATTGGTAACACCGAGTGCTTTAAAATTGCAAGAAGAAACCTCATGCTGTTCCTGGAGGAGCTGAGTTGTATTATTACTGGATTTCTTGACTTTGTAATAGTCAGTGGTACATTCCTCACATACTAAACTCTTGGCAATCTTTTCTCAAGATGTGTGAATAGTAAAAATAACTCAGAAAAAGAGCTGTACTAAAAAAAAAAATAATAAAGGTGTTATCACAAAATTGGAGAAGAAACAAAGTTTTTCATGTTCTTACTTTTTATATTGATCATTTGAGAATTATATGTCTCCATTGCAAACTTTAGTTTTTGAAAGGCAAAAGACCTGGAAAACATGCCAGTAAACTTAAATCCCACTAGAACTACTTTTCCTAAATTCTGAGGATTTCTCTGTTTTGATGTTTTCATTACAAAATTCTGGTTCACGTGAATAGAAATACCTGTTTTCTATAAGAAAAATGCATCATGTTTGATATAATCCTGAAGAAATGAAGGTCCATTTTCATTTGGAGATCTGTCTGTTTCTGTGTCCTAGAGATGGGAGTAGTAATATCACACAGGGGGACATGCCCTTTATGGCTGAGCTGCCCCAGACCTGCTCTGTTGCCAGTGTCGTGTCTGTTCACTTGTCTGTGCTGAAACATCTCTGTTGATAGTGTGCGTTTCAGACCCTAAACAGAGAATCTTGGAGTACTTAGTTCATGTCACACATCTGCTCTCCTTTGAGCAGGATGAAGCAGTACTGTCAGGTGGCATCTACAGATGACCATATAATGAGAACAGTCATCACCAGATGACTGTAGATATGAAATCCATAGTTACAGGCTGAGGGACACCACCAGCAGGGACTGCCAGTGAAGAGTGGGGCTGGTAAAGCACAGCCTGTTAGGGTCTGCTTCACAGGTTGATTGTTGCATAGCTGGGGCCCTAACCCTGTGGCTGTGGTGTGAGCCAGCAAAGACCAGTGGGTTTAAGACAAGGACCAGTAAAGGGTATTATCTAGGCTTGGGTTTAGTTTGGAGGAGTAACCATTGTGGGTCTAGATCTAGGCTAGACTATGTTTATGTTGGTCCTAAATCCCTGGTATCATTCATAGTGCCTGCCCAGACCAAGTACTTTGCATGAGGGATGCCTAAAGCTGGATTGCACAAATGTTTGTCTGGAGGCTTTTAGAGGTATTTGGATTAGGATTGCATTGTATTGATGTTGTCTTTTGTAGTGCTGGGCTGCTGCCAGAAGAGACTGTCTGGCGCTTCTTTTTGTGCTAGTGGCTGGGGTGTTCTGCTGGCTGATTTAGAAATAGACTGGGTTCACTTGGGCAGAGTTACTGCTGAAATTAGGGTTTTGGCCACCGATTGTCCAAAAAGTCATAAAACGCATTTCAAAAGTGGATGCTGAATTACACAGAACTCTAGAGCTAGCCAGACAGCTGTTGGCTCAGCTGCAATCTAGCACTGGCAGAAAGTGCTGGTGAGATAAATGCATTTGATAACAGTCCAGGTTAGAGAAAGAAAATAAGTTTGAGGCTTAGTCTAGACTTCCTGGGACTTGCAAGGGCATGCAGGAGATAATGCAGGTACAGGCCGCCAGCTGGCAGAGAGGTTGATGGGCCTTGTCAGGCTAGGCCCAGGGTTGGATTAAATGTTACTTTCAGAAAGGAGTACACAGTGATTTACTTTGTGGCATGAACTAAATTATTTCAATACTCTCTTTAAGGCAGAGGCCAAATGATGCAAATTTGCTCTAGCAGCAAAGAGCTACTGTTTATGGTTCACATATTGTTAGATATTTGAGGTATTATCATATGAGGATTGGGAGTGAAGACAGTAAGAGTCTTCTGTACAATTTAGTTCTGATACTGGCAAAGGTTTCCGGAAGAGATTATACCTCATATTCGGGAGAAGGCTTCAGATGAGGTGGGATGTGGTGAAGAGCCTGTGAAGCACTGACAGCTTGGGGTTAGGATGGTGCTCCTGGAAGCAGATGAGATAGAATTAAGGCTGAGTTTACAGAAATAGTAATAGTTAAAGTTTAGTGTGACTGATTCAGCTTTTGTGTTAGCAAGGTCAACCCACTGAAACACTTTGCTTCATCTAGAAGAGATGAATGGAATATTATCAATTTGTTGTAAAGCAAAAGTACCTCTTGAGATATGTGTCTTCCTGAGGTCACTGCGGCACACTGCAGATTGGATTTAGCTGGAAGCATGTCTGTATCAATGGCTTTTATCAACCTATGTTTGCATTCAATGCTTCTTTTCCTAGTATTAGTCATAAAAATCACCCAGTCCGATTTCCTGATATCCAAAAAATATACAATTTTTTAGTAACTTCTAGGTAAAAGTCACAAATAGTGGCCAGCCTGAAAAGATGCAATCATTATTTATCTTGACTAGGTCTTGTGACAAGTTCAGGAAAATTCTTTATTCTCCTTCTTTGGCAAATGAGGTGAAATGTATGGAAAACTATGAAATGGACCTTTTGAAAATAATGTACAGTTTTTATTTTGTATCAACCTTTTTTTTTTTTGTTCAATATAAATTATTTCAATTAATAGTACGTAGAACATGATCATTCTCCTAATCAATGTATTTGACCTTTAGGTCATGCAAGGATTTCCATAATGAACAATACACTGTGTAAAATAAGGAATACATCTCATTTTTCAAACCTTGGTGCAATATTTTCGTTGATTCCTTCTGGTTTTTCCACTCTGAGAAACAGGAAGTTGCTACTGCTGTTTACCTCCTTTCTCCTTTACTTCTGTATTTGATATCTCTGTCATCATCATTTGCCTCTTTCCTAGTGTCTTCATAGAATCGTAGGATGGTTTGGGTTGTAAGAAACCTCAAGAATTCTCTATTTCCAGCTCCGCTCCCATGGGCAGGGACAGCTACTAGATCAACTTGCTCAGAACTACATTTAACCTGGTCTTGAAAATTTCCAGGGCTAGAACATCCACGATTTCTCTGGGCAGCATCTTACAATGTCTAACCATGCTCACATAAAATAATTTCTTCCTAAGATCTAAACTAAATCTACCCTCTTTGAGTTTAAAGCCATTATCCTTCATCCTGTCTCTACATGCCCTTGTCAAAAGCCCCTCTCCAGCTCTCTTGTAGCCCCCTTTAGGGACTGGATGGCTGCTGTAAGGTGTACTTGGAGCAAGTTCTCCAGGCTGAACTACCCCAACTGTCTCAGCCTTTCCTCATAGGAGAGGTGCTCCAGCCCCCTGGTCATCTTCATGTACCTCCTTTGGACTCGCTCCAACAGGTCGGTGTCCTTCTTATGTCTTACTCTGTTTAATATTTTCTTTTTTTTCAAAGATGATCTATATAAAGTTTATCTTTATTTCTATTCTCTGTCCTTTTCCTGGTTTCACTGTGATTATACAGTCACAAATTTTTTTAAAATACACATAAACATGTAATTTGTGACTAGTATTTAAGTACGTAAATGTATATTTTGAAAGAATCGATTTCCTATAAGTAGATGTCTAGTTTAATAAAAGGTAATAAAACAGTTTAAGATCTATTTTATATAAAGAGATAATTATATTATACATAAATATATATGTTGAAAAAGAGTGAACTTACACTCTAAAATTACTGGAAAGGAAGTTGTAATGAGGTGAGGGTCAGTCTCTTCTCCAAGGTAGCAAGTAATAGGACAAAAGGAAATGGCCTGAAGTTGTGCCAGGGGAGCTTTAGATTGAATACTAGAAAAAATTTCATCACTGAAAGACTGATTAAGCATCGCAACAGGCTGCCCAGGGAAGTGGAGGAATCATTGGAAGTGTTCAAAAATGAGATGTGGTGCTTAGGGACATGGTGCAGTGGTGGACTTGTCAGTGTCAAGATAGTTGCTGGACTGGGTCTGGATCTTAGAGGTCTTTTCCAGCCTTGATGGTTTTATGATTCTATACACATAATTATCAGGACACAAATGGATTCTACCTGGCTATGTACTTTTCTCTCCTTTTTCCTTCCTTTCTGCAAAATTCTATTGATGTTTTTAACTGAGCTGATATTTTCAGAGGAACACCTAAAACAACCTACTACCATTCTGAATAGTAATGGTTAATGTGAACAACAGTTTTGTGTATAATTAGCATATATAATTAATCGGGCTTTCCCATAGGCATTATTTCCTTTTTTTACTGGACTTGAATTTAGTCTGTCAAAACTTTGAGTGCTTTCACAGATGGTTTCAATTTTAGGCACCATTCATAAGTTTTTTCATTAGCAAACTTGGTAAGATAATGGTTGACCCTTTATACTGCTCATTTGGGCATCTGGGTAACAACTCGTGCCATAACACATATCCCTGAGGGATTCCACAGTCCTTCATCCGTTGCAAGAGCAGCATATTGGACCATTCTTTGTTCCTCAGTCATCAGTTCCTGGGAGGATCTTCTAGGATCTTTGTATAGGACCTTTGGTGAGGGACCTAGAAAAAAATCTGGAATAATAAAACTACCTTTATTTTTTTGACAAAGGGAACCAAAATGCTCAGAAAAAATTACCTTTCTCAGGGTAGTCTTTAAGTTCTGTTCTCCTTTTATGTTCTATCTACTCACCCAATAACTGACACGGAAATTATTAGACTGAAGTTTTTTTCATTACTCATTAAATGCCTTCTGAAAACTGTTTACAAATTTCTATCTATATTTGTGTGTTTTAAACACATAGATATGTAGACATATGTAGTTTATGCATGTAAGTAGACTGAATATGATCCTATGTGATTTGGATCTCTCATTCCTGTGCTCAACCAGTACATCATTTGAAACTACTGGGTGGATGCTGTTTGGATCTGAAGATGTGTTACCATTAATTTTACATACTTCTTTAGAAACTGTTGATCTGAAATCTACTGGCAGGTTTTAAGGCAGTAGAGAAAGTTTCTTAGACATGTAATTTTCTATTCCTCTGACAAATTTTTATTTGTAATTTTTCCTTTTCTTATTCTGTAACTTTTGTTTACGTATATTCTCTCAAAAATCAGTCACTCTTAAGTGCTATTAAGGCTTGGTGCCAACCTTATTCAGTTTTTACCATTTTAACAATTTGTGTGTGTGTGGCAAAAAATGCCCTTTCAATTTGTTAATTTTATTTTTATACAGTATCTATCACAATAGGATCCTCTTTTTACATTGATTTCTTAGATATTTCCATTAATAAATTGGGGTTAATAAATATTCTGCAGTGACGATTAAGGTGGCTTGTTCAAAGGTGAATTCTCTTACCCTGGGAGTATGATGATGGTGGTGAAATGTTCTTTCCACAGATGACTGGGATGTTACGTGTGGTATCACAGCAGAGATGCAGCACATCTGGTTTTCATATTTGGGGTTGCCTTTGGTTCTGTGGAATGACTTTGATCTTCTCATTTGAGAAATTTCCACATTTGTTGCACTTAGTAGTGGATTCTGTACAGGTGATTAATTGTTGTATCTGGTACTGCAGGTTCCATAACTTCCAGCTATCCTAGCCAGTCCACTACAGTGATCTTCTCTTTTTTTCTTCCTTTGGGCAGAATAATGGAACTGGTAAAAGATTTTAACCTTCTAGCTTCCTGTTCTGGCTTTGTGAGGATTAATCTAAAGGCTTTTTAACACACTCATCACCTAAAGAATACTGTTTAATCCAAGACTGGGACAGGGTGAGCAAGTTCGATTCGGAGATACCTTGTAAAATATGTAAATCAGTGGATGTAATTCCAGAGTGATTTCTCTGGCTGATTTAGAGGCTTAAATTGAGAAGCAACAGACGGAGCTGACTTTCATTAGAGAGACAACCCTAAAACCAAGCTGATCCAATACAGGACTATCACAATCAGGGGACGTGAATGCAGAAGTGGACAGTAGACATATTCCCTGGACCGTGAGGGCCGAGGTCCTTCCAGCATTCCAAGGGAATGACAAGGCAAACTCAGAGGAGTTACGGTGTAGTCTTGTCTTAAACATATGCTCGGAAGGCCTTCAGCATCTCTCATTATTTACTTTATGTACTTTTTATATTATTTTAAACAAGCTTGTAAAAGTTATTTTCCCATGACGATGTCTGGCTTTTATTTCCTTCATGAACAAATTATTAACAGCAACAAATCTCTTGTACATCCTCCTTTTTTTTCAGTGCAAGATATCACCACATAGAACCAGCAATACTGAAGCACTGTAGGTAGAATATTTTTCCTACTGACTTGAGAAGCACAGAATTACATATGTCAGATTTCTCATTAATTAGTGTCATTAGTATCTGATGATTTGGCGTTTGGAACTTGCAGAAAGAATTCAGAGTCAGAATCACAATATGGGAGAATCCATTAGTACTTTTCTAATAAACATGTTGGCATGGAGCTAGGTCATAGCAGACCAGATCAAATTGTGTAAGACAAAATTTGCTGGAGCACTTCAGAGAAGGACGACAAAGCTGGTGAAGGGCCTAGAGAGGAACTCCTATGAGGAGTGGCTGAGGGAGCTGAGGTTGTTTAGCCTGGAGAAGAGGAGGCTCAGGGAAGACCTTATCACTCTACAACTGCCTGACAGGAGGCTGTAGCCAGGTGGGGGTCGGTCTCTTCTTGCTGGCAACCAGTGATGTGACAAGAGGACGCAGGTTTAAGCTGCACGAGGGGAGGTCCAGGTTGAACATCAGGAAGAACTTCACTGGAAGGGTGATCAGGCATTGCAATGGGCTGCCCAGGGAGGTGGTGGACTCACCCTCCCTGGAAATACTCCAGAAACAAGGGGACATGGCACTTAGTGCTATGGTTTAGTTGACATGGTGGTGTTTGGTAAAAGGTTGGATTCCATGATCTGGAAAGTCTTTCCAGCCTGAATGTTTCTATGATTCTGAGGTATGAAATAATAATTCCCTTTCTCTGTCCCCATTTTGGAACACACACACACACTCAAGAAAGAAATGGTGTCTTTCCTCCTCACCTCCCCCAGTTGCATAAAATGAGAACATAAAATGAGAAAAATGCATACATTTTTCATGGCTTAGCTGTACAAGTAACATTAATAATTACTTGGTTATGACTGCTGGTTATAAACTGCTGATTAAATTTCAAAACTGTCCAAGTAAACTACAGTAGTTTTGTAGGTCAGGCCATGTGTTCTTCAGTGAACAGAAACAAATGGTTCAGGCACACTCTTTCAAAATCAAGCAAGAAAGGGTTGGGCTTTCGGGAACTTGACTTGTTTGGTTTTATGTGAACTAATCAAATTTTGGAGCTACAGGAAAAACCAACAAAGTGGAAAGGTGAAGTCAGATGTTGCAGTCTCTTGTTCATAGAACAGATCAGAATATCTCAAAAAGATTACACACCTTTTGTGGTTTTATTTTCTTGTTTTCATTCAACTTTCTGTGACATCTCCCAAACCAAATCTACATTTTATCGACTCCATAATTCACCTGAGCAACAGTTTGTGCTTCTCTTGCATCATCCCAGGCAGGCATGAACCAAATCAGTGTAAAAAACAGTGTACAAGGGATTATTTTTTCCAAGGTCTTTGAACAGGGAAAAAAGATATCTCTGTTGATAGTGACCATAGGCTAGACAGTGGATATTCTGAGGAATCTAGTTTTAACCAGTTTCTTACATGACTGGTGTTACTCGTTTGAGTCAACAGCTGACTGAACATGAGCCAACTGTGCCCAGGTGGCCAAGAAGGCCAATGGTATCCTGGCCTGTATCAGGAACAGTGTGGCCAGCAGGACCAGGGAGGTCATTCTTCCCCCACACTCGGCACTGGTGAGGCCGTACCTTGAGTCCCGTGTCCAGTTCTGGGCCCCTCAGTTCAGGAAGGGCATTGAGATTCTCGAATACATCCAGAGAAGGGCAACAAGGCTGGTGAGGGGTCTAGAATGCAAGCCCTATGGAGAACGGCTTAGGGAGCTGGGGTTGTTTAGCCTGGAAAAAAGGAGGCTCAGGGGAGACCTTATCACTCTACAACTGCCTGACAGGAGGCTGTAGCCAGGTGGGGGTCGGTCTCTTCTCCCAGGCAGCCAGTGGCAGAACGAGAGGACACAGGCTCAAGCTGTGCCAGGGGAAGTTTAGGCTAGACGTTAGGAAGAAATTCTTCACTGAAGGAGTGGTTGGATGCTGGAATCGTCTACTCAGGGAGGCGGTGGAGTCATCATCCCTGGAAGTGTTTAAAAAAAGACTGGATGTGGCACTCAGTGCCATGGTTTAGTTTATGAGGAGGTGTTAGGTCATAGGTTGGACTTGATGATCTCAAAGGTCTTTTCCAACCTAGTTGATTCTGTGATTCTGTGAGTCTGTGGAAGTGGTAAAGGCTGCTCTGATATTAGGAATGCTCCAAATTCCCCTGAAAGCTAAAGAAAGTCAAGGATGATCTCTGGAGAGTTGCAATGCACGAATGCAGGGATGAGTGCTCTGCAAGATCTGAGTACTTCTGATTTCAGCTATTAATAAATTTAGATAGGGATTTTATTTGCAAATATATAGATCAATTGCCATTTTTTCTAGTTCAGTTACCTAAGTACGCAAAACTCGTTAGTTAGAGGACTAGCTTAAGATTCTCAGGTGACGACCACCTCTCTTTGAATCTTTGGCATTTCTCATAGCTACGTGGGTGTTGCAAACACTGCAAGAGTAAAAAATTTCACCATACTACAGAGCTGAGTGTGGGACAGATTACTACAGAGATTTCAGTGTGTGGGAGTTGGTCCTGTGCAGTCAAACCAGGACATTTCGTACAGCATTTAGCTATCAAGTCTCACTCTGAGTTTTTCAGGGCTCATGCAGCCAGTGATGTTTTTTCCTGGATAAAGATCTTAGCTTTAACAGTCAAACAAAATAAAAAAGAAGTTTTTGCTATGTGGAATCAACATATATTGTTCCTCTTCTGCTTACAATAGCCCTTAAAAAAATACACGATACTGTGTATGCTTCTTTTATGTGCTTGTTTTGTATAATTCAAGTTCATGACTGTGGCTCATTGTAATTCTTTCCCACCTATGCTGTTATCATGGCTGAGTGACTTCCACATTAGGCTGGAAAAGATGTACATCTGTCTTTTCTCTGTGTCAAAACAGACAGATAACTGCAGACATGCAGGAATAGTCTGCAGAGAGGGAGGAACTCTTCTTTCTTCCTGATTTTTTGGGGTTTTTTTAAATGTAAACTCTTTTTTTTTTCCCTTCCTTTTATAGTAGCCTCTGTGTGAGCTCTTGGTCTGTTCCATGATTCACTGCAGACCATACTGCTGAGTAGATCTGAGTTTAGGAATCACTGATGATCCTTAAAAAACAAAGAGTAAGAGCAGAATTCTCCCCAGAGAACGCTTTTCCTGCACATTGAGATCAGAGACCTCCCCAGACGGCTTCCAGCACAACTGAACATTTTTCCCAGGAGTGCCTGAGGCTTTCATGAGCCCGGAAAGACCCTTCTGAAGTGTATAATTAACGCACCATCCCTGCACAAGGAATTAGGTATCCTGTTTCTGACACACAGATTCAAACAATATTGATCTGTGCAAAAGGCCTTCCATTTGCTGAAGCAGTTGTATTGCTACAGCTGGTTTGGGTTTTTTTCCTTTTGGGATTTGACATCGCTGCTTAATTAGAAAAGGGCAGCCTTAGTCTCAGTGGACCAGACCTCATACAGACATGAATATTCTTGCCCTCCTCCTGCTCTTCAAGATGTACCTTGATTTGTAATCATGTTGCTGTCCATCTACAGGGGAAAACAAAGCAAACAACCCAAGTTACAAAGTTCATCTCAATTTGTCATATTTTTGCTTCTGTTTCACAAACTGTTCTTCGACAGTGTCTCTTGGTGTTTGGAAAGAGAGAAGAGAAAGGGAAAGGTAGATTGAAAAATGATGTTTCCAAAACTAGGAGACTCATTTGAAACATGAGGAAAAAAAAAAAAAGAGGCAGGGGTTAAACAGTTTAAGCTGTCTGGAAGAAAAGGGAGAGGATTGCTCCCGAGAGCAGCAGTACTGCCTTGGAGAAGGGTCCGTCTTTCTTAGTTGTGATTTGGCAGTTTTCTCTGTTGTGATAGCATCGTGCCACTGATGCAGAAATGCTCAAGCAGCACTGAAACTCTGTGTCCTAGAACAAATAATCAAATAGGAGAGGATTTTAGTAGCAGATTTTTGTTCTTCTCTTGCCAGCTGTTCATGCAGAGGCATAGAGATAAGGACAAGGGATAACCTGCTGAGATATTGAAGTCCTCATAAGTGGATTAATCAGAACAGGTGTCAAATGGGAAGGGTTTTTTACTGGGCCAGGTGCAAGTGGTGCTGCTTTACCAGGGTGGAGGTCTCTTGTATTGCAGTCCTCGCACTACAAACTCTTGTTTATGTGGGAAATCCATTCAGCACACAGTACTGAAAGCATGCTAGCTTTTAAGCTCAGGTGGCTTTGCATGCTCTAAAGACAGTTTTCCAGACATGGACTGAGCCCCAGCCAGGATTCCGTTCCTATGTCTGAAAGAAGCATTTTTACAAGCAAAATAAAGTAAGCAGAAGAACAAACTTATAATAATGACAGTGCCACAAAGGAGAATGAAATAAAGACCTCACCTAAGGAAAAAAAAAAAGAAAAGGTGAATTAAAATGTTTATACTATTTATTATTTTTCACAGTGCAGCCTCCCGTGTTTTACTCTATACTAGCAAGTGTATTATAACTCATCATAGAATGTTTTTTGGGAAACATTAAAGACCTAAAATCTGTGTCCATGTGTCAGGGACAGTAGATAGTGGTGGGTGATTTTCTGATTCATTAAACATCAGTTCTTATCCTCTGTCTCTATAAGATTATTCAGTAGCACTAACCATGCATTTGCCATGCACTCTTTATTTCAGAATATGGTCTCAAAGTGGTCACTGACTATGCCCAGAAATTTATTTGACTGTTTTTTTGAACTCAAGATTTTGCCACCAATCTATGCTTTACTTTTGTATTTAATTTTCCTATTGCAAAGTATATCTGATATTTCATGAAGCTGCAAGGTGTCTCCAATCTGCAAGATGCATGTGGTGGAATAATTCTTCCCAGCATTTATGTTAGGTTCACTCTTTGATATAACCTCTTTTTCAGATCCATTATGCTGGTGCTGCCGACAGTTCAGTCCAGTTCATCTTCTACCAGCCTATCATTCACCGATGGAGGGAAACTGATTTTTTCCCTTGTTCAGCATCCTGTGGTGGAGGTAATGAATTACCACTGTATTTCAGAAACTCATCTGCATACGTGAACTGTCCCAGTTTCTGCCCTGAGATTTGGACCTTAAAATGGGCAAAATCTGAAAATCTAAATAGTTTCAGCTAAATGAAGAGAGGGATTTAGCAACATGGCCGTAGCCAGTAAATTTTTTGCATCGTGCCAGATTCTGTAGATAAAGTACATCTTGATACCCACATATCTGCATTTAATGCTACAGCTGTCAAACATAAGGGTTCATGGGATTTCGGTCTGTTTTGGAAAAACAAGATGTCTGCATTCATCCCTGTTCCTATCAGCAGGTTTATTCGCTATACTGAAACTGAGGGCACAATTCTTGGTGACTAAGAAACCTCAGCTTTTGTTTTTAATTTGTTTTTTTCTAGGCTTCTGAATTTTTGTTTGACAATACTGGTTATCTTTTGTTTCCTGCTACCTGTGATTTACTCTGCTGTCTTCAGTCTGGCCTGTGAAACAACAGCTGCTATGTCCAAAAGCACTCAAGCAAGCCGAAATTAGTTTTCTTTTTACCAGATCAGAACTTAGATACATTTCAGAGCCAGACAGGAAGAACACCACATCTCATGTTATTTATTCCTCTGTGTATTGCAGGTTATCAGCTGACATCTGCCGAGTGCTTTGATCTGAGAAGCAATCGGGTAGTAGCAGATCAATACTGTCACTATTATCCTGAAAATATCAAGCCAAAACCAAAACTTCAAGAGTGTAATCTGGATCCTTGTCCTGCAAGGTCAGTCAGCTTTCATTTTAGAGGAGGCTGAACTCTAAAGGAGTAAAATAAAATAGAAAAATATTCTGTTGCTATTTCTCACAGTGTTATTTATCCTATATGAATTTATAATTCAACCTCTTTCTTATCCTGAGAATGCGTTGTGTAGAACACCTCTATTTAGCACCTTCACATAGCAAAGACTGATTTGAAATGGTTGTTTCTTCCCATCAGAATGTGTTTTGTCTCATTAGTTTTTACAAAGTATGAGAAAACAAATTGTCCATGATACCATCCCCACTATCAATACATGCCTCTTAAGTATTAGTGAGATTGAAAAAATTCTTTTGCTTGAAAATTATTGTCATCACAATTAGATGAAATATTTTTATGGGGTTTTTTTAAAATATTCTCCTTAATAAAAAGCCTACTTGCATTTATGGCAGCTTGTAAAATGTAATGAGTGATTTTGTTCTAGTTAGCAATGTCCTTTGGCCCTGCACAAAAATGTCACCTCTGCTGCCCCACAGAATCACAGAATGGGTCAGGTTGGAAGGGACCACAGTGGGTCATCTGGTCCAACCTCCCTGCTCAAGCAGGGTCATCCAAGAGCACATGGCACAGGATCATGCCCGAATGATTCTTGAGTATCCCCAATGAGAGAGACTCCACAACCTCTCTGGGCAATCCGTGCCAGTGCACTGTCACTGCGCAGTAAAAAATGCTTCCTCGTGTTAAGGTGGAACTTCCTGTGCATTCTTCCTCAGAAGATTAATAGAAAAAATGGTAAGATCAGATAGTCAGATGTTTCATGTATAAGAAAAGAAAGAAAACCACAAAAAAAGACCAATCCTTTGTCGCACTGATTGCCCTGAACTTCCGTGGGAGTCCATATGCAGCCACTCAGTAAGCAGCAAACATTTATTTGCGCAATCTAAACCTTTTGGTCCTCTTGTGTGGCTTTGCTAAAAGATGGTTAAGCATAGCCCAGCAGGCATGACAGGGATGTCCTAAAGTCATTTTATCACCAGCTCCTTTCCCTCTATACTAGTTTTGTGTCAAATTTGATAAAGTGAGTTCAACCAAGCATCACCTAAAAAGTTGCTGTGTCACTTCAGATTGCTGGAGGTTGTCATAGAAAAAAAGATGTCCTGATGAGAAAAACCATGCTTAAGAAACCTATGGGACTATGTATCCACCTGTCTGAGGATGGTTGCTGCCCAAACCGAGTATACCAGCTTTAGAGTAGCTAGGCATTATCAGAGCAAAACAAATCACTCCAAGGCAAAGACAGTTTTTACTTTTGATAGAAGGTTTTTACTGAAGCTCACTGACTTTTTCTAGAGTTAACATTCAGATTGCTTTGTCATTGAAGACACATTTACCCAGAGTGTAAGGCAGTTTATATTCCTTTGTTCCTGTAAGCCTGTTTTGTTTGAGACAGAAGTCAGTAGAGGCCAGGTGTGATCAGGTAGAAGACTGAAACATGAATGTCTCAGGAAAAGGATTCTTGAAATGTATGCATCAATATGGAACCTATCTTTTAGAGTCACCTATCACAGTATCAATGGGAAAGTAATTTTATGTAGTTGCCTTTTT
>VWZT01005376.1:34398-45692 GCA_013397055.1 Pachycephala philippinensis
TTTTAAATTCCAAGGTGCTATTTTCAAACATACAGTTCTGGGTCAAATATGTAATTTGCCTCTGTAATTTGTGCTGTGGATATTTTCCATACTTTTCCCAATGATTTTAAATGATATATTCTCAAATGGTGAGACAGATGACTGCATGCTACATGGGAGGAAAGAGAAAAAAAATAGCAGCTGGGCAGATGTCAGGAAGCAATTTCTGTTTTATATAAGACATAACAAGGCAAAGTTGTTGATACAAAGACCCTGAGGGGAGGGAGAATCATTTAGAAATACAGCTATGCCATCCCAGAGGAACTGACTTTTTGGAAACATCTTTACAGTACGCCAAATTTCGTTTTCAAAAGTGCCTTTGTAAAGAAGTCAGGAATCAACAACCCAGAGAAAAAAGCCAGAGGAAATCTGTGGTAACGTTTGGATTCCTGATGATTTCTTACAGTTGGGAAGAGGGTAGGTGAAACAGAAACATGGGGTCAGAAGCATGGACAAGGAGGGTGTCTTGGCTCTGCGGTGTCTTTGCTGTGTGGGAGCTGCTCTAATCCACCATGATAAAATTAAGAAGTTAATTTTTCCTGGCAAACCCAGTTCCAGAAAGGCATAGCTGATTAGTGGTTGCTGACTGTTTCTATGGTGTGTTAGTGAATGCCACAGAAAATAATCGTTGAAGACCACAGTGGTACTGAATAAAGCAACTGAAACGGGTTGCTGTAGGAGAGCTTACACAAAAATTTTCAGCAAAGGGTAGGCTGAAAGAAAAGTTTGAATGAATACCACAAGTATTGTGTGGGCCTGCAATAAGTTGCCTCTTTAGGTTTAGTACATAGAAATGTTTTACTTTGTTGTGCTTGCTATGGCAATAATTAGCAGTGTTGCTGGTATCATGAATAGTAAAAAAGCTTAGTCTCAATGAAGGTGGAGAAGTTAGTGGATGGTTTTTTATCAAACATATATAATTTATATATACCCATTTTCCAAGTTAAGTAGAGGCAGCCACCTGTACTGTTCATCCAAGTCAGACCAGTAATTCTTGTCTCGCAGAATCCATGATACACAATGACACTGAGTGCCTTTTCTTCCCTCCTTACCAATGCTCTGTCCAGCCTCTCTCATCAACCCTGTTTCAGATCCAGTTCATGCCTTACAAAGGAAAAAGGAAAGAGCTGTTTATTTACAGTCCATTATGATTTCACAGCAGTCTGCCTTTGACTGGCAAAAATAACTCTATATGTGTAATTTCTACTGATGTAAACAGCAGCCAGTTCAATCTAGTCCACTCCTCTTCTATGTGGCAAAATCCAACATTAGTATTTCACCTATTTAATTAAGTGAAAATCTTTTAACTACCCAAAACTTCACAGACTGGAAGGTATTTTTAGCTTTCATTTATACCCTCCTTTCTGGTATCTTTTAATAAGAAAAGGAATGGAATTTTTTCCTACTTAGAGAAAAGGTTTGTTCAGATTTGACTTATCTGGGTGTGCTAAACACTGATTTAGGACAATTCTAAGGTGCTATTAGCAGAAGATATATCTCCTTCATAATTCAAAGGCTTCCCTCCAGAAAGCAATTTTTTATGAATGTGAAAATTGCTATTGCCCCACTCCTCATTCACTTACTTACCAGGATACCCTCATTTCTATTATTTCTAGACTTCATCTTCAGCTTTTAGGTGGCATTCCGAGCTGTGCCATTCTGCATTTTTACCAGTCTCCCATATTTTTTGCCGATTGCTGCTACATGTTAATGTGGGAGTTTCTGAGTCATAAAAGCTCTATTAATGCTTTTACCAGGAGATTTCAATGGTGTGTAAAGATTTCTAAAGGCAGCTTAAGAAAAGATCGTAAATTCAGGAAGCACCTGTCTAAAAAATTTCATATTAGCAAGCCTCTAGCATAAAGTGTTCTTTTTAACACTTTAATTCCTGGAGTTCGGCTAGAGTTCTGTGTGTAAGCCTGCCACTAGAAATAATGTTAATACCTGCGGAAAGTTTGGGGGAAAATCTCTCATTCAAGCAAGATTTTCAGCACCCAGAGAACTGAAAGAACTCTCAGATACCACATTTATGGAGTCCTCCAGCAAAATTGCAAACTCTTCTTCCTGTCAAAGTTTTTCTTTTAGCATTCTCATTTAAATATCTATAATGGGTGGTGGCAGAGGTAGGCATCACCAAAAAGAAATCTAAAATTAAATTTAAGTTTTATGAAATTGTACTTTTTAGTTGTTAATTTTCAGGTAATCTAACAAGAGCACTGAAGTACAAGTAAAAGCATACAAAAGACACCAGGATGTTATGACCATTCAGAGTGATCTTAAGTAGTGAGAACTCTATAATATACTTGGTGATGTGGAAGTGGTGTTGTAGATGGAAAAGGAGCTGATAGCAATGGCAATGTTCTGGTAGTCATAATCAAGGTCACCTGAAAATTCTAATGCCTAAAGAGGAACATTTCTTCTCAAAACAAGTAGCTGAAACCTTGCATTTTTGGACAGGGCAAAAGTAATTTAAATTAATCTGAAAAATAACTTTGTCAAAACAGGCAGGGAGGGTGGGCCAGGAAGCACCTGTCAAGCACTTAAAAGATGTAAATAGCAGAGCAAATTCAGCTCTAAGGGGACAATACGTATCAATGAAACACAGAAAGAAAGACAGAAAGGAGCTGCCAGGATGCATCAGATAACCAGCTATAAAGTGGGAAAGTATATCATGTACTGCTATGAGCATCAAATACAGGCATCTGCCTGCCCAGTATGAAATTACAGGAAAATGAGTCTATTTTAAGGCCTAGAAGAGACCAAAATGGCAGCAAGTAAACGGTCATTTACAGAGATTTTCACTGCATATTCAGGTGTTAACACTTAGTAGTGGCAAATGTCAGCTCCTTCCCCCTTTGTATCAAACACTGCTCATCCAAACCACCATAAAATACTGAACTGAATAAAAAAGGGAGGTGTTTAGAAGCATTACAGAGATGCTGCTGGAAGGAATTACTTTTTCAGCTTTCAAATGGCAACACCTCTTTCAAGCACTGTGAAGAGATTAGTTTTTAGCGGTCTATGGCAATGATAATTAAACCATATGTTGCTTATAATTTGAAATCTCTGCACCATAAACAAGACATTTTTTATAGATATTGTCGTGCTGAACAGACATTCTGTTTTAAACGAGAGGTTTTTCAGAATCTGACAGAAAAGGATGTTTCTCAGCAGCTTTTTTATTTATAAGTAGTTTTTTTAAGTATCCACTGATGTTCCATTTTAAAATGTTTAAACAGCAGACTTTGGCTTTTGCCAATCTGTGAAGTACTAAGACCGTATAAAAGGACATATAAATACAAAGTACATAGTAGTTCTTCAAGATTCACATTGATAGCATCCAGAAACCAGAAAGGTAACTCATAGTGGTAGAATACCTGAGAATTACTGTTTCACTGCCTGCAAAAGTAGGCTTTGAAACCAGTGTTGCCTGTACCTGTGATGTTACTGTAGATGTCATCTACCCCAGCTCTGAAGGGAAAAAGTAATAGATTCACAGAATAACACGTGGGAGACATTAACAGATACCGTCTCTTTGAGGGCGTCAACAAGTCTTTCTCAACACAGAAAATGTTCTTGTAGCACAAGGAGATAATGTCACAGTGTGGCATCTTCAGAGGGCACAGAAGTGCGGTATCACACACTGCCTTAGTGTCAGGATTCAAAATGTTAAAGTGCAGTCTTTTGCAAAAGATTGTTGTCTGTCCAGTGATAATCGTGGCTTTCACAGAGATGCTGGCTTGGATGCTAAAGTATTGTCTTTTGTGGTGAGCACTTTCAATTCATCCAGCGCAGCCAACCCAAGCTACTTTAACATTTCATTATTATTTGTTCATTGCTAATAATATCTTAAACATACTCCATTGCTTAGATGGCACAGTCCCTGCCATGCAGATCATTTACCCTCAGGTCTGACAGATTTCAGTGAAGGCTTAAATCTTTCTTTTCTTTCTTAAATCTGATGTGAGTCCACATCAGGGCAGAGGTGTAATGGGTGCAGCCACCCGGGAACATGGGCAGCTCCTGCACCCTGCAGCTCTGAGTAGGACACCCCTGGCAAAACAGAGCCCTCAGCAGAAGTGAATGCTGAATGATGTGGGCATCCTGCAGAGGGATGAGGCTGGGCAGTGGCACAGCAGGGTGCAGGACACCAGTGCAGGAGTGGCAGGTTGTCCCCATGCAGCATTGCACCACCCTGAGGCACCTTGGAGGCAGATGTCCTTTCTCTCTGCTGGCTCTTCTCCCAGTTCTACCACCGATGCCCCTGCTTGGCTCAACAGGTTCCAACCTGAGACTTGTCAGCATACAGGAGAGAGAGCTGGGAAGGGCTGGCCGTGTCAGAAAGAGGGAGTCATCAGAGAGGTAGAGGAGAAAGGCATTTGAGCTTGTCATCTGTGCTAAATCGCGTAGCTTAAGGGGGAAAAGGAGCAACTGGGGAGGAGTTCACCAAACATGTCTTCCAAGGAATGCAGCTGTAGACGGTTGTCCCAGGGGAAAGCTGAATGTTTGCAGAGATGGCAGGTCTGGTTGCAGCACTCACCTCTGACGTGCAACTCCCATTCCAACCATACATGTGCCTTGGAAGAGCAACTGGATTGAGACTGCCAGCCCTCAGGAGGAAAAAAAAAACAGTGTGCAGAATATGTGACAGGGCTTGTTGGTCTGAAAGGCATGGGAGATTGCAGACGTATGAGACAGAACAGCTCTGCAAAATAATTTGCTTTGTGCTCCTGCTCCTGCCAAATCTCTTGATGTTTTGTGAATGAGTCCTGTTAGCTACTCCCACATATTTCAGTGAAGGAATTATTATTTCCTCTGCTCGTTTCGTACACCATCCCCTTTGCATTGTCTGGGTAATGTACAGTAAATAAAGCCCATAAAGTAGATCTCTTCCATCTTGTTTATAGGAGTATGATGGACTGATAGATTCATGGAATTTAAACCACTTTGTCCCATCAAAAAGTAAGAATATACCAAAGTAATCTCTAAGATTTTTTGTTAGTGTTAGCTTAGTCTTAGGGGGTTTTTTTATGGAACACATAAAAAAAACATGCACAAGACTGGCTAGAAAGGTGCAGATGTCATTAATGGTATGATGACCATCTGCTCTTCTCTTTTATCTTTAAGACAATTTTTTTTAAGTCATAAATTAAGCCATTGTGTATTATTGTGAGGACCTTCTTCCTTACTATGACTTTATGGTGATTCATTATCTTGCAGTTAGAGAATGAGAGCCTTTGGCAGCCCCTCATGTATGCACAAAGACAGTGTCGGTAATTCTGTGGAGCTCAATACTGTCTACAGAAATGCAATTTTTGTATGCAAAATTTTTTGATGGTCAAACCTTTCCAATTACAATATTAATCAAGTGCTTTGTAAACGTTACTTAATGTTCATAACAGTGTTTAGTTGTGATATGGTTATTTCTGTCTGAACGGTCTTGGGAATAATGCATTCTAAAGCATGTAGACCTGGATTCTGCATAGAGATCAGGTTTATTAGAAAGAAAATATTTTTCACTTCAATGAATGAGAAATGTTTTGAAATCTGCTTCTTTCTTAGGCAGTAGATGCTTTTATAGTGTAATTATTTATTTTTTTAACTCACTGTGTTAACTTTTTTTTCCAACCACTTCTCAACAAGCTGATGAGCTGGAAAGTGCAAACAGCTTCAAAGAGGAACTTCAGCAGCAGTGGTAGAAGAGTCAGGAAAACAGTAAATTCCAAAAAACATGGGCAAAAAGACCCTCACAAAAAACTCCCTTCCATCTTCTTAAAATACTAGTAGACAATTCCTTCAAATTTTCCAGATGTCTACCCATCAAGCTAAGTCTGAAAAGACTTGTTCATTGACTATACTCTAAATGACCCATTTGTGTTTTCCAAAGTTTCCCAGTGCCAGAACTACCTCCACTAGGTTTTTAGACTTTTGTGGGGACAGGCATCTCTTCGAAGATGCAAATATGCGCACTCATGCAGAGTTCCTATGACTGCAGTGGCTGCTGATCTTAGAGGGAACTGTCTCATCCCTCTCACACACTTCCAGGACTCCAGCTGCTTCCCGCACTTTAGCTGGAAAATTCCTGCACACTGACCTGGAGCTGACTCCCTGCTGTGGAAACACAATGGGATCCATTCTTCTATCTTGGACAAGTTATGCACATAAAACCCCTGTTGACTGAAAGGAGAATAGACCCCTTTAGGCCTGGCCTGACAGGAGTCCTTTGAATGCTTACAGCGTATTTCAGGGAACTGTGTTGGGGATGGAGAATACTTTCTCCTTTGCCCCTCCTTCTCTCCTTCCCCCTGGCAGAAATCCATAGCAGCATACCTAGCACCTCTCATCTGTAAAAGGCTCCCGAAAACCACCTTTATTCTTGACATTCAGTTTCGTCTCTCCATAACTGGATGGAGACACACTATTTTAATGCAATTGCTATTCACTCTTTGATTTTTCTGTCCACTTGCCGCATCCAAATACCCAAGGGGCTTTGGTGAAAGTGATAAATGAGGTGCTCTGACATCATCTGTTTGATGTTAATAGATAAGTCTGATAACTGAGAGACAACATGGTTAAAATTACTCTGAGTCAAAATTATAAAAAGTAAGGACAAAATATGTAATTTCAGACTAGCAATTCAGTGAGACCCTGTAGTTGCTAATGAGATGAGTGGCATCCATCTCACACATAACTGGCATGATAATGTTTCAGATAATTCCTAATTTTGATCTATGCTATTGCCTTCTATAACTTTTAGATGTTTCATTGTAACACCATATCAATAACAGTACAGCAAAACAAGCCAACCAGTTATGACAAACAAAAAAACCCAACCTGACATGTTAATCTTTCCTCAAGCTCCTCCTTTCTTCCAGAAAAAAATAAAATAAAATAAAGAGGCAGGTCTGGACTCATTTAAGATGAAAGAGACAAGAACTGCAGATTTAAATTATTGCACTGTGATTGCCCAAATTTCTAATCCTGGCCCCTGTAAAAGCAGAGGTTTTATCCGATGGGCAGAAACAACCATATAATAGTTATGAAAAGGATTTTATTTAGAGTTCTCTGGAGCAGATAGAAGTTTCCCTATTGTCCTCAGTTACTTTGGATCCAAGCTCCAAGAAAGTATTAAGTATAGAAACATTCTTTTTGATACTAGATAATAACACCATAAGTTAAAATAGTATTTGGGTCACTGGAAGCAATAGATCAGTTATTTGACAAACAATAATATATTGATAAGAAAAAAGTAGTAACCAGTGATTTATTCTTTAAATTACTCAGAAACAGTAGGATGGGAGCATATTGTTTTTGAAATGGGATGAGAACTTAGGTAAAATATCTTGTTTTGTTGGTTTATAATACTGTAATACAAAAAGTTGTGTAATGTAATACAATGTTTGAATACAAAATTTGTATAATGTAATCATTTAGTGTTTATTTTATTATGTGTACCTTCTACTCAGAGGGTTGGCATTATTGTTCCTAACAGTGATGGATACAAGCAGATCATGCCCTATGACCTCTACCATCCCCTTCCTCGGTATGTAAAACAGTCAACCAGATGCTAGGCTTAATGCATTTTCTCTTTCTTTATTCCTCTCTGTACTTCTGCTTTGCTGTCAAGTTAAGTTAACAAATGCTGCTTTTCTCTTGCTCTGGACTCTTCCAGATTAATGTAGAGATGTTCAAGTGCTAACCTGTTGTAATAAATTCTGTCAATGCAGAACTGAAATTATAGTCTATCTGAAGAAGAAATGCACGGGTTTATTAAGTGTGTGGTCCATTTCTTTCTCCCATTCCTCAACCCCACTTTCCCTTTTCTCTCACAACTTTCTTTTTATTGCCCTTTACTCCTCTCTGAGCAGAACTATAATCTGTGGCTTTATTATGAACCACAAGACTTTCTCTGCCTCACCCCCATCATGCTGCTTCTTGCATGCCTATAATTCGTTAGATTTTGGATTTTGACAACATTAGTGTTATGTTCTGATCCTATAAACCCATGCTAATGCCTTCCCCAGGGGCATTAATTCATTGGCTTTTCTAAGAAATAGGAGATCGGGACAGGAATACGATCAAGACCTGATTTTTATTATTAATTATCTTGCAATTAAAACGTCTTTAATGTAAGACCCAAGATTCTCATGGAAATAATCAGATGAGTAATTATTCTTAAAGCAGTGAATAAGACTGTTGATGATAAAAATGTTTGATAGCTGAAGGATAATAACCTCTGGGTTTTGAAATACTGCCTGGACATGCAAAAATATTGTGCTCTATTTCCTTCTTCATTACTTTATTGTGTCATGGACTATGAAATCACAGAAAGAACCCTCTAGACAACTCAATAGTCTCATCCAGGTGAAGAAACAACCTCCCTCCAACTATATTGAGGCCTGATGCAGAGAGCTTTCAGCATCAATGTGCATCAATGTGCAAATGCAGTGTGTTCACACTCCAGTCTCCAGCCAAATCATGGACTGACCTCCAAGTAAGACAAGAAGAAGAACAACTTAATAGCCAAGCGTTATGGCTGCCATTCATGTTCAAACTCTTTAACATTTGTGCCTTTAGGACTAGGCTTTTCTCTTCCTAGATAAATGCTTATGTTCATGTGCACATAGTCATTATCACCAAATATTTGTGATACACCTCTGCATCCAATTCCTTTTTTTCTGGAAAACATTTTTCTCAGTTCTTCATTTAAAAAAACTCCACATGCAAACCTCCTAGCCTGAAAAGTTAAACCTGTTAGTGAGGAATATAGAAGCTAAAATACAAACACTGTGTTTAACACTCTAGCTTTTAAAAAAAACAGATTTTATTTCAATTGTGTACAAAGGGCACGCACATTGACAAAGGACAGAGAAAATTTTGTATCAGAAGATGATTCAGCATTACTTAATAGTGGAGGGGCTGTATTTAAGGAAAAAGCATTCTGAGCTGGCAGCGCAACAGTAGCTTTTTACTCTCGAGGAAAATCCAAAACAAAGAATCAAAACACTCTGAGGTATTTGGATTTCAGAAAGGATAGGAGAAGGAGAGGGAGAGGGAGAGGGAGAGAAGAAAGAGCAGAAAAAAGGAAAAGAAAAAANAAGAAAAGAAAAGAAAAGAAAAGAAAAGAAAAGAAAAGAAAAGAAAAGAAAAGAAAAGAAAAGAAAAGAAAAGAAAAGAAAAGAAAAGAAAAGAAAAGAAAAGAAAAGAAAAGAAAAGAAAAGAAAAGAAAAGAAAAGAAAAGAAAAGAAAAGAAAAGAAAAGAAAAGAAAAGAAAAGAAAAGAAAAGAAAAGAAAAGAAAAGAAAAGAAAAGAAAAGAAAAGAAAAGAAAAGAAAAGAAAAGAAAAGAAAAGAAAAGAAAAGAAAAGAAAAGAAAAGAAAAGAAAAGAAAAGAAAAGAAAAGAAAAGAAAAGAAAAGAAAAGAAAAGAAAAGAAAAGAAAAGAAAAGAAAAGAAAAGAAAAGAAAAGAAAAGAAAAGAAAAGAAAAGAAAAGAAAAGAAAAGAAAAGAAAAGAAAAGAAAAGAAAAGAAAAGAAAAGAAAAGAAAAGAAAAGAAAAGAAAAGAAAAGAAAAGAAAAGAAAAGAAAAGAAAAGAAAAGAAAAGAAAAGAAAAGAAAAGAAAAGAAAAGAAAAGAAAAGAAAAGAAAAGAAAAGAAAAGAAAAGAAAAGAAAAGAAAAGAAAAGAAAAGAAAAGAAAAGAAAAGAAAAGAAAAGAAAAGAAAAGAAAAGAAAAGAAAAGAAAAGAAAAGAAAAGAAAAGAAAAGAAAAGAAAAGAAAAGAAAAGAAAAGAAAAGAAAAGAAAAGAAAAGAAAAGAAAAGAAAAGAAAAGAAAAGAAAAGAAAAGAAAAGAAAAGAAAAGAAAAGAAAAGAAAAGAAAAGAAAAGAAAAGAAAAGAAAAGAAAAGAAAAGAAAAGAAAAGAAAAGAAAAGAAAAGAAAAGAAAAGAAAAGAAAAGAAAAGAAAAGAAAAGAAAAGAAAAGAAAAGAAAAGAAAAGAAAAGAAAAGAAAAGAAAAGAAAAGAAAAGAAAAGAAAAGAAAAGAAAAGAAAAGAAAAGAAAAGAAAAGAAAAGAAAAGAAAAGAAAAGAAAAGAAAAGAAAAGAAAAGAAAAGAAAAGAAAAGAAAAGAAAAGAAAAGAAAAGAAAAGAAAAGAAAAGAAAAGAAAAGAAAAGAAAAGAAAAGAAAAGAAAAGAAGAGAAAAGAAAAGAAAAGAAAAGAAAAGAAAAGAAAAGAAAAGAAAAGAAAAGAAAAGAAAAGAAAAGAAAAGAAAAGAAAAGAAAAGAAAAGAAAAGAAAAGAAAACTTCTTACATTCTTACAAAACCTGCTTGAAATTGTTAAGGTTGCCTAAGGCACCTGGAAACTTGTCCCAAAGACTCCAGGAAACTCCCTGGTGCCATCAGTTTTTGTGGCTAGGAAAAGACGGCTCAGGTGGGCTGCAGCAAATTTTGCAGTTCATAAATTTCAGTTTGGGGCCTCCTGTTTGTGGTAGTGAGAAACCTTAGCTGTATGTTGGGAAACTTGTTCAGCGGAGCCACGAGGAACACATTTAAGTAGAAGTATTCCTGAAATTACATGTTTGTGAAATACGTGATTTATGATCAACACACAATGATGGCTCTGCATGATGTAAAAAGTGGTTTTTACGTGGCTTTACTACTCATAAAGAACTATTAATTTAAGCCATTTCACGTTGAGTTTTACGGTACTATCAAACAGTAGCCATATGAGGGTATTGCTAGGTGTACTGGAGCAGATGAGAAGAATATGGGTTGATATGATGGAAAATTAGAGAGAAAGATAAGCATTTTTCATATTGCTCAACAATCTTGGGGATCCTGTAACAGTTAACAAAAATAATTAACAAAAATATTTCCTTTGTTTCAAGTGAAAGAATAAAAGTCCTCACCCTTCTCTTTCTTTACTTCTTGTCTTAAGGAGGAAGCAGGTGAGGTGTTTTCCACAAAAACTATTTTTTGAAGTAACAAAATTAAATCTTCTGACCAAAATCATTGTTTCAAGCAGTATTTGTAATGTCCTTATGAAAAGGATATTTGCCTTGTGGGGTAAAAAATTATTTCATGAAATGTTTCCAGGTAGGCAGAACACATACTTGTGTACCTCAGTCATGCACAGGATTATACAGGAATAGCCACACGGGATCATGAGAATGGTCCCACATCCAATCTGTGACAAGGTCTTGAATATAAGAGAGGCAATAGTGGGCTATTTTGTGTATATATATTTATGGAATATATATTTT
>VWZT01005376.1:59003-84164 GCA_013397055.1 Pachycephala philippinensis
TTTTTTTTTTTTTTAACACTGATTAGAGTTTCTACCTTTCAGTTTGCCAGGTTAAGAAGCTGTACATTTAAACTAGTCCAAATATCTGAGTCACAGTGGCTGATGCGAACCGCTTAATCTCTGACAGGAGATTTTCCACATCAAAATACAATTACAGCAGCTGCAGTCTTAGACTGGCCCACCTGTACTTCTAAAGAGTATAATCCTCTCAAAATGAAAGACACCATCTTGGAAACAAGACTGATATTTTTAAGATAAAATGGTTTAAGAGTAGGAAAATGGAACCACTTTGCATCATTAGTCTCCCAAAGTTTTGCTCCTGAAAGAGTTCTCACAGTCGTTGTAGCAGCATGGTAAATATTTTTAAATGTTACAATAATATATGCAGTTAATGTCTTTCCATTCTGTTACCTTCTGCATATAGTGTTAGCAGTGGATGTCAGGTTTATAACAAGATGTTATAAAGACCCACAAAAAGTGGGTAAAGAGATGCACACGCTCCAGAAGACTGTGATGTTCCAGTCAGGGATCCTGATACACCCATGCTGGGAAAACAACAAGTTCCCTTTTTAGGTTTTGGATTTTTTTAACTTCAGCATGGAGGGAAAAATCCTTTTGTCGACTAGAGAAAGGCAGTGGATGAAAGGGAGAAGGGTATAAAAATATTTTCAAAGATGCTGATCACAAAACTGAATTTCCCTTTTCTTCCTATCAAAAGTGTTCATGGGATTCCCAAAGCGAGAAATGAGTTTGCTAGAGCTCCAAGTAGCCACAGAGCACAGCAGAAACAGACTGGTGTATTGCCTTCAGCCCTGGGCAAAGCTGCCCAGTTCTGGTGCGGCCAACCAAAATAAAGACCAAAGGGAGAGGAATACTGTCAGTGAAAGCCAGGTTTCCATGAAAAATACATGCCAAAACTTGAGTTTGCAGAAGCAGACAGATTCCAAATACCTACTGTTAATGAGAGAGTGTTATTAACAGGGATTGTTCCTGTGAGGTTCAGTGAGTATCAGTGCCAGATCCAACTATTCCTTCTTTTGTTCTAGTCCTTGAAGTATAACTGCAACCGCTGCCTTAGAACTTGCCTGTGGCAGAAAGTTTGGAAGGATGGCCAACAGAGAAGGCAAGACAATCAGATAAAGCTATCTAAATTACCCTGTATTCATAACTTTAGTGCTCCAATACCATTGACATCAGGTATCAAAACATAAGTATTGCAGATTATGTAGTGCCCTGAAAACTGTTGTTTCTGCATAGATTTAGGAGTCAGCATAGTTCAACATGAGCTCAGCAAAACAAGGTGTGTTACATTACTGCAACAACGTAGTGGTGATGTGGTATGTGGTACAGTTGAATGTGAATCTTAGGCTTGATAACTTTGAAAAAAGTGCTAGTCCAGTTACTAGCACTGGCATTGAAAAAGCAGCAACGACACAGAGAAATTGAGAAATTATTCCATTGGTGAGGAAAATAACAAGAGATGGAATTCAATCTGTTTATTGTAATGACAGCTGCAAAATGCTTTTAATAACATGTGCATGGACTTTCAGAGGGAAAAATCTGGAGCATGTAAGGGTTACTAATCAGTAAGACAAGTGCAACAGGTAAACCAGTCCACAATAGAAATGAATTACTGGTTTGTTTGTTTTTTTTTTAATGAGAGAAAAGTTAAATGTCCTAGGGAAATAAATTTTAAAAACAAAGAAAAAAAAAAGAAAGAAAAAAAAGAAGAACAGCTAGAGAAATTACAAATTCTTTACATTTTGCTAGCTTCAGCTTCAAATAAGACTTAAAAATAGTTACTGTGATACAAGAGCAATAATTGAAATTATTTTCCATGTAATACTGGAAATACCTAGTAAAAGCAGCCTGTTCAATACTTACTAGTGAAAAAAAAATTAGCAACTAAGGGAAAGATTATCTAGGTTGAATACTTGCAAAAGGTAGCTAATGGGATCATCATGTACTTTGGGCACATCGGGCACATTGGGAGATTCCTGGATGCCTTGCACGGAGACGTTTTAGGATCAAGGTGGGTGTTACAAGGGTTTGTCTTTCTTCTTATATATGAGGAGACCCACCACTGAGTTGTCAACAGTACCTCCTATGTGTAATTTTTAATAAATGATGAGATTAAGTACTTGTTTTTCATTAAATAAAATTTGGCCTGGACAGGACTGTCCAAATTTTGGTTGCCTGGCAATTTGTGGACATAACTTGCCTTGCTCTCTTCCTCTCACAGGTTTATTCCTGAGGCTTGGTCCACCTGTAGTGTCACCTGTGGAGTAGGCAGCCAGGTGCGACTGGTGAAATGTCAAGTGCTCCTCTCTTTCTCTCAGTCTGTGGCTGATCTGCCCATCGATGAATGTGAAGGTCCCAAACCTGTGTCTCAGAGGGCCTGTTACAGTGGTCCCTGTGGTGGGGAGGCAGCTGAATACACCCCAGAGGAGACTCAGCTTTTGTATGGCAGCTTGCAGGAGCTGGATGAGCTCTATGACTGGGAATACGAAGGCTTTACAGAGTGCTCAGAGTCCTGTGGGGGAGGTAAGTGCAAAATGTTTCTGTGCTGGATTTGCTTTCCCTCTTCAAGTGTGTGCTTGGCGGTTAATACCCATAGGCATACTGCTTTGCTATGGCTAGTTAAAACCATAGAATCATTCAGGAAGGAAAAAAACTGTAAGATTGTATAGTCCAAACATATTTGAAAAGGCATGGATAAGAAATGTAAAAAATCCCATGTGCATAACATATTTTAGCCCAGGACTTACGAATCTGTGCTCAGACTGTCACGAAGAGTGCTCAGTGTAGCATATATTTCTGTTTCCTTTATCAGCTGATCACCCAAAGGCAATCACCAAAACAAGCGAAATGTTAAAGGGGTCTGGTGATACATGCTAACAATCACATACCATTTTTAGCTCTTACCTTTTGGTTTTCTCTGTGCAATCAAAAACACATGGAAATAAATTTCCTTCCATAGCAGATGAAATAAATAATGGATATTTTAAGAGCTCAGTCGTTCCCTAACTCTTATCAGTAAGTGACATCATCTCCAATCCCAGTGCAAAAGAAAACTTACGGAAAAATGGCACGAATGGTGTGGTTGTCTGAAATGAGCAGCTTGGCAACTGTAGTTTCTCAAAGTTAATCAAGTTCTCAGGTTGCACATACTACAGACTATTAACACACATCTCCAGTATCCTTTTTTCCCCATCATTTTATCCAACTAGTTCTGAGAAATACATCCACTCCCGTTTTTTTTTTTTTTTAATTAAACCTAGATTTTTCCAGTGCCCATCTTTTTACTTCATGACTTTCAGGCAATTTAAGAAAGGATTACCATAGATAAATACAATATATATACTGTAGAACTGGAAACAACTCAGCCTTTTATGAGTTAATAATCTGTACAGATTCACAGGTAATCAGTTACAATCTTGAAAACCACAATTAGTACAAAACAATGCAGAGGTTTTCTGTGCTTACTTTTAGCTTGCTGATGGTAGTCAATGTTTAGAGCTGTTCACAGCTGTCAGACCATTGACACTTTTGCTTTGTTTCCTACCAAAAAAAAATTACACTAGTGCATGCTAAGTGGTGACAAACACTGATTTTACAGGAGTATATGTCATGTGTTGAGGTTACTGGCTAGCAGTAACAATTTATCACACTTTTTCTGTGACTACTAAAACTGGAACAGTTCCTATAAATATCCTCTTGAAGTAATTTCTTAGACTATAGAGCTTATGCTTGTATTTTTCAAGTGTAACTCGCAGAGGCTGATTTGTGGGAGACATTTTTCTTTATAAATTTAATCTCTTTCAATTGTCAGCAAAAATTTTTAGCCAAGATTGCTTTTTGTCTGACATCAACTCCAAACTTTCCAAATTAGCAGATGCTAAGTCAGATACTTTTGTAGCCATAGGTGCAAGACTGGTCAAACTAATTTTATTGGTTTTGGAGTCCTGGGAGAAGAAACTGGATAGATGCAGAAGTAACCTTTCACCTCCCAGAAGCAGCAACCAGAAGGAATGAGTCATTTAGTCCGCTGTTAGTGGCTTCATTTCCCAGAGCTGTCATCAAATATCATGTAACAATTATTCTATTCTGGTAGATATAAACACAGAAAATCTCATTTGATGGTATTTTGAAAGTGAACTTAAACTGCCTAGATTCACATCCCACCACACACTTTTATAATGTGATTTCCTATTGAGAACGGATATCTTTTTTTTTCAGGGAAAACAATTTCAAAGCAGGCAGCTTTTGTTCTGATAATATGGTGCAGTAAATAATGTTTTGAATTCAACTACTTGGCAAATGAACTTCCTGAAGTTCACATACCTTTTTAAATTATCTCTGTGCTGTGGAACTTCTGATTTATGATAAAAAGTTTTTATATTCCCTAAGTGTTCAATGACCCATCCTGATTTAAAGCTTATAACCGTTTGCTACATTGTGCAATCAAAACTAGAGGGACAGTCGTTATCATTATGCTGAGACACACTCAGTGTGAGATTCAAGAGGAAACTGCAGAAAGTGGTTCTGATGACATTTTTTACTGCTGGAGCAAGTCAGGGTTTTTTTACTATTTGGGGTTTTTTTGCTGCCTGGCACAAAGTATTAAAGCCAAAAACTGTCAATACACATTCTACCAACATTTTTCTTTGATATCTATGTTGTCAGGCAAGATTACTGGTCCTACCAGGACCTTTCAAAGATAAAAGGAAATTTTAATAGACAGAGTAGAATGCTTGTAGTATGGACAAGAATTATTGGAATTGCAGTCAGAGATTTACTTAGATGACAGAAAAAAGCATGAGGAATGAACTCACTGGGAGGTTTAGAGCTGGTTGGATACTGAAAGCTGAAGAACAGTAGTATCAGAGCTTGGCTATATGAATTTGAGGAAAGGAAACCATCAGCATGAGAAAGGGAGAAAAGGTTGAATTCAAGACCTCATAGTCATCACTTTTTGGTAGTCAGCATTGAAACAGATAGTGGAAAAGTGCTAAAATGATAATAATTAGTCAAGGGCTCATTAGTGACACCCTTCAGAGAGGAGAAACAAGCCGTGGAAGTACACTCAATTTACAAAATTTTATCTGAGAAGCAGCACATACAGAAGGTGAGTGAGCTGTATGCCTGGCAAACAGAAACATGTCATCCAGCACGTGGCAGGAATCAGTGGTTTCTTTCCACAGAGTCTGGAAAAACACTTTCATGGTTTCCACACCTCTGGATCAGCAGTCCTTTTTTCCTGGCTTCATCAAATTGGTCTTGATGTCAGGCCTGCACAGATGTTTCATGCAAAGCAGAGATCAGTAATGTGAACACAGTGCCATTTCCCATCAGGTAGAGAACCACCTGTGTTCTTCAGCCAGGAACGTTCCATTCTGGAGAATACATATGCCTGTGTTTGCTGCACACAATATGATAACATGCTCAACAGAAAAGTGATTGAGCTAGAAAAATAATGAACATGACAGGCCAGTGAATATCTTGTTCATATATGTGTTTCATTAGTTTCTTTTCCTAGATATAAATCACTACCATTTATTCTGTCCCTTCAATAAGCTATCCTTTTTACAATTTTTCTTAAGTCTTTTGGCAGATTACTTGAATAGAAAAATAGCTTGAAAATATGGGGCCACCTTGTAAAGAAGGAAACCCACAACAGTATTGGCTGACTACAGGGACACTAGTAATTTTGATGTTGGTGTCCAAAACTGTCAAATTTCTTTCTTTTCTTCAGTACCTCAGATACAGCAGACATACTGCATAGTCTTGTGTCATAGCCATGTACAGGCTTACACACATAGCAGAAAAATGGTTAACAAGCCTCTTTTCTGTGGGCCTCAGCGTATACTGAGATTAAGAAGAATGAATCTGTGAATAATGTCAGGAATACAGGAACTATGTTCAGCTACAGCACTTTTGTCCTGTTGAATGATATGAAATCATTTTCTTTGCCTAATGCCTTGCTCTGGCATTAGAAACAGCAAAAGTTATTGTTATCTCTGTTGCACTGGTTTTGGAGGTCTTTAAGGTCTTAAAACACTTTGTTTTGATTTGGGTTTTTTTCCCTTCACATTAGTATCTTAAAAAATTTGTGAGATCTTTTGGAAAACTGATGTTGTTTTTGAGACTGTCATGTAATTGTTAGGAGTTCAGCTAATCTTTTCCTATCTCAGGAAGCAGGAATGAATGTGAAAAGCATACTTTCACTGTATTTGATCCACTGTGGATTAGATTCTCAGAAAGTTCAGGCCTATTAATATCCTCAGACCCCTTTTACCCATAGGGAAATAGATCCTTTCTTACCCAGTCCTCTTCCCTGTGGCATGTCATGTTGCAATCCATGATGTTCTAGCCTTCTAACCTTGTGATCCAAAAAACCTGTAATACCCCTAGTCATAAGAAAAGTGAGAGTAACTGGCATGTCATAGACTACAGAAAGAACTTGGATTTAACAAGGAATTTCTAAGTTAAAACATAATAACCAAATCTTCCAGTTTCTTTTAGTCCCAGCAGCTACCTGTTCTTTCCCAGTTCTCTCTAACCCATTCTTTCCCAGCTCTCAGATACACTCTGCAGGTTTGCATCTTTAGTTTAGATGCAGGCCCGTGGATGCAGAAGAGTAACTGAGAACAGCCGAATTGTCTGACCATGTTTTACTTCACTTTTGCACGTGTAGCAGTCGTACTGTTGGTTAAAATATAGTGTATGAAAGCCATGGCCATCTCCACACCTTTAGCCTGCTTGGCCTGAAAAATAAAGTGCCTCATTTCACTCGCTGGGGAAAAAGCGAGAGCAGTGGACAATTTTCTGTCCAGACAAGTGAGCAGTGGGTGAACCCAAGGACTATTCACGTCAACTGAGAAACCTTTCAGAGAGACTGAAAGCTATGACAAGTCTACAGCTGGGGCTGCAGCCCAGAGCTGCCAGCCTAAGGCTGGGTGTGACCACAGGCTGCAGCCCTGCTGGCCCTCTTGGGCCCACCTCTGACCTTGGCTGCCCCTGCAGGTACGGAGTGCTGGCTGTGACCATTATTTGTTGTGTGCAGGTGTCCAGGAGGCTGTGGTGACCTGTCTGAACAAACAAACTAGGGAGATTGCAGACGAGACACTGTGTGTTAGCAGCCGTCGTCCTCCACAGCTGCTGAAGGCCTGTAGCCTGGACCCCTGCCCCCCAAGGTAGGCATAACTTTAAGTGACCCCAAACTCTATTGCCTTTCAGTCTGGAGACACACGCTGTCTCAGTCTGGAGACACAGACTGCCTCAAGCATGCTTTTCTTAGACTGCAGGGGCTTACAGCCTCTTCCTGCCACTGTCACAATGACCAGGAAGTAGAAAGCAGCAGTAAAACAAAAGGGTAAATTTCAGACTGCTTGCCTCTTCAAGTCCTTCAAGTAGACAATTTATGGATTGGCTTAACTTTACCCAGAGTTTTTTCAAGTTTAAAGAGATTTCTCCAACCTCCCCTCTCAGGAAGGGTTTTGCAGAACCTGCTTGCCCCTAGCATCAGGCAGTTTCCACAATCATGACCCTAAAAACAGCAGATCTTTCTCTGCAGAGATTCACGTCTGCACCCTCAACAACAGAAAATAGCTGTTACGACATTCTTGTGGTTTATTTAAATAGGGCCTGCCAAGTCTTTCAGATGTACTGTATACATACTGTCTTTTGTCCCAGTTGTACACAGGTGCATTTACTCCACTGTGACACTGCAGCAGATTTTAAATACATTGATGTATAACTCTGGACTATTTAAAACACTCAGTGCTGTCCAGGTGGTAGATATACCTTAGAGTGTGTATGGGTAGGTGTATGTATGATTTATAAGACAACAGGCTACAGAGAGGTATGTCGTTATGAATAATAGTAGATTTGGGATATGCAGGGAGAGTTCATATTAAAAGTCAAAGATGGGCAGCATGAAATAACAATAAGGACATAAATAACCGTTTGGTTGGTAATCAGGATTTTGAATTTGTGACATGCAGAGATAAATAGGTTGAAATTTCTTTACCAAAGCATTACAAGTATTGCATATGAGGATACTGCAACCCTGACTTCATTAAATTGTCTTTATTGCTGGAAATAACATACAGATATTGTATAAAAGTTTGAAAATAACTTTGTAGGTGAAACTCTTGTGGTAATCAATAGGTAGAAGCATCACTGTAGCTGAGAGTGTGTGGTAGAAGATTGATCAACCACCAATTCTGACATGAAAAAATAAGTACTCAGTAGTTAAGAAAAAACAACACACACTCATGTAGGCCAGTATTTATGTGACTTTTGTTACAAAAGTAATGTGAGTAATTGCATGAATACTTCTTGAATTAATCCGTGTGATTATCCATAGCACTGTGGTAACCTTGCTACCAGAGTGGCGCAAGTTTAAAGTAACCATAGGTATGCATTTCCCTCCATGAATTACAAGATGATCATACTCTAGGTGAGAAGTCCAGCCTGTGAAGCAGAGGTGAAAGGGGATTGATGCAGAGGGGGAAGACTAAGCAGCTTTAATCCAGCCCTAGGGCTGCAGCTGAGAAGAGGGGAAATTACTCTCTCCCCTGTATATACGACTTCTCTCCTGAAGACCCCTCAGCCTGGAGGAAATTGCCTGTCCGCAGATTTAAGTGGCCCAGGATGAAGAACAGCATGTATTCTGCAAAATGGTTTCTCTGGTCAGAGCAGGTAGGCCTGCAGACTGCAGGCAGCATGGCTGATGGAAATAGAGGCAACATGGCAAGTTGATGTGTCTCCCAGGCAGGCTGTGATGGGATAATTACCTTATTTGCTTCAAGTGCCTGAAGTGCTACACCTACCAATGTAACTGTATTAAATTCAATGGTATATTAATGAAACAGATAGTGTATAAAGATTTTTGCTTCATAATCAATATTTACAGCAGCTTTAATACTTAAAAAATGGAAAAAATAAAGAATTATTTATTTAAATTAGGATTTTCTCCTTGTTTAAATCATAAGATACTTCAGAATTCTAATTCAAGAAATTTTGATCCGGGTGTCTGATGGAAATTTAGGCTAAAATCATGTCCTTATGAATGCCGATGAAGGCATTTCTACCCACTGACAAGTCCAAACATTATAATACACTGTGGCTGTGAACTAAGATCTCTTTTACAGGAGTTTCCAAAATCTGTGAACCATTGATACTTCCCAGAGCTCTTGCAGATGACTTGTAGAGAGAGCTGGCTGGTCTCATAGTGTTGGCTCTTCTCTCTTTTTTCCAGCTGCTTAAGTGCATTAACAGAACCTAAAATTATAAAAACACTTTCCTAAAATATTCTTGATGTGTAAGTGACTGCTGGAGTGTGCAGTTGTTGTGGGCAGAGGAGGCATTCCACTGAAAAGGCAGCTGAGATGGTAACAGATGTCTTGGTAGACAAGGAAATATTGTCCACAGCATGAAGAAAAGGCTGAGAAGTCTTGCCCAAGAGAATTAAATTCTCTCCTAACATATTCAAAGAAATTATTCCAGTGACATTTCTTGAACCTAAACAGCCCAGCATGTTTAGAATTAAATGCTTATGTCTAAACTAAGCAAGTTAAAGATCTTGCTTAGCTCAAGTCGGAGAACATTTAAATGTTAGAACTTCAAAGCTTAATGTTGCTTCTGCTACAGGCATTTTCAGTTACATGTCAGGCTACTCTCTAGCCTCCCAAAGGGTTAG
The DNA here is from genome assembly GCA_013397055.1 of Pachycephala philippinensis. Lineage (NCBI taxonomy): Eukaryota > Metazoa > Chordata > Aves > Passeriformes > Pachycephala > Pachycephala philippinensis. The sequence goes on from VWZT01005376.1 coordinate 68,710, forward strand.
TCCTGTAAACAATTGTTTTACTTGTTTAACTATAGATAGCAAAAAGCACTGAAGTACAGAATCTCATCAGCCTTTCTGGACGGTCAGAAGGCATGGACCTCAGGAAAGATATTGTAGAAGTAGTAGGTGAAAAGTAATTTCATTCTGGTTTTGATCCAGCTTTTTTTCTTTTGGACACTTCAGAAGAATGATACTAAAAGGATCTGCGCTGTTACTGTTCATTTTGCTCCTTACTGAAAATAGATGTGAACAGACTAGAAAACTTCATTACTCACTTAATACTTGAAATTAATCCATGGAATCATCAACCATTTCAATCCCTGACTGCCCTGGTCTGTCTTGGAACAGAATATGGTAAAAGGTAGAATATATTGGCAATATATGTTCACATTTATGAAAACACTGAGAGGTGATGGTGCTTGTACAGCAGCTTAGAATGCTTTGAAATTTTCTTTGAAATTCTGGCTTAATATCTTAGCACATTACTGTTCTGAGTACATGGAAGAGAGACAAAAACTAAACCACAGAAATCTGTCTTCAGATATTCACAGCTGTATGGAGTCAGAAAAACCTCATACTTAAAATTCTTACAGAAGAAAGAATAAGAATCAGGAAGAGCTGCACACAAAAAATTGGAAGATTTCCTCCATATTCAAATCCCGACTGAGTCTCCTGGGGTTTCAGATTTTGTTGAGAGGTTTTTGCTTATTGCTTCAAGAACAATAGCAGAAAAGGAGTCCAGATCCTTTTCTCCTGGAAAACAGTTCCCGGTTTGAACTGAACTAAGAAAATGGGAAACACTGCAGAGCTGATTGCTAAGTTGGGAGCTAGTAACTGACTTTCAGCACAATAGCTACAGAGTAAAATATTTTATCATTAACTTGGTATGCCTTTGTTTAATATTTCTAGAAAAAGGATATAGCTTGTGTTGATGCACTAAGAGAGCCAGCATGCTTTCTACAGGAAAGAGAGGAATGAAAACTATGACCATTGTAATTCATTCTGTTACTTAATTTGTGTCAGTCAAGCTGTACAACTTGAAGAACTACATGGCAATAATTGAGCAGAGCACAGTCTTCCAGAAGTAAACTCAGAATAGCTGTTCAATATCTAGAAGTTTCTTCTCTAAGTGCAAAAAACGAAAGGGAAGATCACTCAGTTTTGCTAATTGCTATGTTTGTATTCTAAATTACCACAAAAACAATTAGAAGAACCCCGTGTCAATGTTGGCTCTGCTGTTTTCAACAACAAAATGACTCACATCCAAAATGTGTCTTTTCCTCAGCCTTCACAGCCTGAATTACAGAGGCAGTCATCATCTAATCAGATATAATTGCCCTTGTTTATAAGAGCAACAGCATGAGCACCTCATGGTGAGCCAACAAGCTCTACCAAAGGGGTGAAAGAGAATGTTGTAACTGTGTCATTAATTACAACTGCTCAATAATTTGGTCAACGCGCGTTGAAAGGATTTGGTAAACATGTATGAAGTAGTGAAGAGAGAAGCAAAGCAATAAAAACCAGATGGCTGAAAATGGAGGAAATTACCGGCAATTTCTGCAGCTTTGTTCGTGAATATTTTCAAAACTGAACTTTTATTTCTGTACAACAAAGAACAGATGAATTCCACAAAATGAAGGGGAAAAAAAAAGAAGAAAAAGCAGATGGTTCTAGGAATAGCACACAATTTCACCCCAGAACTCTCCCTTTACCACTTCAAGCCTCTGTGGTTTGCAAGAAAAGATAGGAAACCATCTGACTGGTTCTGATACCTGACCAAAAAGGTAAACATTGCCTGAGTTAGTCTGGGCTCTACTTCATTGCATAGTTGTTTTTTTTTTTCTCTTTCTTTTTCTTTTTTTCTATGTCAGATTGATTTGTGTTTGTGTGATGAATCACCTGTTATTATTTTAATGTTTATTTGGTGAATGTGGTATTGTCATCTGTTTTGCCCTATTTCACAGCTAAAGTCAAACTACAAAGGATAAAAAAATCGACATGTTTTCAAATGCATTAGATTGGTGATAGGTCAGACTTAGGTAAGACATGCTCTCATCAAGAGTCTGAAATTAATTCAATATGTGTGAAAGGGCCAGAGCTTTCTCTAATCCATTAAAGGTGACCTCTGTGTGGAAGGGTGTCAATGCAAATGTGTTTTGCATTGGTGGGGTGAAATATTAGAGCATCTCTATCTGATTCTTGAAAAAGATTAAAAGATCTGCAAGTCATTATGTCTGCAGATATTGCACTATAGCATTACTGGCAGGGGATACCAGTTCTTGTTATGGTGCAGTTTGGGGGGTTTTTTCAGAGTTGTAAGTTATGATTAGCATTAATGAGGCAAAGATTGTTTTGCTGTCTCTTTGTGACACAGACAGGTTTTCAAATCCTCGCTAACAACTGATGTATTTTTTAAATGGGATGCATTTAAGTCTATTTTTAGCTGAAATGCATTGAGAATGTCTTTGAGAGCCTCTGAAGACGTAGCCCACAGAGCCTTCTGGGACCACAGACCACAGCTTGAACTAGCGGTGGGAGAGATTGGAGAATCAGACATTAGAAGGAATATGCTGTCACACAGGGCAGATTCACCCTTATTTGAAGTCTTTAGTTTGAGAAATGTCTTAGACAGAAGTCATCGACTTGGTGAGGTAATCACAAGGTCATTTACTGCCTGGGTTTACTATGCTAAAGACAGGCCTGTACAAGGACATCTAAACAAACTGCCCTCCCTAGGCGGCCTTGTTATGCTCTTACCTGCATTACCTGCATGCCTACCCCCACCACAGTAATACCTCCCTGGCCTTAAAATGTATTAATCTGTGACCTAAAAACATTTCTCTTCCCTCCCCTTTTCTATAATATAGTCTCCTGCTTTGCACCCTTTCCAGTTCTCAAGTGGTTGTCCAAGATGTGTCTGACAGCCCACCCTTCCCCTTTCTCTCTGGTTGTGTTGCCTATGGTGGGGCAGTAACTGCATGCTCCTCAGTGTCCCTTACTCAACTAAAGCTACGGTGAAGTCCCCAAGGAGACCCTCTTCAGCCATGTGTGTCACATCCAAATGAGAGGCAAAGCAACTTGCAAGTTCGGGGGGTCAGAGGAGCAGCTCTGGAGCCAGAGCTCTCTATCACACCCTGCCTCCAGCTCTTCTAGTTTAAAATTTCAGAGGTCTTCCGTAGCCATTTTGCTTTTTTAAATAATGTGATGATTCCTTCATGAGATAGGATTACATTAACAGACACTTTCCCTCATTTCAGCTTGTATTCCCATCAGACTACTATCTTCATAAAACACTAGAGTGCAATTGCAAATTGGTTTTTTAGTAACTTAGACCATATTCCCTTCTTACTTTGAGGGATAAATCACAATTCTTGTTCAGAACACTGTATACCTAGATAGATTATTTTCCTCTACACAGATCTCCAGTTCACAAATTTCTCCAAGTTAGTACATGCTTGTATTGAAACAATCTTGCCATGCCCTAGTACAGTTTTGTTACAGCATGGTTTGTGATGAGTATTAGCTTTAACTCATACTAATAGTTAATACTGAATTCCTCTGCAGAGTACAATTACTCCTCCTTTTTTCCCGGCATTATCAGTTTTCTGGGTTTAGTCACCTTAATACAATCTACTTCTCCCCACCCTTCTCTTCACTTATGCCAGAACTGAGGATTCGCTGCCACTTGATATTTTTCAGTATTTTGAACAAATATCGTCTCACTCCAGTGTTTCATAGGTTAGCTTCTGCTCCTCGTTTTTTTTTCTAAATTTATTCTCAATCTTCTTGAGTATTAATTTACTGTCTCAACAGCAGGGTTTCATTCCCCAAAAAAGCTTTCCCAACAGCAGCAAAATAAAGCATGTCTTCCATTTTGTGCCAAATATGAAGTTAGGTCAAGCATTTTGTAGCATAATGACCAGGATTAACTTTTTCACTTCAGCATTCCCTATATTATTTCTTAACCAGCTTTCCACCTTTACACTGTTAACTGTTTCATTCTTGAAAGGCCTACCACGGATCTGTTTTCATTGTATCTCACACAATACATTGAACAACATCCTCATAAGATGTTTCTGCTTTAAGCATAAGCCCAAATCTAAACTGGTATTCATTTATCTTCAAACCTAACCTGGTCTATGTAGTTATATTAAAGACAGCCATTGCTATCAGTTATCTCAATGCTGCAGTTATCATCCAGAATAAAAGTCTTGTGTGAGGCACTTTTCAGTAGCCAGTATGTCTTCTAATCCCTCGAACAAGTTCTCTGCCAAACCAGTTCACTTACCTGAAGCTGCCTTTCCACATACCTCTGTGGTTTGCGCTATCTGTATCTGCAAAAGTCTCCTGAAAGACCCACTGCACAACCTCCCACTGTTCAAAATGTTGACAGAGGAACACAAACTCTCTTTTCTGTCCTGGCTGAATAGCTGATGTTCTCTGCCTCCAACTCAAGGGACAGCAAGACTTTTTATAAGTGCAGAACATTATAAATATTGCTTGAAGCCTGTCAGAAGGTTACTCTAGCAATCAGAACTGTCGACTGTAGAGTTGCTGCGTATTCCATTTACCCTCTGTACTTCTCAGACTTCTGAGTTCCTTCTCTGTGTTCCCCTGTTTGACTCTGTTGTATAAATACTGGCTCCCTGCCACATTCAGCTATAATGAACTGCAATGTTAATTGATACCAGTAAGTTTACAGAATGCAGGCCACTTCTGTCACCTGACAGAACTTTCATTAAGCCTTCGACCTGCTTACGTGTATTGTCTGCATATCTTTAATGGACTTCCTTCACTTGTAAGGAAGATACTTTCTGAAGAAAGCACCTCCCTTGTGCACAACAGCCCCCTGAAACCTTTCCTGCCTGTTCAGCTCCCTTGTCAGTATCCCTTGTGGTGGTACTGTACAATGGATTTTGTCAGGCTGGCACTGAACAACTCTAAGTATGAATTGTTTTTTAGTTTTGCTGGTGAAGATTTAGAAGTACTTTGCCATTTCATTTTTTATTTTTTAATTAGTATTAACTTTTTCAGAGCTTAGTTAAATCTCACTTTTGTTCTCAGGTGTGTATATATTGTATTTGTATTTGTAGTGTTCGCTCTGCTACAAATTGAACTATAGTAGTAGGGAGATCACTTCTTAGAGAACTCAGATCTGTGTTTAAACACCAGGGTTGAGGCCTTTGCTCTCATACTTCATTTCAAAGGAGCAGTCAGATTTTACTGTGAGTGATTTAACATCTGGATGAAAAAACACTTGTAGTTAAATGCTTGGCTTTTGTGCCACTTTCTTTGAGACTTCTTTGATTATAAAGTCAAGAACTGACTTGGGAGTTCTCATCTTGATCCTGTAGCTTCACTGCAAGAAAGGATGCTACCCAAATAGAATGGACAGTATCTTTTCCTGCTGTTCAGAGCTTAAGATCACATTCTAACATGGTATTTAAGATATGATACTGAGCGTGTCAGCCACAGATATGTCTGTTAAATGAGCCTCAAGAAAGCCTTTCACACCTATGAAACTGGAAACTTTACCACAAACACTGCTCCAGTTCATAAGGGAAAAGGAAAGGAAGAGATATATGGGCTGTGAGCAGACTTCTCCGTCTTCACAGCCAAATGGAGGATGCACTGGTTGACAGAGGACAAGAGGAAGCCAGTATTGACATAATATGTGATTTACTCATTGTGTTGTATGCACATATACACAGCTGCCTCACAGCCCCTGTGCACTGAGGAATGTCTTTATGCAGGCAGGTGTCAGCTGTTAAGTCAGATGCTTCCAGGGAACCCTTTCTCCACACAGATGAATGTTTATTTTAGAAATAAGAATAGTTCTTTTGTATCACTTTCGTATGGCTTAACCACATAAAAATGACAATAATTTCAATTTTTTAGAACTCGTTTGGGAGGTCTTTGTCTAGAATATTGTTTACTTTTCCTGTGCAATGTTCACTTGTCTTGACAGTCCTGGAAGGTGCTCTGTCGGGATTAAACTACATCCCTAGATAATTTTCTTATAACACCTAACACGCTGGAATGATTTGGGGTTTGCTATTCACGTATGGTAGACACAGGTCACCTGTGCATATGGGAACTAATCCAGAACTGTTGCCTACATAGTGCTTTGGCTCAAGACTACAAGTTCTACCTACACCATTTGGTTTTTCCAAACTGATTATGGGGGTTGCGAGAGTGTTTTGTTCTGAAGGCTTGTAGCCTTACTGGGGCAGCAGCTAATTCTAGCAGCTTGCCTTGCCATGAGTAGCTGCTTACTAGCCAGTGTCACTTTTTGGTCTCTCTAGCTAGCAGAAGTATTGTCTGAGCTCCAGTTCTTGTGGCAATGAGAGGGACATTTCAAAACTGAGGTAACAGTGCATTATTGTCTCTTGTTATTCATGACACTACAATGCCTTGAGGCTCCTGTCAAGCTGAGACTCCATTGCGCTAGCTGATTAGCTGATAGAGAAAGACAGAATAAGATAACATCCCTGCTGTAAGATTACAACCTAAGCAGACAGCATGGACCAAGCTCGGGGAAAAAAACCAACCAACCAACCAACCAACCAAAAATCTCCAAACCACCACACAAAAGTATTGTTGTGATTTTGTGAGTGTGAAGTTGAGACACACGTGGTAGAACAGTATGATCCAGCTCAGTGCTTGGGCCTTCCCTTTGGACCCATACTCACAGGCTAGCCCATGTTTCATTCACCCCTGGAGTTCAGCAACGAGCCAGGAACAAGATCCTGCTCTCTTGATACTCTAGTTCTTCATCTGAATTGCTGGGACACAATATGATACTGATACCTTTTTCTATTGAAAGAAAGAAGGAAAGTTCGTCTCTAATTAAAATTAGATGTATGTAGCTTTACAGATTTACATGTTCGTGTCATGTGTTGGAACTTTTTTAAACAGCCGGAAGCTGATAACAAATACCCAAGTTTAATTCAAAGACCGCAGGAAAGATTTTTGTTAACTGTGTCAAGGTAATTTGCCTATTACAAGTAGCATAGTTAAACTGGTTTTTGAGAGAATCTCTAATACTTTCAGATTTACATTAATAGTATGGAATAATTGTCCTGTGGCAATAACTGGGTTTTTCAGATTATTGAGACTTTTTTGGTCATTAGAGCTTCAAAGTTGTTCTCTTTCTTTTATTCAGTGGAGCTGTGAGTATTTACATTTTAAAACCCACTGACCATGATTAATCGTGGAAACTGCTTGTTCACATGGCATTAAGTATATGCATAAGCATTGCTTAGATAAGCCTAATTTATTTAATGAGAATGTTCTGGAAAATTGTAATTTACTATTGGTCCTTTAGCAATAGGAGAATGCTATTTCATAGAAGTAATTGTAATTCATAAAAGTAATTGTAGATTACAGATTGTTAGTCTAATTCATAATATGAACTGGGTAATAAATTTCCTAACTGGTGTTTTTCTGTTCGTAAAACCTGTCCATTGCTAATTCACTTTGTTAGTTTCTAGTTCTTGGAAATGCAAGAAATTCAGTGTTTCGGTTCACTGGGTTTTTCATAAAATTTTGCCTGTAGTTTTCAGACTAAACCTTTAGCATTGTGTGTAAGAAAACCTAAAGAAAAACATTGTCTTGAGCAGTCAGATCTGGTAATTCTGAAACTACTTCAGAAAATACTGAGTCTGCCTATCTTCAAATGCATTATATGTCCATATGGTTGACCAACACTAAAAAAACTAGTAAGATATCCTTATGGAAGAAGGAAATCATTCATTTGGAAAGTTAAAAGTTTCTGTGATCAGTTTTGATTTTGAAATTTTGATGGTACTTGAAAGAAGTTGTAATTTTGGACCATCCTCTGCTACCTATATATTTCCAGTAGGAACTTGTTTTCTTCCATGTTCATTTGAAAAATGTTCATATATGTGTATTTTAATACATGTATCACTGGTGGACACATTCTCATTTAAACACATTCAGCCCTATGAATTGCCTCTTTCCTCTTACATTCCTCTTTGCTAGCCGTCTCTAAATGTCTCAGTGGTTTTGAATTAATATAGTTTTTGTTCAATTGGTTCAAATATTCAATATATTTTACGTGTATCAGCAGAGTTATGTATATATATCCTGCAGAGGATGAAAACATTTTGAAATCTGTTTTATATTAAGTACAGTAGTTGAAATACTTTTAAAGCCTAGTTTGTGCTTATATGCATAACCACTACTTAGATATTTAGGAGATGGAGATGGACAACTGGTGAACTGATAGACCTGGAGCTAGGACAAGCCAGGGGTTTAGGAGCATAGATGCACCAAAGCCCTACCGTATAATAAGGCTAAAAATACGTTGTTTCTCTGTTACTGCATGTTAGTACAGCTTTGGGCAGTAGCGAAGGAGAAAGGAGAAGGGATAAAATGTATGTTTTGGACCAAAACTATGCAATCCCTTCACCAGGCTCTGGAAAGTAATATGGGAAGTACCAAACAGATGACTTTCAGCTGTTCTATAGCTGAGCAAGTATGCAGGTTTTTCCTAAAGTCTATACCTTAACAGCAGCCACAGTCAGCTTACAAAGATAGCAATTCCACTTGTGCAAGGTTCCTTTAGCTTGATTCTGTAACTACAGTATTCACCCTTTAAAGTGTAAGATCCTTATCTACTTGACTTTTAATTCTGGTATTGACAGATGCATGTAGGACATTCTCTTTTGTATGTCATGTGCATTGGGAGAGTCAGTATGGCCAAATCACCCAGAAGAAAAAACAGAGGAATACACAGCTAAGTACCACATGAAATAAGACAGAACATACTTCAGTTAGCATCACATAACACTCTACAGTAAGGGCAAAACAGCATTACTGCAAAAAACCAGTGTTATATATTTTTTTAAGATTATTGTCTCCAACAGTACAAGTATTCTAGAAACTAATCGGTAAATTTAGTAAGATACTATTAGTTCAAAGTGTTGCAAACACCTTTAGTGGTCATAAAATAATTTTACAGCCCTGTATTTCTGTAAGATTATCACTGGTTTTCTCTGTGCTTCTTAGGACTTTGAAATTCATGTGTGTCATTTATGGGTTCAGTTATTTACACATCGCTACTCCACTTTACACGTGTCTGCTTTGTTCTACGTTCTTTACTTTCCATCTATGAAAGCCCATAAAAGTCACTTGGGACTACAAAAGTACAAGGGTAAGAGGTATTTGACCTCACAGTTCATGAGCTCCTTTAAGGAATCTCCTCTTTAATGCAGCTGGAAAGAATTGTGAACAAACCAATGTTAGTTACGGGTAGGGCAACAGATGCAACCTGCAACATTCAGAAATTTCAAACATTGGAAAAACAAATCCTTTCTCGTTATGGAAACACAGCATTTCTTTCTGGAAGAAGAAACAGACACCCTCTTCTGAAGGAGCCAAGATGTCCAAAGGGTTTATGTGGCTTGCTAGCCACTGAGATGTGAACTGCCAACAGAAACATTTTGCACTTATACCAATAACAAACAAAATGTTGCTGGAGGCAACAGGTACTGCCAGCACTTGAAAAAAAGAAACTCTGGCAACTAACCCTGTATCAAAACAGATTCTGAAGTAAGAAAAATGCCTTCTTTTCACCACCTACTCAAATATCTTATTTTAGATTGTGCCAAAACTGAAGTGTAGATGATATCCACATTAATTCTGGCTAACAATTTCATGGGAAAAGCTGGGAAGATCTCTCCCCCCAGAACATTCATATGGGGAACATACTCCAGCTTAGCTTAACTGGCTGCCATATGTCACTCCTGTTCCACTGATAAATAGCTCCCAGTACATGTATCCAGATTAGAGTCCTTCAGTTTATTACGGTCTGAAAAATGACCATGGGAGCTCCTAACTCAGTGTGCAAGATGCATTTATTATTAGTAAAACAGATTGTTGTTATTGCTGCTAGCAGAACCAACAATATTGCCTAAAAGCAAACTGAAGTGTCCTTACTGCTCTCAGTGAGGCTCAGGGTTTTTATAAAATCAGAGAATGTCACCAGCAGATGGAGCACAGTAGGGGAGCAATGTGCCTTTGGTCCATCAGGATATCATATAGGGAGGAAAAAAATTTCTTACGTGCTAGCTATTTACATTTGTTAAAGGTGTTACTTGAAAGGGAGGAAACATGTTCAGAAAATAACTTCCTAAAATAAAAATATGTTAGAATTGTTCAGTGATTGTAGGGTAGCACAGTCTTAAATGGTTATTTGTGTAATGTGTTTGCTAACATGATTTGTTTTACATGCACTGAGCTATTTCCATTGATTGCAGATCTCAGAGCATCAGAGTGGTTTTTCTCTGCTTCTTCCACAAAATCTGCTTGATTCTGCTGACGTGTTTCGTAACTTTCCTTCATTATCTGCCTCCATCCTGTTTTGAGCCTGAGGGTAACCTCCTTCATAATCACTCTCTTTAAGTTTCTGTCTGGATTTGCTTTCTTCAAAGACACGTCCTCTGAGCCTTTCTTTTCCTGAATTTTTTATATTTACTCCCTTAGCAATCAGTTTCAATAATGTCATGCTGAAAAGGAAGCTACTCTTCAGATTTAGAAAACATGGCACTATCTGGCTTTCATGCTTTCATTTGGATGTGGGAGTATATCCAGGTCAGTGTAGAGTTTTGCATGAATTTGTTGGGGAGGCTATTTTCTTATGTTTTCCTTCTGAATGTAGGGCTGATTTTTTGTGTATACATTTCTATATATCTCTGAAGTGCTTTCTAGTTGAGACGTAAGTGGAAGGCTTAGTATTTTAAACAATTTTCTGTGTTTAGCTGACAGAATTAGGGCTTGTGTTCAGTACAGCCCAAATAGCAGAATTCTGGTTTTAAGGTGATGAACACTGAAATTCAGTTATCAACAATCTTGTTGATGCAGGATTTACATAGCTAGTTCGGAGAAGATCTAGTTCAGTGACAGGTGTTCATCCAGGTGTTGAGGATGATCCCCTGCTCACCCACTGCATCTCTCAATGCCTGGTACCTCCAATCGCAACAGCACAAAAAAGTCAGTCAGGAATACCAAATCTGGATCTTCTGAAAGAAATTTGTGCTCAGCATTTCACTTTTACATTCCTGATTAAACTTTTGTTAATATCTTCCTTGGTTTTTTGTTTAAGATGGGGGAGAAAACCAGCTAATTAAATTCACTCTGTTTTGAAATACATTGTCTGTGCTCCTACAGGCAAAAAAACTCCTACTGTAGGACACAAAACATTTCCTGTGATATTGCAGGAATCCCAGAGACTTGCAGTCCAAGAACTTCTGACAAGAGATGAAAATGCAGAACTGCAAATATTCATCTTAGCCTCATCCTCCAGCTACAAGAGTGACATTGATCAGAGAAGAAAAATTCCCTTTCTTTTACTGTTTCTTCATTCCAGCTGTCATTATACTAAGAGAAAAATTAAGGTGAATTTATTCTGTGCTTAAGATTTTCTCTCCTGACCCCTTCACAGATGGGAGATTGGGAAGTGGAGCTCTTGCAGTCTTACCTGTGGGGTTGGTTTGCAGACACGAGATGTCTTCTGTTCTCATCTACTATCAAGAGAGACCAATGAGACCGTGATTTTGGCAGATGAGTTGTGCTCTAAACCCAAGCCATCCCTTGTGCAAGCCTGTAATCGCTTTGACTGCCCACCCTCCTGGTATCCTACAGAATGGCAAGAGGTAAGAATTTATGTGTAATCTCATTTTATGACTGCTAAAAGTAGTCATTGTGCACATTTCATTGGTCAGAGGGCTCGAGCACCTCTCCTATGAAGACAGACTGGAGGGCTGCAGCACAGGCGGCTCGAGGGAGACCTTAGAGCAGCCTTACAGTTCATGGAGTGTGCCCGCAAGAGGGATGAAGAGGGACTTTTGACAAGAGCATGTAGCAATAGGACAAAGAGTAACGGATTTAACCTGAAAGAGGGTGGATTTAGTTTAGATATTAGGAAGACTTTTTTTCTTATGAGCGTAGCAAGGCACTGAAGCAGGTTGCGCAGGGAAGATGTGGATGCCCCATTCCTGGAAGTGTTCAAGGCCCGGTTGGATGTAGCTTTGAGCAACCTGGTCTAATGGAAGCTGTCCCTGCCCAGTGGGGGGCAGAGGGGGATGGGGTGGGTTGGAACTAGAAGAACTTTAAGGTTCCTTCCAACGCAAACCATTCTATGATTCTATGATTTTGCTTTAGCCCATCAAGAGGAATCGTTAGTCATTCTGACAAGCCTTTAAAAAACTGCAAAGTGTGCATTTTTTGCTCTTAAAAAAAATACGTCAGTGTTTCCAGAGGTAAATAATGACTATAGCTATTTCTAATGGCAAAGTTAGTGGAAAATCTTAGCAGCTGGCTATAGATTTCAAACAAAAATATCTGGAATATGTTGGTCAGGTGCAATGAGTGGACTTGGGTTAGTTATGTCAAGGTTTCTAGGAATACTAAACGAGAAGGATTAAGGATAAAGAGTCTTTAAAGCATTTTGAGTATTTCATATATTATCAAATAGTAATTTCGTTTAGTACAAGAAACACTCATCCTTCAGATTAAGAAATGTGTGTTTAACACTTCCCTTTGGGAGATGGATGCCTTATTACACTAAATATAAAAATTGCTGTCTACACAATGGGTCTGTACAAGGCTTTCCATCTTTAGAAAGCACCCTGAAATGAGTTAATTTGCTAACATCTGGTTGCAAATTAAAATACTTGTGTAATTCAAAAGACTTAAAGATGTTTCTTTAAATGGTTGTAATACTTCCAGGAAGAAAGGATCCTGCACTGCTGTCAAGACTAAAGGAAAAATTTGCCCTGTGTTGTGGGTGTAAGCAAAACGCCTGTTTAATTCCTAATTTTTGATGTGTGCAAGTCTTCATTCTATCCTATGTGAAAACTGTGAGCATTTTGCATAGTGCTTACATATGCCTATTCAGTGTCTGTATATAAAATCTGGTCTCTACTTAAAAGCCAGGGAGATGTGAATGTACGCACCTAATGAAATTGGTAAGTCCATGAAGCTGGGAGAGCTTTGGGTTTGGGCAACCAACCCAGTAAAAAAAATTTATGCCAGTCTGATGTTCTGTCAAAGCTGGGTAAAGAGCCTACAGCTTTAGTCCTCTCTTTAAAACAATTCAGTGATGTTTCGTGCTTTGTCTACTGATATTCACACACATGTATGTACTTAGCTGTACTTTTGAAAATTTCTTGACTATAGGCAGAATAAATGTTATATTTGCAAATAGGAAATAGTATTCTACTAGTTCATTATGTAGTAAGGTAAGTCAAGCGTTTCAAAATTAGGATGTACTAGAAGGAGCACCTATGCTTGTTTAAGTCCTATAATTGGCCACAGTCCTTACAGAAAGCAATTTTCTGTAAGTTTATGTAAACAATCGGAAGAGATATACATTATAGTATAAGGAAAAATTTATTTTCTGCTAATAGTGACTATTAGCTGTAGGCCACACTAGCACAGTACCAAATTGTTTCTGCTAGAGCTATCTCCAAACAGATTTTTTCAAGATCGGAACATCTTCCTCAACAATGTAAACATGTGTACTTCCACCTGTCTAAAGTAATTTTTCCAACTGTTCAAGTGCTCTCAAATGCTACCTCTTTGAAAGGCTTAGCAGATCTTAGTGAGGCGGAAGCTGGATTAAGTATAAAAGCTTTAACAACTATGTTAATCAGAAATTGAAACAAAGTGCTCAGTTCACACTTGTGGTAGCTGGTGTCTTCTCTGGTCTGAGAGAGAACCGGTGCTGTAATTCATTGCTGCAGTTCAACAAAGGTCGTGTTGTAGCTCTTCTGCCTTATTTCCACAGACTTTTCAGGCTGGGCCCTGAATATTTCCAGTGCTTACTTTTCACCAGAGGAAAACAGCACAAAAAATGTGCTTCTCTACCTACTGTCTTCTGCTACTGTTCAGATGAGTACTGTGCCAGAAAAAAACTCTAATCCGTCAAAATCAATTTCCATTCTCTCACTTTTTAAGGACAGCTGTGTTCCTTCTTTGCAACACCATCATCTTTACAGGTATTTCCACCCTGTAGGAAAACCAGACCTTGCAGCTCCTGATCACGTAGGTTTCCCATCTGAAAACCTGCACCATGAGGCTTGTGCATTACACTTAGGGATTATTACAGCTGTTGGCTTCTGAGACATGTAAAATAAATTTAAAAAAAAAAAAATTGGAAAGGATGTGAGTGGCTGAGACAGTTTCTGGAGGTGACCTCCAGTCATGCAGCAAAACTGCTGTGGATCCCTCCAGCAGAAGAAAACCTGAAGACAGATTTCTTTCCATGCATTAAAGGATCCACAACACCTCCCCTCTCCCCAGGCTCCTGAGAGGATTTCCCCCTATACAGGGAGATGTAGGGCCCTTCAGGAAGGTGCCTTCCTCACCCTAGGGAAGGTCCTTTAAAGCTTCACCAACAAGAAAGAGTAAAATCTGTCTGCCACACAGCCTGGTTTCAATACATTTCTTTGGCCTCATCAGTGGAGTTTATGGTGTTTTTCAGAGCACTCACTCACACTGGTTTAATGCAAACACACAAAAAGCCCCCAAAAGATTTAAACTGTAATGACCAGCGGTTTTTTTCCTAAACCTTTTATGCTTGTAAGGAAGGATTGTCTGAATTAAATGCCATTCAAAGCCCCAGTGTTCCTGGCAGATAAACACACGATAATTATCAGTGTTCTAACATTACAAACAATTTTTAAAACATATCTTTACATATTCCAGACTATTTATTTTTAAATAGTTCTGTGTCTTTACTAAATGCGTTAGGATCTTCATCATTTTCTGGAGCAAAGTGTATATATAAGCTTTCATTTTTACAAGGCCCTATACATATCCGTTCTGCATACCTGAAATGAGAGATATCCATTAGTAAATCTTCATCCACCTTTGTTTTATTACTGAATAAGTGCTATAGTCTCAGTCCCAACATTCTTTATTTGCTCGAGTGCTATCTTAGCTCCAAAGATAATTAGAACAATGACTTGAAAATAAAGTCAGCATGGGAAAACTGGTAATATTTTCTTACATTTTCCTAGTTATTTTTAATCCATACCATAAAATGTCTCTTCTAAATCTTCAAGTGTCAGACATTAAAAAACAACCTTCTGAGAAAAAAATGTTTACTCCTTTTGCAGGCGCTTTATCTTCCTGTGGAGTCATAGCAGAGAATTCATTTTTGAGAGCAAGGAAAAGACCTGTATTGTTGTACACCTTGAGTAGAGAGCAGTGTAAAATTAAACCACATGGGAGACCATGGAAAGGGACCTGGGTGTCCAGGTTGATGGAAAGCTGAACATGAGTCAGCAGTGCCCTGGCAGCCAGGAGGGCCAAGCGTGTCCTGGGGGGCATCACGCACAGCATCGCCAGCCGGGCAAGGGAGGGGATTGTCCTGCTCTGCTCTGAGCTGGGGCAGCCTCACCTCGAGTGCTGCGGGCAGTTTCGGG
>VWZT01005376.1:84250-126556 GCA_013397055.1 Pachycephala philippinensis
GAAGTTGTGTCAGGGGAGGTTTAGGTTGGATATTAGGGAAAGGTTCTTCACCCAGAGGGTGGTTGGGCACTGGAACAGGCTCCCCAGGGCAGTGGTCACAGCACCAGCCTGACAGAGTTCAAGAAGCATTTGGACAGTGCTCTCAGGCACATGGTGTGACTCTTGGGGCTCTCCTGTGCAAAGACAGCACTATGTAAGTGAATGAAGTCCAAGAAGCAAGAAAAGATGTGTTTTGCCTTATCTCTGGCAGAGTTGGAAGGGCAGAGAGACTTTCTGAGATTTGACTGATTGACAGTGGGAACATTCTTTGTGGTATGCACAGTGTATAACCCATTTTGTATCCTGTGTATGTTAACAGTCCTTAGGCAATGTTGGAATAATACTTTTAATTGTATTTTTCTTCCTCCTCAGGAATGAATTGTCCTCAAATGAGAGGCTGATAAACATTTTCTTCTGTTGAAAACTAATGTTTTTCTTGCTTAATTTTTTGGAAGCCTTTGAGCTTTGTAACACTCTAAATAAGTAGGACAAAAGCTAATTTTACACTTTAAAAAGCAAACCAAATATAAAAATGTCTTTCTGCACTTCCTTTCTGTCTTTCAAGGAAAATGTTTATCCTAAATATTCAGGCTAGCATTAAAGTTCATGCAGCTCTTTGGCTAAGAGGAAAGGGCCTTTCAGGACTGCAAGATTTTCTAAAACACTCCCTTTTTAACTGCTTAAGTATACATTTTAATACTTCTTCATATTATTGTCTACTTCTCTTGAATAATTGCCACATCACAAGCTATAAGCAACTCCAGGTCATGTCAGTGTAATACAAGCTCCCCCTTTCCTTTGCTGAAAGAAAGGAGAAAAGGAGTTGGGCAGGCTGAACTGATCAGAACTGGGAGCCTATTACCAGCCTCAGGAAAAGGATCCTCAGGAAAAAGGGCTGAGCAACTAAATTTACAAAAAGTATTTAGGAAGGCTACTAAGTTCAGTTATTCAAAATTTCCTGCCCTTCTGGAGTAGAAAAATGGATACAGAGAGGAATATTTACATTAAAGACAATTGGGATGTGTGTTCTCTGGCTATTAATTGTCTCAATTTACTTATCTACTGCTGGACAAGACTTTTCCACTCTCTCTTACATTGTTTGTAGTCACTGTCAGAGCTCAGACAGAGATACTAGTATTTAGATTCTCCACATGCAAGTGTCTCATTTTCCAGGTGGAGAGGACAAATTTTCCACCTCCATACTGCAATGCTGACTCACTGTTTCCGTGTCTTTTTGTTCTAAATGCCTTAGAACACGTTCAGAAATACGGAAGCAGTTTTTCTAAGTATTAGCAAAATAAGCGGCTTCCATTTTCCAAAATAGTTTTGGCATTTTTAAAAGCAGCCTACTTTGAGGTCTCTGAAATTTTTGTTTTATGTTTTCTGTTTGGCCAAGACCAAGTGTTGATTTCCACCCTGACACACAAGTAAATTTTGCAGCAGGTGGGGTGGTGCAGGTGTAACGTAAGGTGTCTGTCTGTCTCTTCTCACAGTGTTCCCAGACCTGTGGCGGTGGTGTCCAGAAGCGAGATACACTCTGTAAGCAGCGCCTGGCAGATGGAAGCTTGTTAGAGCTGCCAGAAACCTTCTGCTCCATGCCAAAGACCATCACACAACAAGCCTGCAAAAATGAGGATTGTCCCAATGAGTGGCTTCTCTCTGACTGGACACAGGTATGCTGTACACATGAGTGAGTATTGCACAGATCTTGGAGATGAAGTTCCTAAGCAAACTGGGATAGAGGAGCCAAATAAGGTCATACCCCACAAAGTATGTTATGCGCAGTTTTGTCCTGTAATCTGTCCTTATCACCATAGTTGGGGATGTTATCACTAGCTCCATGTTCCTCTGTGGTGACTGCCTCCACTGATGTGCTTTATTCATCTGGCCAAACCATTAAGACCCTTCTGGTGTAAACACAAGTCATGGTCAAAACAATAAATCCCTCTCTGTCCATGCCTATGCTTATTATTCCGTCCAAGGCACTGATGAAGAGTAATCTTTATTACCTTAGACTAACTCTTTGTTCCCAAAATCTGGCTGTTCTGATGTCAATAGTCTTTTCCTTTTGGGGCCACTCCAGCCCTTTCCTATGATAAAGAGAAAAGAAGAGGAGGGGAAGGAACAGGAGGGGAGGGGAAGGGGAAGGGGAAGGGAGGAGAGACATTATAAAAATATAATTTGACCTTATAAGGTCAAAAGCAAAGGCAAAGGTTCATGCCAGTAAGCATGAAAATCATTCCACGTCTTGCAGTCTCTGCCACCACTCTTGCAGTCCTCTTTCATGGAAGGTAGTGGAAATTGCCTTGTGGAAATTGTAGAAGAAATGCCAATCACCCTACGGAGCTGTCCCACATGCACCCTTCTTATGGTGATTGTTCTGGGCATTTTATTCAAATTAGTGGATGTTTTCATAAAGTCTTCTGTGAGGAGGCACATAGCCATTCTGGCAGTGAAGATGGTAATGACAGTGCTCTACCCATTTTCCAGCTCTTTTTACAGACTGCTGCTTAGGTTCCAGTGCAAAGGCACTGCCTGTATTTCATTTTCCATGATGCTGTATGCATAAATATGAAACTGAATAGGCATGATGAAGTCCATCAAACAATGTCCACCTCTGCAACAAACAGCATAGTCTGGTATTGGAGGGTTTATACTCTTCTCTGTAAGCCATGTGTAGTAACTACAAGGCTGAGGTAATTAATTGGTGACTAAAATACTCATCCCTTCATTATTCCTAAATAGATTTACAACAGCAAATCTTAAAGATTAAGGTTAGGCCAGATTTTATCAGACCAGAATGCAGTTGTGATCTGCATCTTGATGAGGTCTGCTCTTGGACATGAGCAGGAGTTTTTCCAGCCAGCAGATACAGACACATAGAAACAAAGTGCAAAGACTGGCTTTGAACTGTAGCACAGTACTATTAAAACAAGGAACACCATTTGACAGGAAAGAAGTGCTAACAGGAGCATGGAAAGAATCTAAGCCTTACAGGACAGAAAATAACAGATATCTCATCTCCTTACTGTGCCTGCACTGTTTGTAGCTGCACAGTCAGATGCTGCTCTGCTTTATTCCACTCCAACATTTTGAAAACTGTTACTGTTCTATCCTGTGGTGTGTGTATGCAATGTGAATATGGCAGGTGAGGAGGGAGTGTGTGACAAGGAGCACCTTTTTTTTTTCCCTAATGTTTCTCGTCCTGTTCCTAGTGTTCAGTGAGCTGTGGAGAAGGCACACAGAGTCGAAATGCTATTTGCAGGAAGATGCTGAAAACCGGGGGCTTTGTTATCATCAATTCCTCACTCTGTCTCCCTTTGCCATTCTCATCCTTGATCAGGCCCTGTGCACTAGGCCCCTGTGCAGGTAAGTAGAAAAGGTGTTTGGCAGTGTCTGGGGAAAAGGGGCCTGGAAGTCCTTCATTAAGCAATCCATGCTATTTCCTGGTCCATAGCCTTCTTTTGCAGTAGTGTTAGTCTTGTGGCATGGGTTTTTCTGTCTGTGAACAAGTCAAGGCAGTGGAGGAGCACTACAGATTTTACTAATGGAGCTGGATGTGAGCCAATGTGCTAGAAGGGAACTACTCGTTTCTGGAAGAACTGGCTCAAAATTCTGACCAAAGTCTAGATCTGAATTTCACAGCTGGAATGTAGAGGCTCAGAGATACAGCACAGCAGCCTGAGGGCAGGTGCAAATAAACTCTCTGCTAGAACAGCTGCAAGGAAAATGGTTGGTAAGGGATTTTGCTGATGGTAATTTAAAAACTTATTATTTCATTATGTCAGTCCAAATCCTCTATGGCCTGGGATTTCTAATGAACCATGCAGCACACGTTAGATGTATTTTATGTTGGTAGTTCATGCATTTGTTGTTGCCCATCACAAGTCCCCCCATATACTCTCCCCTAGTTTGCAGTTGGCTGTGTAAAAGTCAGCCTAGCTTCAGCTTGACTCTGAAACTGCTGAATGTTGTGTATGTGGGGAGAAAAGAAGATCTGACATTTAGAACTAAAGCTTGGACCAAATGTTGCATGGTATTTACTAATAACATGCCTGTGCAGCTTAATTTAGTGCTTCATAATAAGGATCTCTGACACAGAGATCTGGAAACCAGAAGGACACACTGAACTAGAGCACTTTAATAGTATTTACCATGTTTTTAAGCCTAGCCCAGAGAGTTTTGTTCTGTTTAACATTACTCCTTCAGGTAGCAAGACTTTCATTCTTTCTTACTGTTGTGACCTTCAAGGTCATGTTGTCTTTGAAGGTTTGAATGAACACTTCTCTATTTGGTGCATTTCTTAAGTAACAGTCCAAAGACTGTTTAAGTACTTTAACAACAAGAACTATGTTTCCACTCAAGTTTTCTCCCTCCCATAAAGCTTTTGTCCCTGGCTATTTGGTTTCTGCATATACTGTGGGCTACTTTCACATTCCTGAAGTGTGTCTTGTTATTCCTCTTATTTTGATTGTTCAAATTTAATGTCCAGCAACTGGTGGCCGGTTTCTCCCATTGTTATCTATATGGGTCAAGTGCTGCCCACAACAGTGTAAACTACTCGTTTTGTTTAATGGTATCACATACTAATAATATAATGATATTTCAGGGCACAACAGACCAGCTCATAAGCAAAGCCCCCATATTATGGCTGTAAAGCAAGTTTACATCCAGACAAGGAAACAGAAGAAACTGCACTTCGTTGTGGGTGGATATGCCTACCTGCTGCCCAAAACTTCTGTTATCCTCCGATGTCCTACCAGGAGGTTCAGGAAATCAATGATCACTTGGGAGAAGGATGACAAGAGGCTTGTCAGTTCAGCTCACATCACCATTGCGCCCTACGGGTACATGAAAATCCATCATTTGAAGCCTTCAGACACTGGGACATACACCTGCACAGCAGGGCCAGCTCGGGAGCATTTCATAATTAAACTGATTGGAAGCAACAAGAAGATCATTGCTGGGCAGCCAGCTGGTATTAGGGAGGGAGAGGGCATGAGGAAGGCCGGCTTAAATGATGCCTTGCGAACAGAGGATAAACATCTCAATGGGATTTTCTTCAATGGTAGCAAGGCTGAAAAGCGAGGACACCTTGCTAACCCCAGCAGATGGTATGACAATATTGTCTCGAGGCTGCTACAGCTCAGGGGCTGGCCAGGGGAAAATTTGGAATCCTGGGAAGCCCAGGAGTCCATGGAGAGAAACGCATCCTCAGAGGAGGACCAGAGCCGGGAGCATAGCCTGCCATTTACTATGGTCACAGAGCAGAAACGCTTGGATGATATCATAAGGAATTTGTCACAACAGCCTGAGGAGCTTAGAGATATCTACACTGAGCAGCTTGTTGTGCAGCTGGCTCGCGAGGTTTTCAAGAGCCACTTGGAGCACCAGGAATTTGTCCTCAAAGCATCAAGGCGAAAAGTTGATTCAGCCTCTGTAGAGTACCCTTTCCACAGACGCGTTTCTGGATTTACCAGCTCCCTGAGGACATCATCTGCTGAAACATTTATTCCCACCTCTGTAGACCTTGCAAATGGATTGCACAGGCCTCCTCGAAAGCCTGCCATCCTCCGAAAGATTTCAGCAGCACAACAACTGTCTGCTTCAGAAGTTGTCACCCACCTGGGACAGACAGTGGTCCTAGCAAGCGGCACACTGAGTGTGCTGCTTCACTGTGAAGCAGTGGGAAACCCAAAGCCCACCATCAGCTGGGCTAAGAATGGAGAGGAAGTGAAATACAATGATAGGTAAAGCATGTTATTTAACTTCTAAGAAAATAATTGATATTTTGACTCTTCACTTTACATGTTTTACTGCCTGCCAGTCCCATGGACCAAACCATATTTTTCTGTAGTTTCATTTCATAACAGAAAGAAGGGCAAGTGCACATGAAGTGGTAAATGGGGTAAAAACAGAGCACTGTAACTCTTCAGCAAGGTCTGGATGGTGGGTCAGGCTGGTGTGGGCAGACAGGAACCTCACTTCTGTTTGAGTAAGTAAAACAGAAGGGATTGTAAAGTACTGAAGGACATAAGTGCCTAATACAGTCAACAGAGCACTCCGCATCCAGAGACTGGGAGCCTTAGTTTATTTTCCCATCTGAAGGCGGAGATTTTTGCTGTGAAGATTCGTATTGAGATATGAAAACTGGTCATTGGTTGTTACTATTTATCCTCTGTTGGAGCTACAAATTGCATTTCTCCCAGTGCTCCAGGAGGGCCTGACAGACATGGTTGTGGTAAGAGAAGATGGAGGAAGTGAGGCTTTGGCCTTCCACATATGTATCCATGCATAAAACTGCCCCAGGATAAACCTCAACGGGCATTACCATCACCATTTACTGCGTATGTTCTGATGCAGGCTGTAAACTGTAGAACCACACTTCGTGGCTATTTGCAGCTTTGCTGTCATCTCAACAGACTGATCATTTAGCATTAGTCTTCTCATGTGAATTGGTGAATCCTCATCTGTTTAAACTCTGGAGTGCTGGTCCCAGGTGTAACCTGAGAAGCTGACATAACGAAATGCTTTTATCAGTATACCACAAAAATTATGCTGTTTCTCCTTCAGGTATCCTTTACTTTTCTATCACTCCACATTATTCATTTGTGTGGAAGAGCACACGGAAAGAGGTTATTTTCAGTACTAGCTGTATACTTAACTATGTATGTTGGTAACATACATTTGTCTCATGTATATGCTTGGGATTTTATTTTTTTGTTCTGTTCTGTGAGAAATCAGTATATAAGACCAGGAAAACAGTGTAGTAGGCAGTAATAGTGATGAACATAGTACAACAAAGTTGTCCAGGGATCTGCTAGGAGCTCCTTCTGCTCCTTCTGCACTACTGACCTGAGCTAAGACATCTGCATTTAGTCATAAGGTCAGCCTGGGAAATGAGAAAAGATGGAGTCAAGACAAAAATTAAATTCCAGTGTGGTGCCCTTGAATCATCCACTAAAGTCTTGATTTAGGTAAAACTGCCGCTTCTATACAGTTATTAAATTAGTTTATTATCTCCTTCTTTACTTTGACTACTGAATTAATGGAAAAATAGTTGCTTTCTGTAATGATCTGAGTTTCCTGGTTCTTGCTTCTCTGTCCGAAGGCTAGTAATTAAATGTAACACACAAAAAAAATGGTAACTTTTGAAGGGGTAGAGGTCACTAAGAACAAGAATGTATCTCTACTGGAAATCACATGCAGTCATAATCACGACTTAGACATATAGAATCCCTTCATTTGGACATATTCCTGTGAAAATATCTGTATGCCACCCCCAAAAAAAGTTTCATATACAGATTTTCAACCAGTGGTTATATCCCACTGGGTCATTAAGGTGGGGGTGTTTTCTCTACTTGAAATGACTGTAACTTCTGTGGTGTCCATGAAGGGGAAGGGACATTACATGAAGTTTACATATGAGGAATGCTAGTCACTAAAGTCATGAGAAAATGGCAAGTTTATTTCACACGCTATAAGCTGTTGTGGTATCATAACAAGTAGATTAATTTAGATGAAATAAAAGAGTCTTATATGATTCCTGAAATTTTAGTTCAGATCTTTTTATATATAATTTTACAATTCCTCTTCAACCTTTTTTTCCCATTCAGTTTGGCTGAAATAACCTTAAATGCTGTGCATTGTTTCTGAAATATCAGTCAGTTGTGCGTGCGCTCAAAATTTCTGTCAGAAGGACTCAGGAAAGAACCATTTGTTTTCCAGTTAGTAGCATAAGTCATTGACAACTCTTCTTTAAATGTTGAGGCAGTTTCCACTCTATGAATTTCCTTCTGTACTCATCATTTTTAGTTCCTCCAGGTTGGTGTGTGGGGGAGGAAATGACCATGCTCTGAGCTTCAGATGTAACTCAACACCTATATCTTTGCAATTAATGGAAGTTTAGAAATCATGGTGTGTAAAAAAATTGGTTTGTGGATTTTTTTACTGGGTCCTTTAAGAGCAGTATTCTGTTTTTGGCTCTGAATGCTCTTGCTGGCTGTCAGTCAGCTGTGTCAATGAAAGATGAAGTTTAAGCAGTCTTACAGTGTACTGCTGTAAACTGCAAGGCCATCTACATGTGCTAGTGTCTGGTATGCTTGAGCTGTCCTTCAGCTCTGCAGTTTGTGGTCTTCGTACTTTGCCAGCCGTGGAATGGAGAAGAAGATTTTCCAGCCCACCTCTGTCTTAATGGGAATAAGAAAATAAATACAGGTGGACTTGCCTGTATGAGTATTGAAGAGAAACAGTTCTGCTGAGAAAGGCCAGAGAGTAGTGCTGAGGTTCCTCAGGTCACACCCTACTGAATATACTGAGATTTCAGAAGTACTTGGTTGGTATTGTGATTTTTAGAGTGTAGGTTGCTGGGGTGGGTGACACCTACCTGTTTTGTATGTACAGACCACTCAGAGGCATTCACTTTCATACGTTGTGGCCATGGATTTTGTCTGAGCCAGTGATGTCCAGTAACGATAGTTGATGTATGGCTTTGTTCCCATTGCCCCATTCCATAAGCTGTTTCATCCACCTACAAGTATGACTCCTATTGTATAGTTATCCTTGCAAAATTTAATTTCTTTAGCTTTAGTCTAGGTACAGTCACAAAGAGATGTAACAAAGGCCCCAAAAAAGTGCTGGTTTTCAGTTACTCAGTAGAATGAAAACATATGGCACAAAAAGCTGCAGCAGTTGAAAATATCTGTGGTTCCAGTAAAAGATCCCTGACTTGTGTCTGCATATTCAGCCTTAGTGCATATTTAACAGAAGAGTCCATACTCTCTCCTAAGGTTAAAGTGTCAAATTTACTCCAGCGTGGGTTCTGAGTGCCATTTCAGAGCCTACTTGTATCTATACCAAAGTCTTTAGAGTGCTGTATATGTTGGAAAATGTTTTATTTTAAAGAAAATTCAGATTAAGTTCCTTAGGAATCAGTTTTAAAAGTGAAAAGTCTTTGAGGAATGTATACATTGCTTAGTAAGCCTTGCAAGTATGCTTCAATTTCTATCACTGGGGATCCATTGGTACTTGATAATTCAACTTCTCTAAAACAGAAATAAATTTTATAAATGGACATGAAGCAGCATGTGAACAGTAAGTGTTTGCGAGGTGCTGTCTGATTTAGTCATTGATATATGTCCTGCAAAGTACACTTTTGTCTTGGAGGCAATGCAGTGTGGGCCAACTGAGATGAGACTGATTAAATATTAAGCTGCATTATTTTCAGTCCATAAATGAGATTCTGAAGACATGCTGGTGACATAAAGAATTGCTACAGCTGGTATTTTTTTCCAACCCTGACAAGCAACTCAATACCTAACGAAAAAGCAATCTACGAGCAAATAGGGAATTCAGCCAAAATAATTCTATACAAAAAGGACTAATAAAAGATCTACTTTCAAGAAAATCAGCTATGCCAAATTGTGATGCACAAATAACAGAATTATTGAAAAGAAAAGAACATTATGTTTGTTTCTAGAGAAGGACATTAAAACTTGGGTTGAAAAGACAGGAAGTAGGAGCTGTGTTGGAGTTTATTTTTTTAAAAAGGCAAGTATCTACCTGGACTGTTTCTATTTCTAAAAATACTTGTGCTGGATCTTGAGGTGACTTAAGCTGACAGAGAGAGATTTATGTTAGGAGAGGTGATTAACAACAAACAAATTATGCATCCTTGTGTTTTATAAGGTGTAATATTAGGCAAGCTCTTTCCTCAGCCTGAAGGTGTCAGAAACATGTATTAAAATTATTTTAGGGGTCTTGTAAGCATTAGTTTGATGTAGACTGGAAGATCTGCCTACATACTATATTTGCACACATGCAGACAGAGCTCACAGAACTTTTAAATGTTACAGGCTGTTACAATGTGGGACAACTTCTGAATTTTTAATGAATTCCATGTAACGATTGAAGCAGTCAGTGTTAAACTAAAAATTTATGTGTGAGATACTGATGCATGCTAACACTAGTTCTGCAAGTAAAAAGATCTGTTAGTTGCTGTCTCTGTCAGCGGCAGCTATCTAGTCAGCCCTGCTTATGACTAAGAGGCAAGAAAAATATCCTTGACAGCAGAAGTGGGAAGGGAATTATTTCAGCCAGTTGTGGTTTTCTGGCTGTGCAAACATAGATGCAATTTTAAAAGTATTAATGTTTGTTTTGCAAATGTGCATTTTTCTAAGCCTTTACAAAACTTGTTTAACAACAGGCAGCTCTTTTATTGATAATGACCATTTTTATTATTACTCACAAAAGGGTAAAAAAATAATGTTAACTCTGGAGCTTTTTCCTATAATAGGTTTTGCTGGGTGGCCCTAATCTGGTTTGTTTTAGAGGTCTACCACCCACAGTGTTGTGCAAAATCAAGTATCTGCGGGTTTTTGGTCCATGAGACAACAGTTTTTATTGTGGGGATGGGAGTGTAAAGAAACTCATCAATTCCAGGATCTGCAAGCAGACTTTTATTGCATGTGTTTTACAGGCATATCCCTCCCCCAATTTCACTCTTGCCACTGTCAATCACAGCCTCAACTAAGAGTTTACAAGCAGCAGCTGCTGAAAGTTGCTGATGAGAACAGTATGATTAGATTTTATCAACAGTTTCAGCTAAAAGGAAAACTAAGAGAAAGGAACAGTCATAATAAAACACATTGTGATGAAAATAAGGGTACATAAGCATTGACAGGAGCCCATGGACTGAATTCTTGCTGGAACAGGTATATGTCTGTATGGTATGACTCATCCCTGGTGAGTTATACTACTGCAAAACCAGACAGTGAAAAGAAGCAGTTCGTAAGAGCACTAAGGCCTTATTAATTCCATTTAACCATAGGCAATACACTGAGATCATGATATGCTCCTCTTACTGACAGAGGAAAGAAAGAGTTGGTTCAGCCCAAGGAGGAGCTGAGAATTCCTCTCTATCTTCACTGGCTATTAGGGCAGCAACAGGACTGCCGAGTTTGTACAAACTGCCCATCGATTAAAGAATCTCAACCTACTTCAGGCTTTAACACTGAGCCTGGGTTCACCTCACTTCTTTCTGCACAGCTTCAGCATGTGTCATGATTTTTCCCTTGCAGTAATTTGGCTTTTTCTTCACTATTGCTACTCCTGTGTTGCAGAACTGGAAGACAGCAGTGCTAGGGGACTCACTCAACATTATGCAGAAGTGGCACAGCAGAGGAGGAGGTTTCACTGGGCGGATGTACTAATTACTTGGCAATGTTTTTTTAATACACATACCAGCAGTAGAAGAACTGGGAATGAGACTAAAATCTAATTTAAGTAATCACAACTTACAGTTTCAATGTATGAATTTAAATTTCTTCATAGATTTTTAAATATAACCTAAAGGCCCGACCTATGAAAAAATATTTCCTAAGCCTGAAAATTCCCAGTAAACATGTTCATGTTCACACGGACTGAGAGACTATTACATCTTTATTTCTGCTTTATGCCAGGTTGCTCCTTCAGCCTGATGACTCCTTGCAGATTTTAGCACCCGTGGAAGCTGATGTGGGTTTCTATGCTTGCAATGCATCCAATGCCCTGGGATCAGACTCTGTCTCCATTGCTGTCACCCTAGCAGGTAATAGTTCAACCTCTGTGATTGCAGGGTGGTCCATGTTACTGGTGTGAATCTGGACAGAAGTTGTTTGTGGGGGAACAGATGGCTGCTGAACTGTGTAAAACGGGTCAACAGAGGTACACTGGGGAAAATGCAGGGTGTGAGCTCTGCAAAAACCAGAGGCATAGTCCAGCTTTCGTAGATAGTTTGTAAGGTTTATGTATCTCTGCAACACATCAATGCCTTTTCTCACTTGCATCTGACATGCTCTTAAAGCAGTGCTTATCCTGGTTACTTGCAGCCTGTAGGGGCAGTGCAATCCAAGCCTCCCAACTTCTGTGATTCATTTTAAACCTAACACTGATCTCTGCAAGTCTAACAGATGGATTGCAGGACTTACTCAGGTGTACATTAGGCAAGCCAGAAAACTTCCAGAGCTGAATAGCTATCCTTTACGGATCAAACACCGTTTCATATTCGATCACACGCGTGGCTGACACTGTTTCAATTGTAGCAAATCGAGGGTCTCAAAAATTAAATTCCATGTTTCTATTCCTCTAGTAACAGGTTCTAAAGCAGACTGAATACCCTGTGCTGGTTTAGGATTCTGTTCTAAAGAAAACTTATCCAGATAAAAACCAATGGCAAAGGGAGTTAGAAGGATGAGTCCAGCTTCGTCCAGGTTCACTGGCAGACATCATCAGAAGGCTCACAGCCACATCAGGACTGGCAGAAGGGTGGAGAGGCAAACGTGAATGAAGAGCTGTTGAGAAAGATATAGGAACAGAACAGACAATGACAGCTAATGACTGCGACAGGGCAGAGAGGTCTTACAGAAGGAGGATCCTATTTATCACCATGGCAAAAGGAAACACGCTAGGAATGCTGGAAAACATACTGATTTTGCAGACTTTACCCATTTCACTGCTTCAGCATGTGGAAACTCTTGGAGGCTTCCAATGCACAGACAGCAACCACCAGCTGCCAGTGTATCCATGTATGACTAGAGGAAGGAATAGCTGTTGATAAGCTTTAATTTTTAAAAATAAGGTTTTTTTACACCAAACACAGAGAGAAGATGTAAGAAGGCAACAGTGGATAACAGTGAAGTTCAGAAGATCAGTAAATCAACTAGAAAGAGACTTTGTCTTGTCCTTTAGCAGAATAAGTGAATCTTCCAGAGCAAAACAGAAAGATCTATGTCAGAGCTACAAATTACCTGTAAGGAAAACTGAAGAGACTGATCCTTTTTACACTACTACTATCAGAAATGCCTTTGCTGAATTCCAGGCAGCAGGGTAGCGGTGCTGCGGTTAGGATAGTGTCATATTGTAGAAGGAGCAACTCCACACTAAATCTCTTATGTTGCACCAGCATGAAGCTGAACATGAGGTTAAAAAATCATCAGTCAAAATTGCTATTCAGTCCACATTGTTTCAGTGAGTGTAAAAGCCATAGTTCTTGTAAACATGATTTGTGGAAACAATTTTGTGTGACACTGTAAAAAATACACTGAGCATTAGGTATACATGGGGCACAGGAAGGCTATTAGCTTGTTGATTATAATTAATTATCAAAACTGTAATTTAAACTTCTACGTGAATTAACATTCATGCTTCCCAGACTCAAGCAGAACTCCTCCTAGGAACTGGTATACTTTTGCATCTCACATTCAAGGCAAAGAGCTGAACAGCCTATAAAATGAGGCCATAAATATCAAAGTGAAATACTGAGCAGTTTTTGGAACAAAGTAACGATGTTTTTGGCATAATGGAAGTATTTTCTCCAAAAAACCTGGAAAGCTGAGATCATCTTTAGAGGAATCCAGTGTGGGGCCGAAAGCTTATTTCATTGAAGAATTTTCTGATTCATTTAACACATGCATGGAAAAAAGAGACAGTGGAATATGCTCCTTTTTGTTTTCTCAGTGGTTTCCTACTCTTTTATGGGTTGAACAGCTAAAAGATTTTTAATCTTGTGGTGGGATTTTGGGAACCAATCAGGAAAATAAAAGGTTGATGGATAGCTGAAGAATTTTTCTTTCTTTTCTTTAGACTTTGCCAAAAAGTATCAAAACTTTTGGAGGTATTTCAGCAGTAAAATGTAGTATTTTACTTAGCTATTCTTGGGTATTAAAATCACCAAAATAAAAAATTGTAAAGTACAAAAAACCCCCAAACTGATATGACAGAAATTCCAGATGAATGGTATCTTTTAAAAGCCCTGGAAATACAGCTATATGGAGAAATTTAAATTTACGGCTGAATTAAATTTTCAGAACTCTCCATGAGCTCAATGACATCAAATTATTTTTCCCACATCCATCTTTTCTTTGTCGGCCAGCTCCAAATTAACCTACAAGTAAAGCTAGTGATAAACATTAGCCTAAAACTGCAGCTTTTGGAGGCAGACAATGATATCTGAACCAGTTTTGTATCGGACAATTTATTTAAAATGGAAAAAAACCAGATATTTATAGATTTTTGGAAAATTATGTGTTTGAAAGTGCAACACTGAGCCAAAAACACCAAAGTCCCATGCCACTGAAGGAATTGTGTTTTGTTCTGCTACTCCTGCCATGTCCTGACTGCAGAGCATTTTCTGTGAGACAAGGGAGCACCTTAATTCAGCTCTTTGTCAGCTCTGCTGCATCAGTCCTCTCCCTCTCAAAGCTAAGCTTGGGTACCTCTGACCTGTTTTGTAGGCATCCCTTTACAGCAGCCCTACAAAAGGACTTTCAGAAGGCTTCTTGAGCCGGTGATGGTGGATAACTGCATAAGTAATCACATGAAAACAGACATAACAGCAGGGAAACACCTTGGCTCACTTGCTGTCACCAATTTTGAAAGCACGCTTTATTGTCAGCAAAGCAGTAGCTCTATTAGACATAAACCCCTTCCTGTCAGATAACCTGTTTTGTTTTATCTAGAACCTGTAGTAACAGTGTTTTGCGTTGTTTATGTCCGTCATCTTCTTGTGCTAGCCGTTATGAGAAGACTTTCTGGTTACGGTCTGGTCTTCCCCATCCCAGTGTTTCCCCTGTAGGTTAAGGAAACCATGATCGATGTGTAGAAACAGCTTGCATGTTGCTCTAAACTTTCTCCCCTGTTAATGTGCCTGTAGCCATCACTCAGGCTCCTGTGTTTGGTCTTCACCAAAGGGTGGTAGTGCAGTTGCAGTGCCAGGCAAGCACCTTGCTGCAGCTCCAGTTGTGCTGGTGTTTATTGATGCAGCTGGTTCTCCTGCATGTCCATATGGCTTTAATGCTATTCTGCCTCTGCTTCGAGTGTGCTTTTTCATTTTTCAAGGCAGCTTTACCTATGGAATTTGGTTACATTGAAATACTATAAAAAGCAGGCGGCCCCACGCTTCAGCATTTTCCCTTATCCACCTGTCTGTTGTGTGTACTTTCACAAGGAGTGTTCCAACCCATCTATCCCATGTGAGTCCAATGTGCTTGGGGTGATAAACTGTGGTGCTTCTTTTATGCAGGAAAGCCACTGATAAAGGCATCAAGAGCTACCGTGATCAACACTGAATCACCTGCTGTCACTGTTGACATTGGAAGCATGGTGAAAACAATCCAGAAAGCAAATGTTACCATTAACTGCCAGGTTGCAGGTAAAAAATTATTCTCTCCCATGTAGATGTCTTCAGCTATAAATTTCTGTGGGATTCTGTGCTAAATTGGTATCTCCAGTTGCAGCTGCGTGAAATTACAAGGTTTTCCTAGGTCTCGGGCAAACTTCATTGCTTCCATTAATTTTTATCATAGAGCTCCTCCTGTTTTTGTCCATATCAAACAAGGCAAGTGTAGTGGCTTAAGAAAATTGGGCTCAAAAGAAAATTGAGTCAATATGACAGGCATCGTTGTTAGAGATACACCATATGGTGTGGATGCAACAAAACTGATACATGTGGCTGCCTGTTGGGGATGTTTGGTGAGAATATACAAGCATGGACTGATTAATTTCATCATTGATGGGGTTTTTATAGATCACTCCAGTTAGTTTCTTCTTTTCCTGCCAAACTTAGTTTACATTAAAGGCATGTTAGCACGCTATTATTTCCTGGTTTTTCCTTTTCTTTTTTCGTCTTGAGAGTGCAGGAGTTCAGAGGAATTCTACTGAAACAGGATTCTGACTAAAACTGTTTTCCAGTCAGAGGCTGAATGTCCATCAGTCTTACAGTGACAGTTTGCCTCTTTCCAATGGTATCCAAAACAGGTTGACCTTATCTGTTTGTGGCAGTCCTGTGGCTGTTGGTGGGAATGATGTTGATCTGGGGAGGAGTGCGAGAAGGTAAAGAGCTGTGAAATCTCTAAAGACCTGGGGCCAGATCATGGATTCATTACACTTCTATGCATAATATGAGGAAGAATTGGAGGGAGGAGAGCATCTTATAAAACATGAAGTGAGCCATGCTGAGTGTTACATAAATATCTGCCCTGGAGACTTGTATGAAGTCCCTTAGACCCTTGCTTTAATTTCTTATCACTAGCAGCTACTTCAGATAACTCTAAACGAGCATCTTCACTGCAAATACACAAGCGTTGTGGCTTTTTTACACTTTGTGCTCACTTTAAGCACTTAGTGGTTGTAAGTTTTCCTTTTTCTTCTTGCCAACCAAACCCTCAGGCAAATTCTAACCTGAAAAAAGTATTTGTCTCAAGTTTCATTGTTTGTTCATCTGTCCTTTAGCGAAACATACAGAAGAGCTGTGCATATTATGTTTGCAAGAGCAAAACACTAGCCTGTGATCACAATTTATTAATTAGTCTCAGTGGGCTGAATGAAGGAAAAGTAAGGTATCATTTTTCCTAGGTTCACGAAGGAGAAAGTTCAGTTATTCCCTTGGCCTCTCAACACAGGCTCTAGACACTCTCTTGCAGTCAGAGTGATGTCCAGTGACCTTCAAGGAAGATGAAAATTATACTCTTTCTTTTCCACCAGGCGTCTCCATGCTCACCTACATGGACATTGTGTGAAAGAGGCGAAATACCACATGAACACAAATAATTTTGGATTTCTCTGTCTGGGTTCTCTTAGCTGCCTAGACTCAGAACCCACAGACTGAGACGGTTACTGCTGATCTAGGAAGTGTAGCCATTTCCCTTCAGTATAAAGGCACCATGTAAATAACAGGATGTGACTAAACAAAGTTGCCACAGTACTTATAACATCAGAAAACTACAGGAGAGAAACACAAAATGATCAGGGACACAGATTCAAAGTCTTTTCTGAGAGGAAAATACTCTTCAGCAATTTTTTGAAACTCACCTGCTATGACAGCATCCAAAATGGAAAATTTTAGCAGTGTCTTCTGTTCTAGAGGAAGGCTTTTTGCTATCTAGTAACATTGCTGTGTATTGCAATCTTCTGTGATACACAAGAAATTTTCTTAAATCCTGATTTTTTCTATGGGTGAAAAAAAATCTTCTGCTACTGCCTCTGCAGAAAATGTTATCTGTGCTGACACCAGAGATTAATGCTCTTGAAATTATGATAAAATCATAAACTACAATCTGTGATGTTACAAAGGGAATAAGAGAGTGAGTAATGAGGGCAGATATGTTTTATGGGCACTAGAATCCTAATTTTGTAAATAGAGTGTTCATAATTCAACAGCAATTACAAAAAAAGCTACCTTGAGAAATGATCCAAGAACAGCAATTTCTATCAGCTGTCTCACCTATACCTGGAAAATAAACCATCTCATAAAACCTGTAACAGAATGTGAAAATAAATGCAATTTTCTAGCTAATGAAAGCACAACTTTTTTGTTTTAGCATTAGCTTTGTGATTATCCAATCTTTTACATATTTTTGATCATCCTTAGAATACTCAGTTCTAAGGATAAGAGTAACATGGACTATTTCTTCAGTCAGCAAATGTCTTGTATCCTAGTGACTTCTTTAGAGTAGAACTTTACATCCGTATAGTTTGCCAAAGCTCCCCAGAAAACATTAACAATGAAATGGCTACTAAATCATAGTAAGTTAATGAGCAACAGTTAATGCAATAACATCTGGTAATAAAAAAGAGATTAGAATGTGAGAACAAAGTTAACATAATTAGAAAGAAAACTAGCATATCCAGAAATTACATGGAGACTTGTCTGGATGAAAACAATTCTTCACATGGTCTTGTAAAGCTGTAAGGTTTTTCCTTCTAGTACTTTCCCTCTAGTCATGTCAGGATGTCCTGAGCCAGCACAACTAAGGGTAGTTGTTCTAGGTCAGAGATCAGTGACAGTAAATCCCATTATAATAAGCTGTGTTTCTATCCCTGTGCTATACAGTCTGTAGTATAGGACCATGCGTGTATTGGATCTGGATGTCTCAGCTCATGTAAGGACACATCTTTACTGACAGTCAGCAAGACAGCAGGATAGACACTTACAAGAGAAATATTAAGGATCAGTTATGATATTTTCTAAAGCTGTATTTTCTGCCAAGGGACAGAAATACACACTTGCTGCTGACAGTTGTTGATAAACCTGGAGAAGGTTTCTTAAAAATAAGAGATAATGGAAGAGTACACTACCCAAGCCAAGGGAGTAATTTTATGTTGCTCTTTAACTTCTTAAGACAGGCATAAGCACTGTCAAAATCTGTGTTCTGAGTTGAAATCTATAGAAATTAACTGAAAGACAAGGGAAAACAGAATCATTCTGGATGCATTACAGTTTAATTGGCACCTGATGAGAATTATGTCAAGATTAAACTCTATTTCAGTTTTATCACAAAGACAGTGTTGTGGTTTTGATCAAGATTGAAAATCAACATTATTTCACTTGACATAACTTCACTTCTTTGTCTGTAGGGGTGAAGGAATATATTTTTAAACTATTTTTAGGTGGTTGTAGTCAATTCTAGATTTTTCCAAAACCAGTCCTAGGGGAATTCCCACCCAAAAGTCACTCAGGAGTCTTGCAGATGTCTCTGACTTCCAGCTGGAGGATTTGCTCCAAGCTTCAGAAAGCCAGCAGCATTTCTGGTGTGGGTAACTTGACTACTGTAGGCAATTTCACTTAAAAATAGGATGTGAGAGCAATTTGGATCACATCAGTATCACTAGGGAGCTTTCTGTTGATTTCAGCACTTAAATTGTGCAGATATTCATTTGAATACCAGAAGCTTCAAGCAATCTGGCCCAAACTGTTACTGAAAATACAGTTTGACATGAAAGAAGGAACCAATTTTAAAAAACTAGTTCGTAGGGCGTTCTGCAAAATGTCATGTTCAATTAGTGACTGTCGAGTCAGAACAGGTTTGGAAGGGTGGCTTAAAATTTATTACCTTCCTGTCCTTTATCTGCTTGTATCTTTGTTGGTCCAGTTTGCAGTTCTCTCAATTCTCCTAAACGTTCCTTTCCTCTGTATTTCACCTACATGCTGGAGGTTTTATTTTCTGGTTCTTGCCTTGCTTTATGACCCGTGTTTATTCATCAGCTATACCAGATGGTGAAATTCAGTTCACTATTCCAAGAATATTGTGGCATTGGAAACTAGTCACCACTGTTAGAACCTTGTATTGCTATGACTCCTTTCTCCCAGAGCTCCTGTTTTAGCAAAATTACCTCAATTGTCTTACACAATTCTGCTTGCTAGCATCCCAGGTAGGCTTTTTGCGCTGGATACATGCACACTGATGGAGGGGAAAGCTGTAGAAGAAGAGACTTGGGTAATTCTTCACTACCTAAAATTTTGCCTGCACAGCAAAGTGAGTTCTGTTTGCAGCTGGCACTTCTCAGACTTTCAGTCTTTCTGATATCTCGGAAAGGGAAACACTCAGCCCTCTGTCCTCTGTCATCCACCATTACCCAACAAAACTGATTGAAATGCTCTTGCTACCCCTTGCGGCAGGGATGCAACATGATGTGTTTGCTCATCCCTGTGCTGGCTGCCTCCTGTTCCCTTCTTGCGGCTGTGTGTGTCTCCAAAGGTGGGAGCTCAAATGAAAATGAAGCTGCTGCTCATTGACATACCCTGCTTATTTTCCCCGAAGCAAACTGTAGGAACAGCTGTACCTGCAAAT
Source organism: Pachycephala philippinensis (assembly GCA_013397055.1). Taxonomy (NCBI): domain Eukaryota; kingdom Metazoa; phylum Chordata; class Aves; order Passeriformes; genus Pachycephala; species Pachycephala philippinensis. Next base: position 103,894 of record VWZT01005376.1, read on the forward strand.
GTCCTGTTAGTGTGGAAACATTGAAGACAGAGGAAGGACAAACTTGTAGAATACAAATCAGAAAAACGTTTTTGTAGCATTGCTGGACATTGTGTAGGCAGAGTGCATCTTTCTTAGACTCAATAGCAATACCTCAGCATTAAGGGGATCTCACTTCTAACCCCTTTTTCTTCTGCTGCTAGTGAAGTGCAGACGAATCTACCTTTCCAGACTAGGGTCTCTGAGCAGCTGCCTGCAAGAAGCATATTTTGTCTGTCTCTGTATTTATTTCGTTGTTTTATTTGAGTCACTGCTCTAAAGGACTGTGGCCATATGAAATTCTCCTTGTCCCGTCCCCTTTTTCTTTAGCCTTCAATCAGTGCTTCTCATCTCTTCTTCTTCCGCTATTTGCCTTACAAGTATTTTTTGCCTTGTAATTATTACTTGTGTTACACTTTGTCAATGTTTTTCCAGGTGTTCCTGAAGCAAAAGTTACTTGGTTTAAGAACAAGGTCAAGCTGTCCTCTACTCACCATCTGCATGATGGGTTGCTGCTTATAGCAAATGTTTCTCTATCAGATCAGGGGTTATACTCCTGCAAGGCAGCCAATCTTCACGGGGAAGTAACTGAAAGTTCCCAGCTGTTGGTTCTTGGTAAGTCCAGGACATTTTGGTATTTTGCACTTGCAACAATAGTAATGTGGCTACTGGCACATCCAGATGGCAGAACTAATCAGAGGTTGTGGAAAGAGGAGTTGGCATGCAGGCAGCCCTGTTCTAAGAAAAGCATCAGTCTCCATTTGTATTCTGGGCAGCATCAGCTGAAGCAAGGTGATGGTAAAAGGAAAGCGGATATGGAGAAAATGTCTAAGCACAGGGATTACACCTCCCAGTCCCAAGACACTCAGTTTAACTCTTTCAGACTTCCTAGCTAAGAAAAGCATTTTTAGCCATATCCGAAAGTGAGTATCTTGAAATGAGAGTGATGCCACCTTTACCCTGTGAAGTGCTCTGTCTCTGCTGAGCAGTCTTTCCATTCAAGGCTGTGTGATACTGGCCCACTTCACAACAGGTGCATAAATCCAGTGCACTTCTAAAAAGTACATCCCAAGTTCAGTGAATGGAGAATTTTACTTTCCCTTGTGTCTTTAAACACCAGACAGAAAGTCCATCTGGGTGATTTGAAAGAGAGTGGCAGCTGTGAAATATGAGTGGAAGTGGTACCTGGTGGGAGCTGGAAGTGTGGGAAAGGCATTTCCTTTCCTAGTCACTAATCTTCTATCATTTTTGTGTGCCTGGCAGATGAATGATCCAGCCTGACTTTTTAAGTACTTTAGTGCATTTGATGGTGAAGTCTCAAATTTTGAAACCTATTCCCCACAACTGGGGCAACACCATTAGAGCATCCACTACAGCTCTCATCTTTCATGACTGGAGTGAGCTTCTAGAGGATGTATAACAGTGAGATTTCTCAGTTTCACAGACAACACTAAAATGAAGGTTCACATATTTCTCCTACTAATCCAGACTGACTCTAGAATCTCAGTCTAAAAAAGCAATCTGGAAAAAAAAATCAGCTGAGTTTCAGCCTATAAATAAAGACTCCCACATGATCTGTAAATCCTTTTCTGATCATTATAAATGGCTTAACTTTTAAAGATGGTAAGTTACTGTGAGTTATGCAAGCTGCTTATGTTTCTAAGCAAATGACATTTTTAGCTCCTTGATGGAACAGAACAGTTCAGGCATCCTTGACCTGTACTCCTGGTGCTGAATGCTATCAGCAGTGGAAAACTTGCATAATGTGCACCATGATCTAATTGAAAGGGGATGAAACCACTATTCATTTAAATCAAATATCACATCATTTTCATGACAAACAGAATTGGGAATGCTAGGCATTGCCTCAATTTTTAAAATAGCATTATGATCAGTAAACAACTAAATCCTGCACTGCTCAGCATAGACTGATCCTCTTGAGCTCTGAACTCTTAGTCCTTTGGAGTTCTGCCTAAGTATACCACAGGATCTGGCAAGATTATAACCATATTTAATCAGGGCTTGATCCAGGTTGTAGCAGACACTAAAAGTTTTTCACTAGTTGCCATGAACATTTGATTTGGCTTCTATGCTGTATACATTTGCTTTTTCTTCCAAGCCACTGTATCTCCTAATACCATATAATTCTGTGAGTTACGTGAAGAGAGTCCACCAGAATGCTGTGGTAGCCTTCAGAGATAATTTTTTTTAGTTTGTGGTCATACTGATAACCAGATGTTATTTTAATATTTTCTCCAGCACCTTATCTAATATGAGGCAAAGCACTTCCAGTAGTTATCCAAAGTTGCTAAATCTGCCCCTCTGAAATGGTAATGTTGCAGGCACAGCGAAAATTGCAGCAATATCTGATGGGGGAAGAGGGGGGACAGGGAGGGGTGGTAGAGGTCTATGTCCCAAGATGTTTTCTGCTATGGTGTTGCTCATCACTTCATTCTCCCAATCTGTTACCAGAGCCTCCACGACCTCTTCCTTACCTAGATGACTTGACAACAATGCTCACCAGTGCTGGGCCCAGCACTCATTCAGTGCTGACCTCTCCTTCAGGAACAAAACTGACCGTCAGTCCAGGGAGCTCTGCTCTCATAGGTAAGTCAAGTGCTTTAAGGTTTTTTAGATTTTTCAAGTCTTTAAAGTTTGTATTACAGTTATGCATCTGGTTAACCATTACTTTAAGGATTTGGTTATCCAGATATGGGCACTGAGACAAAAGACATCAAACCAACGGTTCATTGTCAGTCATTATCACTGCCAAATACTTTTTAGATCTCAGAAATTCATTTTAAAAAAGAAGGTCCTTTAATTAGTCCAAAGCTGCATGCAGAATAAGGGCTCCATGATGCCCTTTTTATATATATAGCATCCTGTAAGATGCAGTCCCTGCTCTGGGGGACTGTCAATCTTATTCAACTCAAAGACATGGCAGACCAGTGTGCCACTTGATTTAAATGAAGAAACATTGATGGTTCCATTCCAGTTTTTCTTCTACATTTGTGTAGTTGCCTTACCGTGTGTCTGCTGCTTATATTGTATATCCTTCTTCAGAGCCTTTTCCCGAGTTTTGCTTATCCCTCTCTCCATGTTTTGATCTTGCAAGCTCTCTGTTTTAATCTGTTCATTTTATTCCTCTTTCTTATTTCACACAACCAATGTTTGCATGAAGCCATATAAGGAAATCATCCCCAATGAATGCTTTTCTTCTTTTCATCCTTTTTTGCCTTCCATATACCTTTACCCTCTTTACACAGCACGTCCTTTTATATCCCGTAAACTCCTTTCAGTTCTGTGGGTGTGATTTGTTTGCAAGGAGATTCTAATTATTTTCTAAATTTCAGAGTATGTTTATTTTAGTATTTTATTTCACACGCTACTTTGAAACTCTATTAATTGTCAGGCTCAGATAGGCAAACAGCTTCTCTAATGAACATGTTTCTGCATGAAAATTTGTCAAGCCCTACAATTTTAGAACTATCTTTTCTCTTTTTAGAGGTAGGGATCTGAAACTTTTAGCAGGGGTTCTGCAGATGATGTCCTGAGTGTTCGTATGTCTCTGCACCTTCCAAAGCATTCTCTCCTCACATTTAGTAGCAATTTTAAGATTTTGTTTTCACAGTGGAGACATTATGTTTTTAGTTTTGTGTGGTTTACTTTTCCCAAGTGCTGACATCTGCATACATTTGCAATGGCTTTTAGCCTGCAGCTCTGGATTACGTTTCTGCTTGCACAAAAACTGCACTGAAATAGTCCTCACTGGGGGAAATATCGTAGGTATTTATTAGCATTGAATAAATCATTCTGAGTATGGTTTTATTGTGCTCACTGATGTAAGACTGGGTCATACTCCTGTTTCATCCATTTCCTCTCAGATTTCCAAAAAGATGTCTTTAGGAGTATCAGGCAGTTTTAATTGTTTAAAAGCAGTAATTGAATGACAAAGGGTGTTCTCCACTGCCTGTATACAACTACCTCCAGATCAGTTTCATTTGACCATGTTGCCCTGTACCCTGCTGTGTCACTTCCTGGGCAAGGAAATTCCATGAATCGTAATTATGAAATAGCAAACCAGTTTCATTCTTGACGCAGTTCCCTCAACTTCACGGGAGTTTTACTGGTTTGAATTTGACCCTTGTTATTATTCAAACCTAGGAAAACCTTCTGAGATATTTTTTCTAACAAAGAATCAGCATGGAATGGGCTATCCAATCAATTAGAAAGCTGTCCATTGATTCTTTCCATTCTACTACCCACCCAATCAACTTTAGTCCTGCTAAGTCTTTTATCATTTATTGTGTTGAGGTGTTGGCTCTACATTCTCTGGATGTCCCATATAAGAACTTTAGGTATATAAGTTGCTATGCATAAGCTCTCTTGTCTGTGCTACTGTTAAGCACCAGTATTTCTTAGGACTAAAAAGGCATTGAATTAGACATTGAATTCAAATAAATTGAATGTATTTGGAAATCTAGGCATATGAGTATTTGTTGAGTAGAGAAGGAAAACAGGATATGTGCAAAGGAACACAGTGAAATGTGAAGAAAAGGAGTGATAAGTAAGCTCTGGGTAAACATTCTACTTTACAGGAGTTAAAGACAACAAAGGTGAAAAATTATGTTAGAAACCTGGATAAAGTAATGAATGGGTTTGCCAGAGTTTAAGAAAAATGGGATTCAAAACTTCATTAAACTCTTGTTTCATGCCTTGGGGGTTAAAAAAAATGCAAACAGAAAATATTAACACAGCAATGGAAGACTAAAGCTGCAAATGATAACTTGTTTGGAAATTAGCAGCTGTATCAAATACAAAACAATTGACAAGCTGACCTGCAAGGAGAGAAATAGAACTTGCAGGTTATCATACATGCTGTACGGTGTCTTTTACAAAGTGGAATTGTGCAATACTTCACCATCATTTCAACCATTTGAAATTATTAACTTGCTGTCTGGAGTCGTCTGCTATGGGTTTCTTCTACTTAAATTTCAGGGGGGTTGCACAAGATAAAGATTAGTGTCAAAACACAGATATCTGGTTTGAAGGTTTCCCTTCTCATTGCAAGGGTCATTGAGCAGCCATTTATGTGTCTTCACAATAGACATAGAGGAAACTGCTAAAAGACCCATGCCCTGCCCAATGGAGTCAGCAACATTTTTATCTTATATACTTCTTTTGCTGCCAAAGGGTTGAGAGTCTGCCAGAGGGATTCAGTTAGCGTTCTAGGCCCAACTCATCATCCAGTTGGAGAGCATGATGTTGACGGTGGCTTACCCAGATTGATGCTTACCCTGCTCCTTCACAAATGTTGAAAATATGTGCAGAGTACTGCAGTTTTCCCCAGTCCTCACATTCACTGTCAGGTTGTGTAGTAGACACTTGCGTGTTATCTGCAGATCACATACCTGAAGGACAGGACTATCCCCAAAGCAGAGCTAGAACACCCATGAGTTTGAAAACATTTCTGGGTTTTACAGTAGTGCAAACTGACAGTGACGAGCCACAGACTGTCGTGCACATTCTGATGCTCTTGGTTCATGGCAGACAGACAAGACTTTACCTGGCACATAAAATAAAACACAGTTGATTTCTGAAGTGACACAAATTTATATTTCTTTGTCAAGTTTTCACATTAGATCTTAATCTTATTAAGGTTTCTGTCTTTGGGACTTTTTAAGTTTTGAATACAGTTTTTCTGAATGTTGGTGATGAAAATATTGTAAGGAACACCGCTTTTTTCGTCAGAGAAAAAGTCTTTTATTTGTCACCTGATAAGAATTTTTGGGTTTTAAAATATTCATGACCATTTGACTTCTGTCAAATCAATTCTGATTGCTTCACGTGTTATCTTTTGGCATTAAAGAAACATCTTAAGCTCATGTATTTTCAGTAGCTTATCTATGCTACAAGTATCACTGAATTTTTTACACAAGTCCTTAGATGCATTTCCATGAGTCTTCAGCTTTGTAAGTGTTAATGTTGGCAGAAACCGATGTTGTAGGATCCAGTGTTCCTGACTTCTAACACTCCTGCAGAAAAGGCTTTGGGCCTATCAAGAATACTTGTTTTCATTTGGGTTCAAGCTTGTTATTTCGTGTATTTGAATATAATTCAGTAGGAAACTCTGAGGATCTTACAAATCCTTTTGGAGATCCACTACAACTTCTCAAATATATTGTGATATTATTGGAGACCAGTAATCAGCAGACTTGGCAAAAGACAGAAAATATTATTTAAAAATATCTCCTCATTTTAGCACTGAAGGATACTGACATAATTCACTGTGTTGCACTGTAAAAGATGAAGCTTTAATGACTTTGACATCTATACCTTAGTTATATTTAAGTGAGGATTTTTGCACAAACATTGGAAGAAATTTCAGAAATGAATACTTCTAGGAATATGGATATGTAGCACTCCCTATAAAATGTCAGAGTGAAGTAAAGAAGGCAGAAGAAAAATGTTACTTTAGGGAATCTGATAATATGAACAAATAGGGAAAAGCCTAGGCAGTTATTTGAAGTCTGGTTCCCATCCCTCCTTACTTNTCTCCTTGATTACTTCCATATCAAATTTACTCACTTCACAAATCAGAACATGATTTTACTGTCAGCACATAGTCCTAAAAAGAAGTTTTATTTCTGGTTTTATACATTATCCCCAATGACCACAGAGCTAGAGCAGCTTTGCTGCCAATTTCACTTGTGCTTCAGAAGATGACCAGCTGCACAACAAAGTCTTGATCTGAAAATACCAATATTCGAAATGAAGCTGTTTTTAAGACAAAGTGATAACACAAACTTTTCATTTAAAAGATACAAAGGATTTCCCCTTACCAAATTTACTGCGTTTCACTCTCATTTTTCTTTTACTGGCAGTAGCATATCCTACTTACTTCCTAGGAGAATCACTTAGGTTCCCAGAAGATCACCCAGAAAGCAGAATTGAAAAATAGTCACCTTGCTTGCAATGGCCAGCCTTTGAGTGTGAATAAATTACTTATTTTAAAGGCCCAACTGCATTGGAGCCAAAGCCCAAAGTTCAGGGTCAGGTCAGGGTTTTTTTATTATTTCAGAGAGGATCACTTCAAGCCTGGCGGTAGTACTTGCCTGTAGGTTTAAGGGTTATCTAGATACGACAGCAGACAGAAAAATTAACCTAGAGGTTTTCACATGTTGTTGGGTGCATTATAGTGAGTCAAATGTGCTTTAGGAGAAGAACCTGATCAGGTAGATAGACTAATGTCAGGATCGAACTCTTTCAAGCAGAGCCACAGAAATTAACGCTGCAATTGCTTGCTAAGTATCATGCCATAGCATCTGGCTCTTATAGGACTGATACTTCTTCAAAATCAGTGTGAAAAGTAATAAATGATCCCAGTGAACACAATTGATCTCACAAGTACGAATTTCTTTCAATGTTTGGTTATATACTCGAGAGCAAGGACATATCTTCTCAAAACATGTTTTCTTGTACTCCCCTTTGCCCTTCCCATCTCCACTATAAGCCTGTTTTAAATTTTCCTGGATTTGGGAATTAATGCTGCATTAAAATTTGAAGTAGAAATACAAAATAATTTGCAATCTGCACAGAATCTGCAAAAAGAAAATTCATGAGTAATTGCAGCTAAACTGGTGCCTGTGCTCCCCTTAAGGAAAAAGACAGCTGCAGAAGCTGTGCAGTAGGATTCAAATAAAATTATGACTATCTGAGAAGCTGTGTTACACAGTGTCATTTTTTTCCTTCTCATTCTCTGTAATACATTGGCCGTCATGTTTGAAAAGTAGTTCTAATGCTAAAGAATATTTTTTAGCAACTTCATTTGATTATGTCTAGTGCGTCTAATGTCTAGCAACATTGTGTCTAGTGTGATGAGGATAAAGTACCAGGTAAATTCATGGGATAATCTGTTCTTTTAGTTGTGTTATCACTTCCTTTCTATTTTTGTCTCAGTGAAAAGTCTGCCTTGTCACAATATATGTGAGAATTCCTAGGTAGGTACATGACCTTTCTGGAAAGACTAGAATTAAAATGAATATCAAGATTATGCCATTATCATTGCAATTAATTGCATAATCAGACACTATCACATTGATTACATTCTAAATATTGTATAAAGTTCATAGAGTGTTGCAGTATCTTCCTTCTACATCAGAGTACAGCAGACTATGTCAGACTACACTGTAGCATTCTATTGAAATGTGTGGCTTTTCTTTTGCATTTACACATTGTGTACATTTTCGGTTAAAAATTATGTGATAATACCTCTGCTTGGTTGAACATTTTGACTACACTGAAACGGTGTTTGTTTTTCAGGCAATCAGACACTGGTCCAGCCACTGCCAAGCTCTGAACACAGAGTCAAGAGAGTGATGTCCTCTAGGCAATCTGCTGCTTTGAGTTTTTTTCCTGCCTGCTGTTTGGTGCCATGAATGATCTAATCTGACAACCACTGATCTACAGTAGTGGTCCAAAATACTTCCATATAAAATAATATCGCTGGCCTCTGGGGCAACATCTGCTGAATTATGAGCTTTTTGTAAGAGTTGCAGCCCTTGAACTTTTGTGTCTAAGCTTTACCAGAATCACTGACCTAGATTTTGTTCTAAGGTAGATATAAGTGATTCAGAGCTCCACTGAGGCAAATCTTGGTGGGTAAATAGGTGTATCAGACTTGCTGCAGGTATCCTGATATGGAGACCTCTCATTCTGCCAGCTCCTTCACATAAAAGATCTTTTAGACTCTTGCAAAACTTGAGATTTATTCTAGAGTAAGTGTTAAGGGAGCTTGAAACACCGTGGGGTTTCTGACATGTTGACTAAAGAACTTACTTATTACAAGTTTTGAAGCAACCTCTCCCTCCATGATAGTCCTTGAGTCTCTCCCAAACAGCTGAAGCACTTCGTTAGTAGGACAAAAGTTACGGCCTCTCTGGAGGAAGCATTACTGCCATTCCCTCACCTGTCTGCCTTCCACCTCCTCTGCTCTGCATTTGTTATTTTTCTGGTGGCACAGGAAGCTGAGATGCTGTTTCAGGATGTAGCAAGTTTATACTGGGTTATGAAATACAGAAAACGTTCTACAGCAGCCCTGACATCTGCAACTTGATAATTGTGTTATGTGCCAACTCTTGCTCTGTCTCTTGTTGAACCTTTTGTGCTGTCCTGTTGTTCAGTGCTTGTTCCATGAGTCTCATCTGAGTGCTGTTTTTCTCCCAAAAGTGTACAGTTAACCTGCAGATGTAGCAGTGGTGGGGTAGAAATTCACAGTTAAACTCCTTTTCCGTTTTTGTCATGCACTGAATAAACCTATCAGAGTTAGCTTAGGTGGTCATTTGAGTGTGCTGTATCCATTACTATAGGCTTTGATTTTTGATTTGCCATTGCTGATTGTATTCAGACCAATCCTTATTAATACATGATTCTCAGTGTGTAGGATTTCTTCTGTCAGACTAAGTTTTAGAAAACAGTAGTAACTACCAGAGCTCAAAAATTCCCTTGCTTTTTAATGGGCCCACCATGTGTCTGTGTATTTGGGAACATTTTTTACAGCCACTGTGGGGCTGGGAATGAGCCTGACTCAATTTTTGTTGAATACCATGTATATTTGCAGTGCTATGTAAGTGATATCTAATAACAACAACATGTGTGGCATTGGGTTTAGGTGTTTTGAGAACTGTTAAAAACCATGTCATATGTTTAGTATAGTAAGTTTCAACTGCACCTTTGCAGCCATAAATAGTTATTTAAAATGTCTTCTTTTTTTTTAAGTGCTACTGTTACCAGCTGAATTGGCTTATTTCAAGAATTCCTAAATACATGGTTTTCCTTGTCTAGCATAAATTCATGTTATTTTCACTGCCTGAAAAAATTATAAGTAAAGGTTGTATTTATACAAACATTAATTCTTTCTTTTGGGTTTTTTTCAGATTCCATTGCTTTTTATAAATTTTATCTCATTCAGTGTGTGAAATCAATGAGAAACAATTTGCATAATAGCAAACAGTTAAGTGTCTGTTTAAATTTGCCCTTTGTAGTATATTGAAAGATCTTTCCCCGTAAGACAAACTACAAAGACATGTCTCTTAGTTTTGCCTCTTCAGGAAAACAGGCGTTACATATATGTGACTTTCAGACATGATCTTACCTACCTTCATTTGGTTTTATTGCATTTTAAACGTTGAATACATCCCGTCAATTTTTCATCTTTATGTGAGATACAGGATGGAATTGAATTTTAACTCTGTTCCATTTAATGTACATTTCTCATTTGAGTCAGCCAAGGAGAAAATATGACAGGAAATTGGGGAAGCGTTTCTCACTACCGGTAATCTCACCTACATAGTGTGAACACAGTAGCACAGTATCAGCGACAATGTAGTAGTTCAGCACCAAACTTGTATCTATTCAGATTGATCTGTGGCTTCTCCACATTTTCTTCCAAACATTTTGTTCTTCACTTCATCCTTAATCTGCTTTCTATTTTGAAAGCATACTTTATCTCCTTGAATGTAGAAGTTAGAGTGGAAATACTGTTGTGTTTCAAGTCCTGTAGGAGCATTTTTTGCTTTAACACCATGTATTGTGGTCCACAATTCTCTTCTGCTAAAACAACACAGAAACACAAGTTTATTTTGTTTAGCTTGCTTTATTTCAGTCTTAATATAATTAATAATTCTGCTGCCAAAACCCTTCTTTCCACCTTTGCCAGGCATTTCAGATAGTAGTCAGCAATCATCTTTCATCTCCCATTTTTATGTTTGGATAGGTACGTGTCTGTGGCTTGCAGAGGCAGGGGCTTAGGCTGGTTTGTAGGTCTAGTTGAAGATTTCTGTGAAATTTCTGTCCTACATTTACATTGTTCTTTGTGATGTCAGATGTCGTGATGCATGCGGTCCCTGTCCAATTGGTGTATTTACTTTCTTTTTTTTTTTTGGTTGATTCAAAGTATTTTGAAATAATGCAGCACAAACATTTGCCTATTTTGCAAAGAGCGATCACTGGTGAATAGCCAAGGTGTAGAATTGAACTACAAGCATGTAGTTGAACATTGATACCAGTGGATTCCAAATGTATACCACAGTGTGTGTTTTTACAGCCAGCCATGTTACCAAGACCTACCTCCACCTATTTAGGAAATAGTTTCCAAATACGAAAGTGTTGTCCTGAGGCTAAGAAGGCAAGATTTTGATGTCCAGCTGCACTGCTGGCACATGGTTTGGCCTCAGGTAAGGCAGCATACACCCTCACATCCCTTGGTTAGCTGCTGGGAGAGTGGGAAGGGTGAGTTTTCTTCCCGTGCACAGCAGTTTCAGGGCTGTAGTTGGACAGCTAATTGCAGTCAGACTGTAGGACTGTTTTGTTTAAAGAAATTTCAAAGAAGCTACCTGATCTTGACCTGAAGTTTTCACTTGCATTCCATCTTTAATAAACATTAGAAACATTGCCCGGGACTAATCATCATGTCAACAATAAATTGGAGAGTTATTTGTTAGATAAATATGAAAGCAATCTATATTATAAGAATAGGTATCTATCTCAAAGGCAGTGCTGCATTTTTTTTTAATTTACATTATCAAATGTATTTAGTACTTGCAAAATTCACTTGACATTTTTACCATTGTTTTCCATATAGTATCAGGCTGCTAAGAAGAAAAGGAATCCTAAAATCAACAGCCTTTGCATTTGTTTTTTTCAGGTCTGAAAGTGAAAAAGTGGTGCATGCTTTGTACTTTGTTCTCCTAGTATTAGCATGTTAGCCCAGAGTCTTTCTGCAGCTACAGTCACTCAGAAACTGTTGCAAAGCTGTAATGGGCAGTTGGTTTTGGGCTGCAGTGTGCATTTATTCTTCCCTCTCAAGAAATTGTTAGCATTGTTGTGGAACGTCAGTCTTCCCTTTCCAAATACTGCCTTGTTATCCTTGAAATACTAACATTTTTCCTACTGGAAGATGTCTTTTTTATTAGATTTTTGTTTCTATCTCCATTTTTTGCACGTCAGTGCTCATCCTGGCTTTGAATGAATTCAGAGTCCTAATAATCTTTGGAAGGGAAGCTGAAGGCAATATTTTCTTACCTGAAAGCTCTGCAATAGCTGCACTATCTGGAAACAAAGCCAGTTTTTTCTTCTCAGGCATTATAGGGATGAGTTTTGAGCTTCAAAAGGATAAAAGAGTCAATATCCACAGGGGTTGGGGAAATAGAGAGTAAGTGTTAGTAATCTGCAATAAATGGTATTAAAGTTATTCCTGGAAGATGAGAAGGAGATATTAAAGGAACATGCAGTTTTATTGTACTCTGGTTCTCACTTACTATGCCTAAAATATTATCCCACAGCCTATGTATCCATACATGTGGGAAATGTATAGGAAATATCACTTGTAAAATGTGATTGATAGGTATTAGTAAAGTTTTACTGTTAAGTAATAATTACTCACTGGTAATGCATATCTAGGGAATAGATTTTGGGAGTTTTCCCCCATATTACTGATTACTGGCTCTTCCTTTAGCTAATATTTTATATACACATTTTGGAAGAAGAAATACTATGAAAGACTAGTAAAATAGTCAGCACTAAGAAGATTATATTGTTTTTCCTGACAGTATTTTTTTAAAAGGAAAACAGCATGAACTAGGGTCGTCTGCATGCTGAATTCAGGTTCAGTTCCTCTGTGTGTAGCATCAATCTGACCTTTCTGCTTTCTGCATTTACCCTCTGCAGACTGCTTGCAAATGCAAACAATAAAACTGGGCTCACAGTGTGTCTTTTTCAGTTGTCATGGTTATATGCTGACCTGTGGAAATCACTGCACTTATCTTAAAAGACAAGTAAACTACAAAAAAATTAGAATAATCTAGGCAAAAGCCATAGAGCCATTTATTGTTAAGTTTGCCCATTTCCTGTATATTCCTTTGTTTTCCATTATTTTTAACTTAGGCAGCCTTAAAACTGTAAGGCTGAAACCTTTCGTGTCACTCATTTACCTGAGAATAAGTATCTTGGAAACTGCATGAGTTATTTTTCAGCACATAAGTGGGAAAAAAAATGAAACAGGAATAAATAGAGAGCTTACAAAATTAGGGACAAGGACTGAGCAGCAAAGAATGCTGTGTCTTTGTTGTCAGGAAGTGGGTGCTGGGTAGAGATAACTGCCAAGGATAAAACTGTGTTAGATCTTGCCAGAGAAATTAAAACAAATAGCACACTTTTCACCCTTTTAAAAAAAGTTTAAAAAGGGAAAAGATGAAACCACTGGGGCAGTTTGCACTCTGTCCTTCTGCCTTTTTTTTCCCTCTTTTCCTTATTTTTAAACATTTATCTGCATTTACTAGTCCTTTTCCAGTGCAACTTTGTCACTGTGACTGCAGAGTCTACTTTGTGTGTCAGTCTTTTGCCAGGGAGCCCTTGCTCTCTGAAATACCAGGATTTGGTCATGATGGTTGGAAATCAAACTCTTCAACCTTCCTGAGTAGATTAATGACAGTGGTATTTTGTTATGGGAACTGTACCTGCCCAGTATATGCTAGGGTTCTCCTCAGGTCGACAAACAAGAATGGAAGGAAGAGCGGTAACAAAAATGTCACGTTGCAGCATCTGTTAATTCTGAAGTGCAGGTACAGAGACTTGATGGTCACATCTGTATTGTCTCCATGAATAAGAAATAGTAATCATATTACATGGAGATGGCAGTGAAGAAATATCAGCTGGTGGATTATTCCTTCATTTTAGAAGAGTCTTCAATTTTTAGTATTTTAAATTCATACTCTTACTTTTTTTATCCCATTCCTTTCGAACAGTGCTTGTGTGAAAGCTGATGTATATATGTTATGTTTGTTTATATAGGACAGTTCTTTCAGAAGGGATTTTGTATACAATGTAGTCATTCCTGCACATACATACTAATATAAGCAAAACAATAAAAAGCTTCAGTATAACAAACTAACCATCAGAATAGGTTGCATTCACAGAAACTTAGAGACCTTTCATGTCTCAGTGACATGCATAGCAGTGCAGGACAAGCTTAAGCCGCAAGCAGTCCTAGTGATATATGCCACCCCTCACATATGGCATTTCTGGTTCCCCACCCCTGCGCTCAGTGGGGATGGGTTACACTGTGGAAAGCACCTAGTTTTTAATTTTTTTCCCAGGAAATAGGCAAGGCAACATAGCTGTCTTTCCCAAGGTACACCAGTCTTACAAATTTCCTGTAATTCATCATGAAACTGGCAAAGTGTTCAGCTGATGTGAGAACCGCAGTACAAAGTGTCTTGTAGATACACTTCCTTCAGGTCATCAGGCAAAGAACTCAACTGAGATCTTAAATCTCATCATCTGTGCTGGTGATCTATAGACTTCACACGATGCTTTAGAAGATCAGGGGTTTTTCAGTTGCTGGTTTTGGTTGGTTATTGCTTAGAGAATTGCCCATTGCTGTGACAAAAAACAAACAAACAAACAACAAAACCAACAACAACAAAACCAACCAAATCTCTAAAGGCTCAATTTTCTCTCTTTGGTTTTTCAACAGGTTTTTTTGTGTAACAAGAATTTCTGACTTTTATATTAAAACAAACAAACAATAAGTAACATTAAAATTTCTTTTTAGAAAAAAAAAGAGGGAGGAAGGTGGCCCTGTGGTTTACATAGCAAATTTGGAGACCAAGGTGTGTTTGTATTGCTTGTTCACACATGGTCCTTGATTTTATGCCAGGTTTATAACCTCCTTATCCCACTTTCTTCAATACCAAAATGAGGATGATCAGACATAGTGGGAAACTTAGAAGGTCTCATACAAATAATTCCAAACTGATCAGAGATTTTCCATATTGCAGATTATCTGGCTTTTAGATTTTATACTTTTTTCTGGATGATAAGAAGGTATTATTACAAAATTACTTTTTATCATTATGAGCAAATGAAGAGAAAATGGGATGGAATCCACTATTTCCCTTAATTTTTACCACTTCAAAGCATGTACCAAGTTCAGTACTCAGCAGGTTTTTCTCATGTACTTGTTTTTCAGGTTGTGCTGTTGATGGGCATCCAACCCCAAATATCACCTGGCTTTACTCTGGTGAGCCTCTCAGTCTGCGACATCAACTCCTGGCAGCAGGACGGATTCTTCAGATACTAAATGTCAGTGATTTCACTGGTGGTGAATTCAGCTGCCTTGCTCAGAATGAGGCTGGCTCGCTCACACAAATAATGTCCCTGGCTATACAAGGTAACTCTTCAATTTCAATCCCTTCACCCTGGAAAGCTCTTGCCATGGACTTCCCTGCATGCCTTCCTCATCCTGAATTTCTCCCCTCTGAAGCCATCACCATGCATATCAGGAAAAAAATATCTTGATGATTTATTGCTGTGGATATAGGTTTGCAGACTACTGGGTACCTTACAGTGTCTTAGGTTTTACTTTACCAAATGACACCAGATATTTCTGCCCTGCTGAGCATAAAACACACCTTACTGATTCAAGCTATACTTATGCTGAACCTGGACAATTTTCTTGTCCAGAAATTCAAGACAGAGGTGGCAGAGTTTAAACCCCTTAAACCAGAAGCCCCTCTGTTAATACACAAAGGTCAGTGCCTCACAGTCTGTTCTTCCTTGAAAACCCTTCACTTGTAAAAGTTCTGGAACTGTTATTGTTAGAGATCTTACAGAAATAAAGGTGATAAAGCCACAGAACACTGGTGCAGCTGGGTTGGAGCACAATAAGCAGCTTTCATTGCCCCAACTGTCAGTGATGGAGAGGCGAAGAAGTTAACTTTTCCTTCAATTTTGCTCTAAAATTTTGAGTGTGTTGCAACTCCCACATTTATCTTCAGGAAAAATGATCTGTGTGAACTGTCTGGTAAGAAACACAATGTTTTAAGATCACAGAGTCATAGATATGTCTGGGAACTACAGCTAACCACATTTTCCATAAATTACACACCTCCAAAAGTATAGTCCTGCTCACTGGCATTTGGCTTCACTTAACTGCCATACCATGTTATTCACTTTCCATGCCTGATGCTACTAAGCACCAAAAAACTGGGTTTGTTACACCAAAGGCAGTCGGGGGTTTGAATCGTGCCTTGCAGCGGTAGGTAGCTCCTCTTCACTGAATCCCTGTATTTCATCCTGGAGAACATCTTCAACTCTCTCATTTCTAATTGAACTCCTGCTGTCAGTTTTTCAGTGTTAACATGCCTCTCCCACACTTCCTGGCAGAGTACCGGTGGTCGGTGGACAAACTGACAGCTTGTTCGGCTTCCTGCGGCCACAGAGGGGTGCAGCTGCCCCAGCTGAGGTGCTTACTGGATGGGGCCGAAGTCAATGAATCCTACTGCAGAGAGACACCCAAGCCATCTCTGCAGCCCATCGCATGCAACAGAAGAGACTGCCCTTCACGGTTCGTCTGTCTCGTGTAAAAGTAGCTTACATGCATTTAAGATGTGCTGGAAGAGTTCTTTGTACAGGACATCATACTACTGCAGCCTCTCTGGTGCCTGTTCGGAGAAGTTGTGGCTAAAAGGAAATTTACGAATGGTTTATCCAGACAGCTGGGATTTTGTAGCAGTATTTGTGGAAAACTTTGACAGTACAAGGTAGAAAGAGAGTTCACAGCTTTCATTGTCTTGGGTGATGCAAGCCACACCCTATGCTGGATATAAATATCATGCCTGTTCTGAGTACTTCACACATGGAAATTTTGTCACCAATTTTGTCACTGTAGGATCATTTCTTCTTTGTGTTAAACATGGCTTCATATCAGTTTGCCCCAACAATGTAACAGACAAGAAATCAAGATTAGCAGCTATTTTATGATTTTATTCTGAGTTCCTTTGCTGCCTGAACATCAATATGGGCAGGACTGTAGCTGTAGCTGCAGCTGCAAAGAAATCCCTTAGCAGGATGGGAATATCTTTTGTAAACATCCCATCAGATATAGCAGGCATGAAGGAGGCTCAGAGTTCTGCCTCTTTTTGGAGTTTGCTAGCTTGTGGTTGCCTTGGAATTGTAACTCTCTGCCCTTTGTAATCCCCTGGTTTTCACTTACTGCTTAACACAAAGGAGCCAGGACAGCTTGAAAGACTTCTGGCTCCACTTAGGTCTTCCTCTGCCACACCTTAAGTACTGTGTTCAGTTTTGAGCCCCTCACTACAAGAAAGAAGAAGGACAGAGAAGCTGGTGAAGGGTCTGGAGCACAAATCCCATGAGAAGTGCCTGAGGGAGGTGAGGTTGTTTACCTTAGAGAAAAGGGGGCTCGGGAGACGTTATCACTCTCTACAACTGCCTTGAAAGGAGGCTGTAGTAAGGTAGGGGTCAGCCTCTTCTTCCAAGTGACAAGTGACAAGACAAAAGGAGTCAGCCTCAAGCTGCACCAGGAGAGGTTTGGATTGGCTATTAGAGAAAAATTCATCGTGGAAAGGGTTGTCAAGCATTGGAACAGTCAGCCCAGGGAAGTGATTGAGTCATCATCCTTGGATGTATTTAAAAGATGTGTAGATGTGATGCTTAGGGGCATGGTTTAATGGTGGACTTGGCATTGCTGGGTTAATGGTTGGACTTGATAATATTAAAGGTGATTTCCAACCTAAACAATTCTCTGACTTCACCCTATAAAAAGTCTTTTTTTCTTTGACACCCTTTGGTGCAAAGAAGAGTACATCCTGAGAGCTTGTCCAGAGAGTCAGTGTAGTGTTATGCTCCCTCCATATTAAAAATGTCCTGCTTCTGCAATTCAGTATCTCCTTAGCTGAGATGTGTAAACATGTTTTTCCGTATTTTTCGTGGTGTTACTCCCTCCTCTCCCTTATTTCCAATGTGTTTGTGGTATGTTTCCGTATACAAGCACTTAAAAGTAGTGAGCATCTCAAGAGAAATTTAGTACAACTTCCCTCTTTCAACAGTGGTTTGGGAGTTGTATTAAAAAGGACAGTCTAAGCTGAGGCAAGGAGAGGTGCTGAGCAACCAGATGAGAAGTGGCCAGATTCACCACTCTTGCTGTGTCTTGGGCATATTGCAAGTTTCTGTTTAATTACCTTTTAAAATATATTCCTACCCTTCTTTGCAGGCAAATGTTTTCTGAGTTGCCAGCTGAGTCGTAAGAAAGAAACCAAAAGAGATTTGATGAAATATGAAACATGCTCATTAGCAGCAGTTTTCCTTGGTGTTGACAGTAAATTCCATGGGAATGGTTTATGTCTTTTTATACCTTCCCTGAATTGTAACGCAACCCCATATCCTCCCTCAACTCCTGAGAAACTGCTGAGATGTAAGCTTGGAAATAAAAGCTGATTGACATGCAGACCAGAGCTTTATGAGCAGTGCGGAAATTGTGGGTTCAACCTCACCAAACTGCATGAAAAAGTACCAGTGTTCTTGTTTTCCAGGTTGGGAATGTGTTTGTTTATACTTGTTTCTGTGACCACTGGAGTTAATCACCTGCAGAAGACAGAGAAATAGAAACGGATGTCTCCCCATGGGACTGGAGAGTGCCTATTGCCTATTTTGTAAAGTAATCATAAACACCGCTGGTGAGGGACGTGATAGGCCATATTTTACTCCCAAAACCACACAAATCCTGCCGAGTATCCAGAAACTTAATGAAGCAAACTGCTGACTTGACCATAAAACTGTTCAGAAAACTAGCAATCCGTGGCATTCTTCCTATTCCTACCTAACACTTTCCCAAACCTGACTGTATGAGTGTTTCACCTAATGAGCCTTACAGTGACAAAATGTATTAGACTATTACTTTCTGTTATTACAGCCTTTTAGCTAGTTGGACTGGATTTTTTAAATGCCGGTACACAGGGGCTCAGAGCCTCAGCCGGTGTATGCTGGGCTCAAGAGGAAAGAACAGTGTCCTTCCTTCCCTGGGCTAACTTTTTCTGAGCAACGTTCAGGCTTTTCTGGATCCCAGCTGTCAGGGATACAATAGAGGAGGCCAGCACGAGCAGGACCCAGCAGGCTTTTGGCTGTTCTCTCGCAGCAAGTTTGAAGCGGCCTGTGAGGTGCTCCATCAATTACACAGAGATAGTTTTCCCTGCTAAGGGGTGCTACTGAGCTAGTCCTAGCATTGTGACTGTAGCCTGTGACTGTACGCACCATGGCGTAAGAGCAGACTTGCCCAACCCCTGTGCCACAGCTACAAGTATTTACTAAGCCTCTAAAAACAGCTTTAAGGGCTAGAAATGTAATTCTGGGCCCAAAGAGCCTTGAGAAAGATAAACTAATGAAAAATGTGCTCTTTTCTCAGCTTTCATCCTCTGAGCAGTTTTCAGTGATGACTGTGGGAGGCTGAGACACTCAGCCTTCCAGGATTGCATGCTAAATGAGCCAAACCACTGTCACCTGTCTTTGGTCCAACAGATAAACACCTGTTGATGCCAAGGATCCTGCAGACGGTGGCACGTGGCTGTTCCCTGACGTGTTCTCCTTTCTCTCACAGATGGATGGTGACGTCCTGGTCTCTGTGCACACGGAGCTGTGGTGGAGGCCTACAGACGCGGCGAGTGACATGCCAGCGCCTGACAGCGACAGGCAGCTCTGTCCCAATGTCCAACGAGGCTTGTGCCCAGGTGTCCAAGCGCCCTGTGGACACACAGAACTGTAACAGGCAGCCCTGTGTGGAGTGGGTGGCCTCCTCCTGGGGCCAGGTAAGGAACAAGGCAGCATTCCAAGGACAGCCCCTTAGTGTGGGCTAGAAAAAAGAGACAGAAAATGAGGGGAGTGATTTTTCAACCTACTTTTCTTTAGGTTATAGTTTGCAAGCTTTTGAGGAGGCTGCTAATTTGCTCAGCTCTTTCTTTCTGTATATGATGCACTGCCTGCTTGGATTTCTGCAGCTTCCCACATAATTTCCAACAAAACAGTTGACTGGAAGCAGCTGGAAGCCTGGCAATCACTGCTTCTCTCTCCCAGTTGTCAGGGAGGGAAGAAATATCAGGAGGAAGGGAGTATTATTTGAGGAATGCATGGTAGTGTGAAACAGGGCTCCTACTGATGAGGGAGTGGAGGTGGCAGAGGGATCGGTCAGCAGCCATCCCCTGGCAAAAATTCCTGCTTCACACTAATGACCCTTTATTCAACCCTTAGTTTGTTCTTGAATACAATTTCCAGATACTTAGAAAAGCAGTTTCCTAATAGCTGATATAATTTTAAAAGAGCACAAATACATGCTTCATACCTATAGCAAGTTATGTTTTAACCTAAGGAGAGGATTAGGAGAGTGAAACGGAAATGTGATTGTAAAGCTTGAATATGTTAGGATAGCCTCAATTTTGGAGCAAGCTTGCATATATGTTGTGCTTGTCATGCTTGCTGCTTTTGTTTATTGTCCTTCAATGCTTTTAAATTATTAAATGGAGTGGAATATGTTCTTGGTTCAATGCATTCTTAGTTATTTGGCCATAAGTTGTGATAGTACAGGCTGCAAAATGCACAGTAAAAGTAATGTATTGAGATTTCCTGTATGGATCATAGGCTCTTGGCTAATGGCATGAGAGCATTTAATTTCCCCTAACAGATGTATTTAAGATTAAATTATTGAAGAGAAGAGGTAATGAATGTACAGAGCAGATACAGAAATGTAGTTTAAACACTGCTGGAGGGGAGTGAGGTAGAGCAGAAGATGACTGCACAGTCAGCCTTCAAAGCCTGCAGAGGTGCAGAAAGTGGTTGAAATCTCAACAGTCTCTGAATGGCAGCATGCACTTTGGTTCACTAGCAGTTTTATAAAAATGGAACATGCCCTGTCTTTTACCTCCCCTAAGTGAATCTTCTGTGTTCACAGTGCAACGGGCCTTGCATTGGACCACGACTGGCTGTACAGCACCGACAGGTATTTTGCCAGACCAAAGATGGGACTTCTGTGTCATCTGATCAATGCAGTTCCTTACCAAGGTAGGAGAGAATTGTCTTATGTCTGAACCCACAACCCTTTTCAGAGATACTGAATGGACTAGTGACTTAACTGAAAACTTACGGCTTTCCCTTATCTAACAAAGAGGTCATGCTGCAACCTGTACAGTTTTGTGTAGCAAATCTTACCAGTCTTAAGCCCAGACTTCCGTATTTGTTCCTGGGAGCTTCAGGCCAGTTGGCCAACAACTGGAAAATCTTCTGTACATGCCAAATCCTGACTGTAGGGTTGTGTTGTATCTTCTTAAGGTGCCAGTCTTCTCACTCATTTAAACACAAACTCTAGCAGGAAAAAAAGGGTCTCCACAGGTTTTGTGTTCCTGCAGATAAACTCCACTGTCAACATTGTAAAGACATTACTTTACATGAGACAGGTATGTAAATCATGACCGATCATGACTGAAAATTAATGTAATTGGCTTGTTTGCTCCAACTCATGCTTCTTCACTATCTGTGTGACAGACAGATATGAACCAAGTGTGCCTATGCATCTTCTGTGAGACTGGCGTGAAAGGAAAAGGAGGGTTTCAGAGAATTGGTTCTATTCCCACTGGCTGTAAAGCCATAAAAAAGTTACAAAATCCAGCTGGACCACATTGGTCACCACTCATTTCACCTTTCAGCAGATCTCTGGTTTGGCCCTTCATGGAAAGGGCATTCAGCCAAATCCTCAAATGGTTCAAATGGTGTTTTAGCCTGGTGTTGGTGTACCAGTGTGCACCCCCTGAGGGTCTGGTCCTTGAGACCAGTTCAAAACTGCTGGCCTCACTTGGCAGCCTTTGAAGATCTGATCCATACAGTGCTCTAAATGAATTACCTTTGGGATATGTAATGTTTGCTCTCCCTCCCTCCCTCCCTCTCTCTGTCCTGCCCACAGGCCGCTGAGCACCCAGAACTGCTGGACTGATGTCTGTGGTGTGCACTGGAGGGTCAGCCTATGGACCGTCTGCACGGCTACGTGCGGAAACTACGGCTTCCAGTCCCGGCGCGTGGACTGCGTGCACATCCGCACCAACAAGCCCGTGATGGAGCACCACTGCTCCTGGAGGCCAAGACCAGCAAACTGGCAGCGCTGCAACATCGCACCCTGTGAAAACGGTACTTTGCTGAGCGGAGGGGAGGCAGAGCGGTGCAGGAGTAGGAAAGAAGGCAGAGTCATCTCTTAGAAATGCAGCACTGGACCTTGCGGCTGGGCATCCTGGGGAAACCTCCAGCCCAGACACCTGCAAAATCCAGCGTCTAAAGCTCAGCATCCCAAAGAGGAATGCTGCCCATTGTGGGGGTTTTTGACAAATGTGTTAGTGCTGGCATTGTGTCCCCTTTCTAACAGCTTGAGAAACAATTAATGCAGTCTTCTGGAGCAAGTCCAAAGCAGGCTACCAAGTTGATCAGAGGGATGGAGCACCTGTCATGTGAGGAAAGGCCAAGGGAAATGGGATTGTACAGCCCGGCTTTGGGGTGACCTACTTGTGGCCTTCCAGTACCCAAAAGGAACTTACAAGAAAGATGGAGCAAGACTATTTACAAGGCCATGTAGTGACAGAACAAGGGGTAATGGGTTCAAATTGAAACAGAGTAGTTTTAGATTAGATATTAGGAAGAAATTCTTTACTGTGAGGGTGGTGAGACATTGGCACAAGTTTCCCAGAGGAGCTCTGGACACCCCATCCCTGGAGGTTTTCAATATCGAGTTAGTTAGGACTCTGAGCAACCTGTTCTAGTG
>VWZT01005382.1:0-12333 GCA_013397055.1 Pachycephala philippinensis
CATTTCACCACCCAGCAAACCCCGGTTCAGCCTGCGACAAAGAGTCTGATCTTAGTGTTTAATATTGTATAGTTACAGGGTCATATTGGCATGTCTTGCTTTTTTGGGCCTTTTTAAAACATGAAAATTAATGTAACAGTTCTTGGGAATGAAAGATGTTGTAGTAATGGGTAAAATGTGCTGTATATACTGTCCGGCTGTGTAAATATATTTTTTCTGTAGGTTTCAGACAACCTATGACAGAGAGACAAGCAAAACGTGTATAATTATACTGCATCTAAACTAAAGAGATAAACTGAGTACTAGAAGCATTTTTTTTTAAGATATCACTCCAGAAGTCTTTATTATGGGCTAATTTACCTTTCATTACTGTCTTGCTACAGCTTAACTGCTTTCCTGCATGAACTGCTTTGCTTTAATCTAATGTGGATTTCTGTACACTAAACTCAAGTTAAATGTATGGGCACACCAGAAAATCTGATCCTTCCCTTCTTTTTGTCTGTGACTTCTAGCACAAAGCAAGGTACAGGAAGGATGGAGGGTGTGCCTAGGTTGCCATATGTGCAGATTCGTTTTCTAGTAAGATGAGCAGAAGGCTCAGGTTCTAAACTACCCTAATTTATCAGTGTTACTCTGTTGCGGTCATCCCACCAATGTGTGTGCCTAGTGCTCTGTGAAATCCTTGCTGTAGTTTTAAAAATAAGACTATGATAGTATTTTTCAAGCCATTTGTGAAATGGCAGCTCTGAAAATTGCAAACTTTCGGGGGAAAAAATGAAAAATGTTACGCATAGCTATATAAAGCAGCATGTGCTTTTGATGATGAAAGACAAAATTCAAAAGGAACTCGTGAAGTCTGTCTGACTTTTTAAGGCTGTGGTGATGAGACACATAAAACAGTAGATCTTAACAATAGAAAAACAACCTTAAAATGTTCTCATAGGTGTAAACAAGAAGACAGAAATCTACTGTTTGAAAAACTTCTGCTACTAAATAGTTACAATAACTTGTCAGCAAAGGTGGATTTGAGAAAACGTGCCAAAATTCAAAAGAAAACTGAGTGATGATCTGTGAAAAAGCAGATTAACACCTAAAGATGCAATTGTTTTGTTTATTAGTAAGTTGTATAATCAAAAAAAGTACCAGCTGTTTATATTCCTGGGAACTTTGTTCTGGCAAGCAGAGTGAGATCAACAAGCACTTTAAATTCAGGGCATTTGATAGTGCAGTCTTAGGTGAACTTCCCTTAATAATACTGAGGTGGCGCTTTTTTTTTTTTAATTTTNATTCACATTCAGAACTGCTGCAGCACCGCTCAACTGAGAATAAAATGAGTGCCTTTGGAGCAGGCTAGGGGGGAAGGCACGAAGCTCAAAATGTGCCATGACTATGATCTTCCTGTTCTCCTGTGTTCTTTGTGAGCACCTCTCTCTGGCGCTGACCTGCACTGGCTCCAGCACTTTTGGGCAGGCTCTTAAACAAATAGCCAGGCATTTGCTTTCATTGTAATAATGGCATTAATGTTTGCTCACCATAAAAGATGTATTGGTAATCTGTTGACTTATTGGTTAATGGGAAAGACGTTATTTTGAATGTTGAAATATGATGCTGCCATGTTGACTTCAAGTATCACACCACAAAGGTCAGAAAAGGATATTATCACAGTACCATATATGGGATAATTCCTCAGGATTTAACTGGGGAAGAAAATTGATTTGATAAATGGAAACTAATCAGCCAACATTCCATTTATACCGTTTTTCAAGCAACATTGCCTGTAGCTGTCTTAGTGTTGAAAAAGAATTGTTGGACCAATACACATTTTCCTGGACAGGCTGAGTGCTTAGGAGTTTACACTGGGGATTAACAAGGAACGGCGATTGCAGTTCTCAAACCAAAATTCATTCTGTTTAGCTCAAGTGCTTAAGGATATGTGTGGATTTGTGGAAGACTGAAACTGTGTTTCTGTCCCAGAAAGTAATTATGTAGGCTATATTGAAAGATCTGTTTCTTAATATGACTTTAAAGCATATTACACTTGTCCAAAGGGAAAGTTAAAATGGTACATGTGGACTCAAACAGAGCTGTTGGGAGAGCAGTATTTTGATCGCTAAGAAAGAAAATGAAACAAAGTAGTAAGCAGTAATAAATAGTGTGAGTTATTAGTTTCATAGGCCAGAGAAACTCAGAAAAACTGTAGGGTGGATAGGGGCAGGAATAGCCAGTGAAGGAAGAGACTGAACATCAGCTGTCATGTCTGGGAGAGTACGATGTTGATTACATCGTAATCAATAAACCTTCACTGAATTGTACCTTGAATAGGTAATGAGTGTAATCAACTGTACAGCCCAAGGACTGTGTGAGGAGACAGAAATCCAGGGACAATCTAATGATGATTATTGTGCAAGTGCTTGAGGGAAGTGATCCTTACCCCTTCAGTATCATTTCCTTCCCTCCTTTAGCTCTTCCGTGGCACTTAGTGCTACATTTGCCTTTCTGAGTTCAGTTGGGTAGGAAACTCCAGTGTTATGAGTTGGATCTCAAACAGCAAGAAGTGAAATGTGCTTCCATAAAGGCTAGTTTTCACTGCAAACCCCAGATTGCTTCCTAACAGATGCCCATCACTTTCCTCCTGTAAATTTAATGAAAGTCTTGATATAATCTGTTTTCCTTAGATATACTGTGTTTATTTAGTCCGTATGACCTGGTAATCTGGAGTGAAACTTCACCTAAGTGAACCCAAGTTTTTTTATTTGAGGGAGTGTTTCTAGGACAGTCCTGCAGCAAGTTTCTGTAAGTCCATTGTTGTAAGGATATTGTTTGTCAGTCTAAAGAAGTACAAATTTTTACATTGTTTTGGGAACTGGTTCCACATGGAGTTTTCAAGAATCCTCTGGAACATCATGCTGTAATATTGAGTGTGTTGAGCATGCTACATATGAACATAGTTGAGTAGAAATCTCATTTAGCTCCAACTACCCATTACCTCAAATTGACCAAGCTGTGTTTACAGACTTGCACTTCATTTCTTTAATTGGTTGTAATTAAGCATATAGGTAGTAATTAATTACCACCAAGTTAATAGAGAAAGTAGACTGTAAAGCCAGAACTTTAATACAGTAGCTCAATAGCTTTTCCCTATTATATACTCCTGTCTGCAGAAGTAGGAGGAGCATGTATCAGTGGGAAACAAGCTCCAGTCAAGTGCTGTGTTACAGGTCACTTTGAGGACAAAGTGATCTCTGTATTTTTGTCCCTCCTTTATGTCTTTGATGCGAAAGACATGCACTATATAGGCAAGCTATTTATTACTCTCTTTATTGATTTTCTTTGCTCTCTGTACTGTAAACCTCACCAGCCTTAGTCTATAGCTGTTGAATAACATATGGTCGTGTTTCAGACCTTACAACATCTGTAGTCTTTGGGTTGAGATCAGCAGCAATTTTTGTTCCTTGTTTACTTCCTCTTGAAGATACGCTTTTAAATAGCATGTGGATACTTAGGCAAGGATTTATTGCATGCAACGTAAGTAGCACTGCAGATTTTTTGTAGGAGAAAATGGGTGGAAATAGCCCTGAGTAGGTTTGCTGCTCTGCCATTTGCTCCATAATCTAGGCTACATTCAATTGAAATATTTTTAAACTGGTAGTGACAAAAGATAGTTCAGGAGTGAACAGAAGTTCCTGTTCCCTGTCAAGCTTGTGATATTCCATTTCTCTGAAGAAAGTCATAGTGGTAGGCATTTTGCAGAATTTCTAGCTGGGGCAGTGCTTGTCTCTCTAGAGAATAATACTCCTTGTAAGAAAAATGCAGCTTCTGCTGGGGAGGTGGAGTCAATGAATATGGCACCAGAGGGCTGAAGCAACTAGTTCTACATTTTCCATGAAAATACACTGTTACATTATTTATGCAATCTGT
The DNA here is from genome assembly GCA_013397055.1 of Pachycephala philippinensis. Lineage (NCBI taxonomy): Eukaryota > Metazoa > Chordata > Aves > Passeriformes > Pachycephala > Pachycephala philippinensis. The sequence continues at coordinate 3,919 of VWZT01005382.1, forward strand.
AATAACCGCAGCAAATATTAAGAATCCCAGTTGCAAAGTGTCTCTTCAATAACAATTATGGAGATGAGGGTATGGGGTTGGATACTGTAATAAGGGGAATTTTCTTTGGGAAAAGATAATTAGAAAAACGAGCTTCTCTTTCCTTTTAGTAGTTAGTTGAAGGGTTGTGTTGGTTTCCTTTGAGTTTCTTTCAAAATACCAAAAAATAAATATTCTACATTTCAGGGATGCTTGAAGATCATGTGAAGTATTTCATGTTGGATAGATGAGGTAGAGATTGCCCTCTTGAAAATGGAATTGATTCTTTTTTTTTTTTTTTTTGGTGGTGGTGTTTTTGTTTGTTTGTTTCAGCTGTTAAACAAATGTGATCCTTAATTGCAAATGTTCTTGAAGTTGTTATATAGCAGGTATGTAAATAAAAAAATCCAGTGTTCTCTTCTGATTTCTATTCTTACTGATTGTACAACATTCTCCTGGGCAGAATGATAACTGCCTCAGGTCTTTGACCCTTACCTCTTCTGGTGGCTCAGGCAGTTTAGGGCAGTTTATTGTAATAGCTGTATTTGTCTTAACGTGGGTTAGAGTTTACTCTGTGGTATCATGATGTCCTTAATGCAGTACTTCAGGATTGCTTCCACTGGGATCAACTGAATGCAATTGTTTAAGTACCTTTAAGCTGATCTAAGCTAAAAATTGATATTCAAAACACAGCAAATTTGACCAAAAAAAAAAAAAAAGACTCAGAGTAATGATTTGGTAATCAATCAGCTGTCATTATGTAAGGGCTGAGTCATTTGCTCTGGCATCTGTAGGACTGCTATGAACAATAAAGTAATGTGAAGAACAAATGGAGAGGTTAAATACAGTGTAGCTTGCACAAGAAAACATCTCCATGTCTGGATGTTTGGTAGCAGGGGCTTGCCAAGAATTATTTCTTTATCATAGTGACCACGTGTAAGGAGTGGTTGCAATAGTTAGAGAAGGTGTTAGGCTGTCAGAAATTTGTTTTCTTGTTCTAGTGGGGCTTATTCCTTCTAGAATAGATGTGTTTTTACAAGGGAAAAGAGAAGGAGGGAGTTTGGTTCGTGTCCTACCTTAGATGTGAAACAAGGCCCTCTATACCCAGTGACCTCTCATTGTGAGGTTCAAAACTGTGCACAACCCTAGTGAGAAAGCAAAGACAAGGATTAGAATTTCTGAGTTCTTGAGTTACAGACGCAGTCCTAGGACTAAACCCATGTTTCTCTTAACTGCATCTTGATTATTTCGGCTCCTAGAAGTAGTGTTTTCAGGGTGGCAAAGTAGAAACGTTACTATTATGATCTACTTTCCAAAAATGGAGCAATAAAACTCAAGTAGTGGGAGAGAGATCTAGAAATAAACATCTAAAATACCTTGAGGCCCAAGTGCGCAGCTATGGTCTCAATTGCTTCAAAATTATAAATTATTTTTCTTGGTACAAGCCATTGCTTCTCCTGATCTTAAAGCCTGCTGAATAGGAAGAACATTTTCTTAAACCACATGACTGCCACTTTGTGTTTTCTTTTAAGATTTATGTATTTTGAAAACATTTTTTTAGCTTCTTCAGAGGACTCTTCTGTACTGAGGGATTTATGTCAATGAAAAAATAGGTGCAGAAGTTTTCTAGCTTTAAGTGTAGTTCTTAAATGTTTTCAGGGAAGCTGGACCTGATGTAATTAATTCTAGGGCATTTAAAGAATTGGCTGTGTAGGGAAGAAAGTGGTATCTGGGGAAAAGCAAATATACTACTTCATGAGGGGATAGGGAAAGGATGAGCTGGTAATTAAAGACCAGTCTGTTTGGCTTAAATATAGCAAGAAATAATTGGATAGACATCTTATAAGCCCCTGACAGTTATCAAGATCTGTTACCAAGTAAACAGATTTCTCAAGGGCAAATCGTGACAAACCCATTTAATTTCTTTGTACAGGTCAGGTGGTGAGAAGCATTAGATATATTATACCTTGATTGGCTCAAGTTTCTTGCACTGTATTCATGTCGTGTTTTCTTGAGTCAGGTGAGGAAAAGTGGTCTAGAGGTGTCTACTGCCTGGTGGATATAGAACTGGTCAGAAAAAAAATTAAAGAATATGTATAATTAGCCAAATGTCAGAACATGGTAATATATTAAGGAGGGCTTGTAAATACTCTGTGACTGATATTAATCAGTATTTTTATTAATGACTTGGACAGTAGAATGCAGAGTATTTTCTGAGTCTGTCAACCCTGGCAGAGTGAGAAGGAACACAGTACATGGGGAAACAGGTACAGAACTCAAAATTATCTGGGGGACAAGACCACTTCAGCAGGATGAATTAACTGCATAAATCCCTCACGGAAACATTTGGCTAAATAATATTCCGTTGTAAAGTGATTTAGGATCTATAGAGAATCACAACTAATAGTTAAGGGTTGTGACTGTCGATGACTGATCTATGCTGGAAGGAGAATTTTCTTTGCAGAATTGAATGAAGAATTTTTCAATTACATTTAAACATCCTCATATACTTCCTGGCTTGGGAGATGACTCGTTTTGATTCATCCAGATTGAATCTTAAAATTGTGCAGTAAATATCATCTGTTTCCTCCTGCTCTCTCTTCATCCTCAAAACCAGCTCCAAAAAAACTAAATGTAGACTTGTGTGATTAATGTAAGCCAGTAAAGGTTAAGTTAAAAAAAGCAGCCGATGAGAACTGTAATGACTGAAGGGAGAGAATACCAATTTCTTCCTATTTCTGGTTACAAAAATTCTTTCTCTTCAGAAACTGATCAGCAGTCCTTGGATTCCATTAAAAAGCAAGGCTTATGTGCTTAATTGTAAAAAGTTCTTACACCTTTTGCTAGTAGGAAATCTTGGAATTTACTTCATAAATAATTTGCATACAGACATGTTTTTGTCCTTTTGGTTGTAATAAAAAGCGGGGAACAGGGATACAAATGTGCATTTTGTAAGAAAACAGAACGGCAAAACGTACAAAGTTAGCCTAGTATATCCTTAGTAGGGCTGCACTGACACATTTGTGGTCAGAAGGTTTAAATTAGTATCACCTACCTTCCAGTGGACAGTCTCTATCTTCCTTCTCTTAGAGGTGGAAAGATTAATGTGGATTGGGAAAAATCTATGTGGTTAAAGCTAACCTTTCCTCTCCTCTTCAGCCCTCCATCACCTTCAGTTTTGTTTCAGCCAGTTACATGCCTCGTGTTTCACTGCGTTGGGCCAGCACTTGCACCAGGACGAGTGAGTGAGTGAGACAGGAATGGAAACAAGATGAATGGAAAAGGGGCAGAATTACCTCATGCAGTGGCACTGCTGGCTCAGACTGTCCTGAAGTGTACTCAAAACTTGGCTTTCAATTAAATGCCCAAACTGTCAACTTCTGGCAGCTTTGGCTCAGGTCCTCAGACTCCCTGCATGTCTTTTTTCAATCCACACAGGTTTTTTAACAGTACCTGTAGCTTGCAGAAGTAAAACATGTATTTTTAGGCTTCCTTGAGCTAAAAGGTTATTTAACTGAAGAACTAAGGTATTATTAAATATTTAGCAAGTATATCTTCGTGCTTGCAGTGCTGTAGGTTATGTGTCAGGATCCAGTTCCTCTGTGCCTGCCCATGTTGCCCAGCACACACACCAGGTACTCCTTTGATGTCAGTGGGCTTCTGGCCCACGCCGCTGTTCAGTGCAAGGGTTGTAGAAACAGTCCCTGGAACATGGCTGGAAGCTTCAATCAACAAAAGTTCTAATCACTTTTGATTTGATGTTGTGACAGTCAGGCTCTCAACTTCTCATATTTTTCTTGTAAAAATTATTTCTGAAGATTTAGCTTAGACCAGAGAGTTGGGATTCTGAATCTTATATTGATACTTTATCCTAATATTAGAATGTTGAATTGTCAATTTCTTTTGGAGTACGGACTGTTACTGTTGCTTTTGTCCCTGGAGGTGCTTTACTGGAGAGCTATAGGTGTTGTGTAACAGCTCAAGGTTCAGAGTTCATTATAAAAGCAGTTTTAGCCTTGCTAAATTGGTCACTTGCTATGCAGCATCCATACAGCACAGCTATGGTGAAGAGGGTTCACCTAAATATGAACTCTATTTGGGAAATAGATCTACATATGTTATATGCATAAATTGTCCGTTTCTTTTGATGATCCTCCTTCTTAAGCACAGGAGGACTGAAAAACATATGGTGATGCAACATGAAGAGAGAGAATTCTGTACTGCTCAGGGCACAGAAGTCAAGCAGATAAAGCCAAATGCAGGCAACGTGTTGAGTCCATTGTCAGGTATTCTGTGCTTTGTCTTTTATTGCTGGTCAGCACCACTTCTGTTCCAGTGGTGACTATCTTTCAGATAGTTTTTCATACCTAGACCTGTTTTACATATGCTTAGAGGAAATAACTTTGTCCCCTAGATTTTCTTCCTTTGTTTTGATTTTTTTTGTTTGTTTGTGTGGGTTTTTAACAATAGGCTGGAAGATACAAAGGCAAATTTTTAATAATTTTAGGAGCACAAACAGCCTCAGAGTAACAAAGAGGGGAAGTGGATAAAATGACTTAATGTTAGCTTTTTTTCTTTGCATGGTCTTCTACCTTAAGCAGATTGGACAGCTGGGGAGATTGGTGTCAGGATGGTACACTGTGATTTGAAAGAAATGCATGTTCCTGTGCTTGATGAAACAGTGGCCCTTTCAGCCTTGTATTGTCTGTATGATAATAGCTCTTACCACTCAGAGATTAGTCAGAAAAATTTATTCTGCCTTTTCCCTGTCCCCCAAAGTTGAGGTCAAACTAATTAGGATGAAATGCTCATTCCTTGTTATTTAAGTCCTCAGTTTAACTATCTCATCTTTTGACAAATAGGTATAATTAGTTCTCTTGTATAATTTATTAACTTCCATATTAAGTTGTGTACAGATTAGTGAGGCACCAGGCATGCTAGCAAAAAAGGCTTCCAATTAGAAGGTGATAGATGAGTTGGTTGTATTTGATAAACAGGTTTTGTCATATTTTCAAATGAAACTGGAAGGAGCTTTTTTTGTTTAAATCCTGTCATATCATGAGTCTGACTGGTATTGAACTAGATTCTGTTTTGTACATTGCCATGATAGCTTTGCAACAAAAGGAGAAGATTTCAAGTTATTAATAGCATATAAAAAGAGAATTTTGACATTTCCTAAGTAGGGTATAAAAAACTGTTAGAACAGAAGCAAACAGTGAAAATTTCATCCTTATCTTATTTGCTGACACAAGAACTTGTGCCTAACTGTGCACTTGAAAATGTCCCAGAAAGTGTTCTCTGAGGGCATGAACATGTACCAGCCTGTGGCAGAATTTGTGCTGAGGCTGCTTCTCAGGCTTTGCTGAGCGCAGGTGGGCACAGAGGTGTTCATTGGAACAGAGCTGCAGCGATGGCAGCAGCGCTATTGCCATCAGAGCACTGCCCTTTTGGGTAAAGCCCTCCCAGCACATGGCACGGCTCCTGAAATTTCCATGGAGAACAACTTAGTGAACACTCAAAGGATGTTCACAGGGCAGGACATACCCAGGGTATCTCCAGAGGGATGGGTCTGGCTATGGTCAAATACAAGTAACAGGAAATGGAGATTAATCAGAGTGAGTTTGTGACAGTTAAAAAAGCAGGCCTCCTGATCCTGTGCCCTGGCTCTATTTACTTTGGAGTGCTTTTTTCTCTGTACAAATTTACATACAAAATAACAGTGCAGGGTATAATGCTAAAATGGAACTCACATGAAGATATACTGTTACTAAATAGTTTCCTTAGCAATTTGTGTTTATAATTGTCCATATTGTGTATCATCACAGGAACAGAGAGATTTCTGGTGTTTATATTCCTCACCATCAGCAAACTCCTGTGCTACTGCTCTTTCTTAAATGAGCTATTTCCTTTCAAATTGATGATAACTTATCCATATACTGCACTCAGCTAAACACTGTGAATCTAGATCTATTCCATCAAAATAAATGCATTTTGATTTTAGAGAGTTGGCCTAGTGGCTCTCTTCCATCAGTGCTTGTACTGAGGTTTCTTATTCTGCTCCTTTTTGGGCATGTTTTTTATTTCTCAAGTGGGATCTTTATCTGCTTTGCCAGTCTGAAATGAGCACCTCCAATGCCCTGTCACAAGCATAATAATTAAAAATGGTTAGAGAAGTTACTAGTTTTAATTTCCAAAGTTGCGGTTTCCGCTAAAGTTGTTTTGGTTTGTCTTCCAGGTGTTTTTTTGTTGTTGCTTTGTGTTTGTTTGGCTTTGAGGGAGAAGGCACAGTTGTTAGGTCAAACTTTCATACATTTTTTTTTGATCTATTGAAACTTGCCATGATTTTCAATCTTTTTTTTGTCCTGCTGCTGATGTATTGCACAGGAGTGAATCTGGCTTCCTGAGATAATTTATCTTTCTGCTATATCCTTTGACTCTGTAACTTTGTCATTTCCCTTCAAGGGTTTTATTTACTTTGGAGGTGTTTATAGCGTGGGCAACTTTTTTTTGCTTTTATTCGTATCCAGCAGATCAGTTTTTGTTAAGCTTACAAGAAGAGGTTTTCCTTTGACCCTAAGGGTGAAGGGTTACTATTTCAGCCAGTATTTCTGGTACAGCTTCTTCCCCTCGGAATTTTCCAAAGGAATGAGCTTACAGTATGACTGCCAACATTAAATATCCAACCTGGAAGTACTGCTTGAAAGTAAAAGACCCTTGGCTGCTGCTTCTCTTTCTCTCTCCCTTTCTTCAAAAGGAGAGGTAATAAAAGTTCTGCCTGTTTGACTGCCTGCAGAAAGCTAAAATATCTGGGTGATCTGCAGTGCAAAAACTGGAGCAACTAATGAGCTGGGCGTGGAAGAGAATTGAGGTGATGTAGGTTGTGATGTCTTAGTAAGATTACCAGTGCCTTTTCTGCTGGCTGATGCTTCCTAAGAGCATAAAATGCTGCCTGTAGAACTTGTCAAACTTCTTAGAGAGAGAGAGTAAAAATGTAGTAATTAGACCTTAATCTTCCATGTGACATGTACTAGAAGTAAACAGAGATTTTACAAGACATACCTGAATTTTGAACTGGGAATTAATGTGGCACTAAGATACCAATAGAAGTGAATTGGTTTTGCTCCTATACAGAATCTGTTACAGGCCTAAGGAGACATTTTTGTCAAATAGGATATATCAATGTCTTTTGAACAGTCTGTCTTGATAGTTCAGACTTCCTTTTTCCTTCTCCATTCATACTGTGCCTTCATTGCCAAACTTGAACATGTCTTTCCTGTACCATGGATGCTCCTGAAGGAGTTGCCCATCAGGTAATATCATTCCTATGGTCTGCAAATCACCTTAGTCATAGATAAGGAACAGGACTGCTTTTCAAGCCTAGCATAGCCCAAACCTTGTTTGGGTTGCAGTTCCTCTTATTTCTCCTTGTAATGTCTCAGAGGCTCTTTCTAGCATGTATGCTTTCTAGCATATGCTGTTGGGTTGCTATAGTAACAAATATATATCTATTTGATTGTTCTGTTGCTATTTTGACTTCTATTTTCTTATACTTTGCCCATCACCATTGTGTTCACTCCCCTTAGCAGCATAAAACTGATTTATTCCAGCATCAGACCTTCTCTCACAGCACCTGAAGGCTCAGCTTTATTGTTTATGTCACAGGATCCAGCTTGGGCTGTTGATCACACAGAAAGAGGAGTCACTAAGTCCTGTCCTTTATCAACAAGGTTTTGCTTTTTATTAGCAGTTCTCTGATACAAATTTATTCTCTGAACACTTTTTGTGAAATACTGTATCTTTTTTTTCCCTTAAAGAGACCATGGGTTCAGGGCCTTGATCTTGCTGGTTGAACGCTCCTTTGAACCTTTCTTGTGTGGTACTCCCAGCTAAATGTGGGCACAAGAGCACTACCCTGTGCTGAAGCTATAAGAGGCTGAGATAATACAGACTGCCTAAGTAGCATAAACAACTAACTTGCTACAAATTATGGATGGGAGTTCCTATAGCAAGGCTTTTGCATAGAGCTATTTGTAAGGATGTAAATACTTGACAGAGCAAAAATACTCAATATTCTTGTGAATTGATGACAGAACTAATTTGGCAAAATGGCCAAATATTTTTTGGTTATAAACATAAACCTGCCCAGCTCTTAAAGAGTTTTCATTTGGGTGACTTTAACACAGTGTGTTAATGATCCTGGAAACTAATTCCAGTCACTTAATTAACTTATTCAATGCAGCTTCTAAAGGGGAAGGAAATTCAGCTAGAACAAGGCTAACAGGAACATGGCTATCACCTGCTTTGTAACATTACTGGGGTGTCTTGGTTTAAAAGACAGGTATCTATCAAAGGGAGGCAGAAGCCCCCTCTGGAATGGGTAATGTAACCCCCGTCCCC
>VWZT01005382.1:12610-26701 GCA_013397055.1 Pachycephala philippinensis
CTGCTGGTAATAGAATACAGCTATGTTGTAACCTAGGACATGGGGGTTTCTGAATCTTCTTAGCCAAATGTATTTAGAAGTTGTGTTGAAGAAGTTAAAAATTTACAATACTTATAAAGAAATCATACTTTGCATATATATAATCATCAAACACGGCTGTTAAAGGAAAGAGCAAGTGACGTTTTTGTCTTCCAAAGTAGTTCAGCCTCTTTGTGACTGTTGGTGTTATGCAATAGAAACACATGAAGCACCTGTATGGTCTGGTCTTCCTGCTACTTGAGGACAATTGTTCAGAATATCCTCTCAGAGCTTTTGATGGTTCTCATTCTAGTGGGGAAATTGTCCTTGCTTTAACATCTTATTAAGTAGTGCACACAAAAAAGGAAAGGGGGACTGTGTTCTGGTTTTGGGGAACGAAACTAATGAAGCTCTTAATTTAGCAACTGAATTTGGAACAAATGGAAAAGAAAGTGAATTTCTCTACTATTGGGTCTGGAATGTTAACTTTAGAAAACCTTGTTCTTTATATCATCAGATACCCTTACTTCACTGTGATTTCCACAGATAAATACTTTAGAGACTATGCAAGTTCTTGAATTTTAATGCTGGTGATAATGTATATATAAGGATGAATTACAAGACGCAAAGACATCCAATCTTCACTCTCCATTTTGAATGTGAAAACATCCTTCACCTGCTCCGAGCAGGAACTGCAATACCTTTCAGAGATGATTGACTTATGCTTGAGGTTTTTCATGGGTATTAACAGACTCCTTGGTGTTTTATGTATCAGTGATCTTGGGAAATAAAATATTCAGGCATTAAGGTGAGATTTCAGGAAAATTTGAATATCCCTTAAATAGGGTGCCAACTACAGCAGTATGTCTCCATAGCAATTTTTTTTTTTTTTAATTACTGCTGGTATTTATTTAGATTGCTTCCCTATGTATTTATTTGTTAATTTAGGTGTGCCTTCTTTTCCACTGCTCTGGGCCAGCCTGACATGCTCTGAATCATTAACCCTATGCTCCAGGGAACTTACCCTTATGGCAGCATCTTTGATATTAGATTGGATCCCTTCAGGGCAAAATTTAATTGACTGGATTTCTGGGGAGAGAGCTGGTTCCCTCAGTGTCTCACTGCTCCAGCATCATTGTTTCAGCAGCTGATTTAGAAGCCAAGTTGGAGCTGTTACGATAGTGGAGGGAGAGCAGGCAGTGAATCAGAGGATACAGGCTGTGCTTTGAAGCATAAGCTGATTTGTTTCTTCATTTGGGGATGTATTTGCTCTAAGTGTACTGGCACTCTGTAAGTATTCATACCAATAAATGCAGCGTGAGATAGATGAATACAATTTCATAGCACTTGACTATAGATTACAGGGAAACCTGGAATTCTGTCCATGGTTATTCAGGGAGACAGTCACTGTAACAATAATTCAATAAGGTGATGTATCTTACCTCAAGGTTGATTTGTATAACTGGGGTTGTGATTGTTGGCAGGTTCAACCTCTAGGACAAGCTGGAGAAGAAACAGAGGATATTGATGTGTTTTTTGTATCAGTCATGGCTCTGGAATCACTTCTTACACAAGTGGCCCCTCTGAAGTCAATAGATATGTTGATAGCTATTTGCTTATTCAGGCACTGGATTGTCAATGAGTTCTTCCAGGATAATCAAAGTTGTTTTTGATAAAATACAGAGCAGTGATGAGGAGAGCAGTGATTACGGGTATCCACATACAACTTCCATGAAAACTTAAATGTGGTACCTTTAGTTTGGTAGTAACCAAACCCCAAGTGCTCCCTCTTCTGTAAGTGTTCCAGGATAATGCAAAACTTAAAGTAAAAAAAAAAAAAAGAGACAGAAAGTTCAGTGTCAGATTAGTTAAGTCAGGTGTAAAAAGAAAGTGAACCCTAGATTTTGCCTTTGTATTTCAAGCTGTTTTCCTATCTACCTGTGTTTAGCTGTGTAACAGCCGTAACTCAGGAAGCCTCTGGGTATCTGACATATTCAGGATTAGTTTTGTAGGTATTCAGTATTTTGACTGTGTGTATAATATACAGGACAAGACTGGTTTCGCAGCAGTATGGAGCCAGTATGGGAGAGGCTGATAGAAATGGCATATTGTCTGTACTGACGTCTTGGAAGAAGCTGTAATTTTTTTGAGATATAAATGGTTCTAGCAGTGTTCTTAAACTTAAGGAGAATATTAAGAAGGACAACATAACCCAGCAAACCCTTTTCCCTGTGTTTAGATGGATTAGACTCCTTCCTTTCCTATCTAAATCTGGGGTAGTTCTGCTGTTATCTAAAAGCAGTTTTCTTTAGAGGAAAAAATGTACATCCAAGTAAAACGTGAAGTTGAAAGTCAGAGTAGAGATAGAGCTGGTTGCGTCACTTGATCTCTATCTGAATGCTACTGGTGTGATTATCACAGTGCACTGGCTCAGTGGTGGGGGAGGATGTGCAGACAGCAGGCAGGAATTTCATTTGTTGGGGGAAAAAGTGAAAAATTTCACAGCAGTTGCTGTGGGTTTTTACTAGGTTTTGCTGAATGGTGCAAATGTAAGACTACAAAGCTTTTTTGGTAGTTTGATTTCAGGGAAAGGACAATGCATAGAGAAGAGAATATGTGGGGATAAAAATGAGGCAGTAATCTGCAGATTTCCCAGTCAAAGCAGTGTGAGTTGTGGGGAAGCATAGAAATACAAAACTGTGTTTCTTGTTACACAGATCTTGGGAAAGGTGAAAGCAGAATCTCAGTCCCAGAGTCTCTAATTTCTTTTCATGTTCTGTCACTGGAGTGAGTGGGTGAGTGGCACACAGGAGGAAACTGGAGCAGTCAGGGAACCTTTGTTTTGCAAAGATAAATTCAAATTAATGAAACAGCAAACAGTAGTAATCACAGCAACTGTGGGGGACTAAAGGAACAGCAAAAATGCATGAAAGCCCAGTAAAAAACCCCAAACAACAAAAGAATCACCCCCAAAGAGCCATCAGAAAATCCCCCTCCTACCTAAAAAAGAGTCCATCTGCTTGGAGGTACTGTTGTGTCCCAGGCTCTTGATGTGTGCAGGTTCCTCTCCTTTCTCTCTTCGTTTCTCCTTCTGTATCCCTTTCTCACTGACTGTCTGCAGTCCTGCTCTTTGCAATCCTTGTTGTGTCTAGACGTGCCTTGTCCTGGGAAAGTAAAATGGGCAAGGTGTCATTAGGCTGGGGAGAGGACTTCAGAACTTGCTGCAAGGACACTTGCCAGCACTGCAATACAAATAACATTCTCACCAGCTTGCAGGTGAGAGGGGTAAAACTGCTGTCTTATTTACTGAGCCCTTCAGAGCAGTCTCTTGGGACAAATGAAGTTCTTCAGCTAGCAAAGGTCTTGAATGTTTTCTGAAAAGCCTTCAGATATTTTTCCCAGATAACTCCCATGTCGAGACTTAACTGCTGTGCTGCTTCCCTCCTATATAACATAATCCTATACAGTTCTTTGAGGCTATCACCGGAAGCTCTGCACCCCCAAATTTCCTGAAAGCTTCTAAATTAGAGGTTTCATCTCTGTCATAACTTGTGTCAAAGCCCCATCATTTTACACTAACTCCCATTTCTTTGCTCCCTTTCTTTTACCACAGCAGCTGTGAGATTTGCAGCAAGAAAGGGTGTCACATACTACATCAGCTAAGTGAGGTATTTAATATTTTATGCATTTAGGTCTTCAGTGTTCATTTCTCTTGCATTTTTATTTTTATTTAGGAAAACAAATGGTGTCATTCATGTTGCCTAATGTTTTACAGCAGCAACATCTGTTATTTTTTCCCTTTTCTGTTTCTGAGGATATAGGCATATCACATGTGGCACTTAAAGCTGCATTTAACATAAATTACAACTGATACACAATTTGTATTTCTCTGCCTGACTTTTAAAATAATTGTTAGAGATTAATCCTTGTTCACAAGGATTTTTTTTCCCTCAGTAGAGTTTTCTTTTTTGCTCCCTATGCTTATGTTTTGCCTCTGATATGAGGTAAACTCAGCAGCATTTGAATTCAAACAAGGAATGTGCCACATTCAAAATTGGGCAGTATGAGCTTGTTTACCCTTTCCCATTCTTTACCAGTAGGACTTTTAACCAGGCTCTCATAAGTTACCATCTGGATTACTGCAGCATCCTTGCAAGCTGCAAGCAAAGCTATATCCCCCTCTTCCAATGTATATGAAAATGCAACATCTCTGAACATCCTGCCTATGATGCCTTCCCCTAAATGAACCCTCTCTTTATGCCTCATTAGATTCTCATTTTGTTTTTTCCTGTTTACATCTTCTGCTACTCAGTTTCTTTTCTTATAGAATCTTTTATTGCATTGTTCACATTCTTTCTACTTTATTAATGGTCATAACCCCTTTCTTCAATTTTCTTTTTTTTTTTCTTTTCTGCCAGTTAACTGTAGCGTTCTGCCATATTACTCTATTTGGAGGTTTTCTCTGCAGAATCTCAGTGTTACTTATCATTCAAAATCCATACTGAAAACCAGTTCTTCAAGGAAATTCTTCCATAGTGTTTGTTGGTTTCAACCAAGGTAACTCCATAGTGCAAAACATTTAACTTCCCTGGATAATAATTTAATCTTACTGTATTCCCAAGAATCTTGCCCTTGATCTTCTGAAATTGTCTTTTGTTCATCGACACTTTGAATCACCCCTGTGATCCTGTTTTGGTTCTGAACTTGCTGAAGATTTGAGTTCTGTGTTCACGTGGAGTCAAATTGACACTAAGGGCCTTAGTTATGGTTTCCAGGTGTGTGTCTTTATGGGCTCATAATATGAATTATGCATATTTGCATTATGCTCTTCAGCACTGAAACTAGCAACAGAACTGAAACTAACAGAGAATACTTATGTTTTAGTAAAAATGAAGTTAAACTCATGAGACGGTAATACTTCAGGATCTGAAATGCTTTAATGTAGAAATATTATTTGTAATTATCTCTGTTTCCAGGACTCTGATTCTAGATTTTGTAGTATACTGTTGAAACAGTATACTTCAACACAGTTGAAGTTTTTGATAAGGGATGAACGAAATCTGAATTTTCTGTGACACTGAAAGATAACATTAGTCAAGGTTTGCAAAACAGATAGTCTGATTTTGTACCCTCTTGAAGAGAGTGCCTGTGAAATGTTCATTGCTGCTGTCCAGGACTGACATCAGCTAACACTCATCAGTGAACTTTACAGCCCCACAGTGCTGTTCTGGTGCTGCTGCTACTGCCAGTGCTGTTGAGTTGGAATTCATTGTGATATGAAGTGAGCAGGAGAACTTCCGGCTTATGATATCTTTAAATTCAATTAGTGCCCCTTGTGCCATGGGGAGCCATTGCAATATCTGAAGAGGAGAAAAAGAAATAAATTCCTGCAGCCCTCTCTTGTTTGTACTTCTTACTATTTTCCTAGAGCCCTGGTCTGAATTTAAATTGTTTTCATTGCAAGTGTCACGAATGAGCAGCTGTTAAATGCAGGATTGTCGTGGTTTAACCCCACCTGGTAATGAAGCCCCACACAACCACTGGCTCCTTCCCCCTCCCAGCATGGAACAATTGCTCCTCACTGACCAAATGATGCCCAGGCAGTCCCAGAACAGCAGCCCCTGGACAACCTTGCCCCAGTTTATTGCTGAGCATGATGCCATGGTCTGGAATATCCCTTTGTCCATTTGGGGTCAGCTGTCCTGGCTGTGTCCCCTCCCAGCTCCTTGTGCATCCCCATCCTCCTCGCTGGTGGGGTGGAGTGAGGAGCAGGCAAGTCCCTGACTCTGTACAACCCTGCTCAGCAATAACTAAAGTAACCCTGTGCTATCAGCACTGTTCCCAGCCCAAATCTAAAACACAGCCCTTACCAGCTACTGTGAAGAAAATTAACTCTACCCAGCCCTAAACAGCACAATTATGAAGAAATAAATATTTATCAGATAGCCTTTTAAGAAGGTGAATAATGTAGCTAGAAACATTCCAACAATAACTAAAGCATGCCACTGACTGACAATTTATTTCATGCCATTGAGATGCAAGGATTTGTTGCATGCTGAGTGAATATTGATCTCTCCTATACAGGTAAATGAAATTCCACTTACAATTCTTTGGTTGCTCACTTGTCACCAATTAAAGCTGAAGAACATGGTCCTGCACCAAAAATATTAATTAGCTCTCTTCAATTCCTTGTTATCTGCTGACCCAAGAGGCTGTGGGCTGGCTTGTTGGATCCAGCTGTGTCTGGCCTTCACTCCATTCAAGAGCTCTTCTCTGGCTTATGTCATTCCCTTTCCATTATGCTTCGTGATGATGATGAGAGTGGTAGGGTGTAGACAGGTGGGGGGAAAAAATAATTACTTGTTCCTTCCTTCCCCTACTTCCTTTCAGTTTTATCTGGTCTTTAGTCATTATCTGTTTGGATGTATTCTAGTCACTCTCTCTCACTACTACCTGCAGAGTCAGCGGTCATAATTTAAAAATGGTGTCTACTGGATGTGCAACCATGTAACAAGGTATGAACTGATGAAAAAACATCTGTACTAGAGTCAGAAATGAACTTCTAAGTAAATTATTTTTGCTCTGGATTATGAGGTTTCCGAAAGTCACAGGACCACTATCACAAATGTAACTCAGTGCCAGAAAGTGGGCCAATGTTACAGGAAGAGGAGAAAACAAATGACAGAACGAAAGCTAGGGAATAAGATCCAAAGGAGCACTGAGTTTGCTGGGCGGAGTGTCTGGTCAGCAGACCAGCTGAAGCCTCTGCTCTTTCGCTGATGTTCTCCCCCTTGCTGCAGCAGAGCTGTAACAGCCTGCAAGGAGGTTGGTCAGCAGAACATTAAGAACCAATAATGGCTCTCCTAACAGGAGTCAGGTCTCTGGCTTCTTACCTTCCCTCATGATCAGGGGTTCTAAAAAGAATGCCTTCAGAGAAAAGGCAGAAAATAAACAAGATGATGGGGCTGTATTTTGAGCAGTTTCATTTGCAAATCCTGAGTGATTCTGCTGACATGTAGTTGTACAGGTGTAATGGAGATCGTGATCTAGGCCTTGATCTTAAAATGACATTCCAGTGTTTTGGCAGCTCTAAAAATACTGGCATTTCTAGTAGTAGGAGACCATGAAAATATTGATTCAGCAGCAGAATTGCTTTGTAAAGCATTGATGGCTGGTTTCTGAACAGAAGCATGTTGCTCCAGGTCCTATAGTACATCACTATCAAGGAAGGAGTAAAACCATTGAAAACCAAACGTTTGTAGGTGAGGAACATTGCTTAAGAAATCAGCTAAGTTGTAGCTTTCTGAGTGTACATCCCATTGTCCTATAACTTGGAAAAAAAATTGTGCTGAGAAAACCAGACTTGCCCTGTAGTTTAGGCTACTCTAAGGCAGGGGAGGGCTCTCCAGATTCCTCTTCCTTAGGCAATCTTTTAAATAAGCCCACTGGACAGTAAAATACAATAAAATCCACAGCATTTGGAGAAATTAAAATGATAAAGTGCCATTGGACAGAGCAAGCTTGCTTGTCACTGTCAAAATGTACATGAATCTGAGACATACAAAACAGAGCAGAAACATTTACTAGTATTTACATTATATGGGCAATGTAGTTATTTTTTCATTAGGAGAGCAGTAAGGAGAAGAAAAATCAACAAACCTTGTGCAAAAAATGTGCTTTGTTAAAGGTGTTTTTTTTCAGAAAGAGCTTATTCAATGACCCGTGCCATGATCCAGCAAACAGTGAAGTAGATCAAGGCAGTAGAAGAAGAACATTTTGGAATCTGGTGTGCCTTGGAGTCTGTGTGTGTCAGAGTAGCAGAGGCAGCACAGCTCAGCTCTGAAACAGGCAAGTTTATTTCTCTTGTGCTGATAGTCAAAGCAATGAAGGAAAGATGAGGGTGAGGAAGGAATCCCTCTGTTGTGCTGTGCTGTTGTCATGCTGTTGTAATGAGAATTTGATTAGACTGGTAATGTTTGTCATGTTCTCTTTTATGTCATAGACTTCACTGCATTTACTGTTCAAGCAGTAACACATCCTAAGCATGTTTCTCTCCTGCTCTCTCCACAACTTTTTGTCCATTCTTCTCCCATCCTGTCCTTTTGTTCATGTCTGTTTCATCACCAAAGAAAAAAAAAAACAACCTATCTTTTGGGGGTGTTTTTTAATTTGTATGTCTAGAAGGATTGCAAGCCTTCTTTTAATTCAAAGGAACCAAGAGGGTCCGTCCTTCATTGCTTCATTTCATAGAAGACGAAGTTAGAGGTCCAGAGTCTTTGTTCTCATCTGGTTTAGTCCTGTCCTCCCTGCAGCTGGCAATTTCAGAGAAGGGAGAGTGTTCAGGATCATGGCAGTACAATTTTGATAGGGAAGTCACTTCAAAACCCCCTGAAGAGGAAAATTTAGACCAAGTCAAACACCAACTAATGCCATTGTGTTGGAGCCTTATCAGTAGAGCAGTTGTGTGAATCTGTTATTTGAAGGTTGGTATTAGCAAGACTCTGCAGGCTGTTCCAAACATGAGCATTGATAATATCTGTAGTGTGAGGGAAGGGGAAGAGAGACAGGAGAGTGAGATTCAGCTCCTGTTCCTATGGTAATAGCTAATCCTCCTGATATATGGACAATACGATTGCTCCCAGATCAGTAATTTAAAACTTGATGAACCATCGATGAAAATGCCTTGCAAGTAGCACACAAATCAGAAGCCAAGCCAATGATTCTAATGATCACTTTTTTCCCTCCTAAAAGTTTCATGTGTTTTGGGGACAAGATTCTTCTGCTGCTGCATCACTCTGCTGCTGCCACTGTAGTTGCATAAAAGGAACTTACTACTTTTGATCCATCCTCCATTTTACTTAAACTCAAAAGCAAAAATGTAATTCCCTTTCCTCCAAACCAATGTCGTAGCATTACAACTTCAGTGAGAGAGATGGTATAAGCTGAATTTAAGGGAAACCATCTGGATGGAATCTAAAGCTGAAAAACTTACAGTATTGTACCAGTAATTCAGTACTGGTAGTGGGCAGGCTGTGTAGGGGAAGCTGGAGAGCTCCTTCAGTGTTTCTTCCAGTTCTGTATATCAACAAAGTTGTACTTCTTCAGCCCAGACTTGTTAATGGTCTCATGAATAGCATATTCCAATTTGGGTTTTGATTGTTCATCTAAGAATATACTGACCACATGTCAGAGACTGAAAATAGTTCATGCCTCAAACATTGATAAAAAGTTTTGCTCATTTTAAAGAAGCTACAACCAAAGAAGCCTCCCCGAAGACTGGGACTTTGGACTGAAAGTCAAACTGCTGATTAGATAAAGGGAAACCCATCGTTCAGTCATCTCAGGCTGAGGGGAAGGTGTGCATCCACAAAAGGCCAAAGTCACCTGCTTCGCTGAGAATCAGCTGAGAATCACCCCAGCTGAGTTTGGGGTGGGGGGAGAGCACAGCTCACAGAAGCCAGGTTTACACAGACTCCCCCCAAACCGAGGGGGGAGGAGGAGGTTTTGGGTACGTGGTGTAACCTCTCCATAATAGTCTGGCATAAGGCATAATTTTTGCCTTCTCTGCGTAAAATTCTGTGTATAGCTTCTATTTTACTTTTTCTTTGCGCTGCTTTGTAAGAAAGAGAGCAACCATTGTTCTCTATATAGAGGAAAGTTCAAATACCAGTTCAGAGGCAATAAACACCCATCCTCCGTTACACAAACTGGCCCAGCTGTGGAATCCCCAACCCCACAGGCCACATCCATGGGACTTTCATCCCATGAGAGGCAGCTGAGGGGGAGTCATAATCCATCAAAGGCCCCCCAAAGTGCTCCCCAGAGGCTTTGCACCACAGGACTGCACGTGATGCAACAGATCAGAGTCTGCTGTAAGAGACTGCCCTCACCTCCCCCAGGGGGACAGGCCTGGATATTGCCACCTGGCTCAGGGATATATAAACCCATGGGATTCTATGCTTTTTGGGGGGACCTTCACCACCAAGAAGACCTGCTGGAGAGGATCAATGGAACAGCATTGCGATCCACGGAATGGTGACATTTTCCTTCTTCTGTCCCTGTCAGTCTCTTTGTGTGCCGCCCACCTATTTTCTATTTCTTTCTCTCTCTCTCATATTTACTATCAAATAAAACCCATACTGTTGACTGGCATGTGGTCTCGTTTGCACCTTAATTCCAGCAGAGGTATTTTGAAGAACCTCAATAATTGGATCATAACACCTCATCAGGCCTTTCAGTTGGAAACCTTGTAAAAAGAAATTCCTAGGAAACTGAAGAAAACTGAGATCCCAAAGGCTGTTCTCTATCGATGGGGTTGCTTTCTGGGTGCACTCAAACAGCTGAAGGGAGGCTCTAGTCTCATTCCATCTTGGCCTCTGTTGCTCTTGGAATCAGAAACTCAGCGCTCTCTTTTTCTTAAGAGAACTTTGGATACTGGAGTTTCAGTTGAAATTTTATATGAAAAGGCAGGAAGAAAAGCTCTTTCAGAAAAAATAACTGCATTTTCCCCAAGATGCCAAGGAAGTGGGTTCAGAAACATACCATGAAATTGAAATTTCTCAAAGTGCCTCTTAAATCTTTGCTGCAATTACTGTAATTCACAATAATAGATTCAGTACTATTTTTAAAAGCTTTTGAAAGTTCCAGGTAGCATCCATAAATTGTGGGTTGTGGGCAAGCTATGAAACCATAGGTTTCCAGGGCTTTTATTGAAATGAGAATGAGAGAGAAAGATGTAAAAAAAGTTATGAAAAAACATGAAATTTTGCGTTGTGATGAACAGTAACTAAAGAAAGGCAGGAAATGCTTTAGTCTTTGTAAAAGTTGTCTTCAGGTTGTGCATCGTCTTACAGAGCTGGGAATGAGCCTCTTTTATTCTAATAATTACTTTTTTTGAAAAGACTGGTTAAAATGGTAGCTCACTGGGCAAGAAACTGTAACAGTTGAGAGAATATGAATATACCTCTACAGCAGCCAGAGGAACCTGTTTAGGCTGCTCTCTATTGGTACAGACTTTGGTTTTCAGGTAAGGGAGGTGAATGGATTGTGGGGAGGGGAGGAAGGTCAGAGTGGAATATTGACAACAATAGAGGGAATAAAGGGAAATGGCCACCAAAAGAGAGCATTAACACTGGTGATGTTCACAAAGGGCCCAACAATTGTAAAATGGTAAATAACAGCAGGAACTGCTAAGAGAGCTATTTTTTCACTTGAAAAGGAGTGTGTGAGAAAGCAATGCATTTTTAATATGCTTAAATGAAAATTAGTTTTATCTCTAGGGCAGAGAAGTGCTCTGGGAAGGATTCAAACTTGGAGTTGGAGGATTTGCCTGAATGTTAGTCTCATCAGCCTGTCTCTGGAAGCATAAGAAATTATTAGTGTTTCAACAAGGAAAATACTGCTAGTGTTTACTAGTATTTATACTACTAGTATCTTTACTAGTAAAGACTACTTGATGAGAATACAGAGACTATAAAAAAATACACAATTCTGGAATGGTATTGAATTCTTGGAGGAAGTCCACAGAACAAACTCAAATACATATTATACTGAGGGATTCAGGGATTGCAGTTCACTGTCTTTCTCGAAGAGAACTAGAGAGGAATTTAATCAGTGTGTTAAGGGCTGAGAAAACAAAAGGATCATCTATATGACTGTTGTCTGATGAATCAACTCTCTGAAAAAGCAGGAGATTATACATATTGGAATCAGTGGAAAACATGTGTGAGAATGGGTTTTGTGAGCTATATGACTGCAACATCTTGTCAAGACAAACCCCAACACAACACATCAGCCTAAGCTGAGAAGGAGTAATAGTTGGTGTACACTACTGTGGTACTGTCCACAATTTTACTTCAAACAGTTCTGTGCCATGTGGCTACTCATTAGTGGGTGCAGTAGGATATATGAGTCAGCATGTGGCCTGCCAAGATGTACTTGAAGGACCTGTGCAGTCTTCAGCGCAGACAACCTACAGAACAAAAAATAAAGAAATCCTGTTCTGACAGCAGGCTTCTGAAAGCAGCATCTCTCTATCCACCTGGGCTGATGCATTGTGTTAGAGTTTGTCTTGACATGATGTTGCAGGCACACAGCAAGGTGTGAAAGGGGTGTCACGTAACTCAGTTGTTAATGAAGCAGCTCCTCACTGAATGCTACAACTCATCATGTGTCTTCTCTGACACGGCGGGAAGACGTGCCGATGAGAAATGGAAAAGAAAGAAGCTGTTGAGTAAAATGCATATTGCTCAGTGTTGCTTGTTTTGCTGTACCAGTGCATTGCAGGTAATTAGGTGACTCATTTGAAGCAGACCCCCCACCTCCTCAAATGTTTTGGTAGGCGGGTGATTGCTCCCAGGCTTGGAGGTGAATGAATTTCTCATCAGTGGTTTGGCATCCCAGGCAGTGATGTAGATCTTCTGACAAGAAAATCAATTTCATTGCTAAGTTTCACAATTTGATTACTTTATAAAAAGTGTCTAGAGCATCTCTCTGTGTGATTATATAGACTTCTGAACTGTAGGCTTAGTCCCACGTGCTTCACAGGTCTAAACAATTTGTAGTAATTATTTTGATTAGACATGTACTGAAATGCTACTGCAATAATGAACAAGACGATGTGCAAATTATAGACAAGAATATGCATAAAAGCCTTAAAGACAAATATAATAAGGCTAAGTGCAGCTCTGAAATTATTGCATGAATGCATTCCTGAGGTTTATGTTACGTTATGTTTTTGAGTTCAAATCCCTTGTCAGCTTGGATGTCTTTGCAACAAGAGTAGTTTTGCAGATGAGATCTCCTTCCATTTCTCTAATTTCTTATCTATTTTGAGAGACCAAGTATTAAAAATAATGTGCATACATAAAAACTGGTAAACTGCATTACTGTTAGTGATGAGCCTGTTATAGCAAAAAAGCTGTAGATGTTTAAACTCATTAAAAAGAAAATACTGACTGTATCACAGGCAAGTCATCCAACTATGTGAATCTGTTAGACTGTTTAATACTGTGCTCAATATTAAAGTATGGTTAAAATAACAAAAATTAGCCAAATTAACTGCAGAGCTTTGTGTTAGTAGGAACATATTTTTGCCCTGTCGATCAGGCCCTGTGAAAAACCATCACTTGTTATTAAGAGCAAGGTTTTTGAATATCATTTTTGGAGGTGCTCAAAACTTACCCGAGTAACATCCTAAGCAACCTGAAGTAATTGGACCTGTTTTGAGCATGGGAGTAGGTTAGAGAACTCCAAACTTCCCTTCCACACTAAATTGTGTCATTCTAGGGTTAGCTGAGAAGACTTTTTGTGTGACGAGAAGAATGAAAAGCACTTGCCTGCAAGAAAATCAGTTCATTTTAAAGAAGTAGAAAAAGAAAATATAGATTAATTAATAGTTTGAATATAGTATGTTTGGAGGTTTTTTACTTCTTTCTTCGAGCCCCTATATAATCTGTTCTCTCACTTGAGATGTACAGATCTCCCTTTAATGAAAAGAATCCACTAACTGGTTTTAAATAGTATCTAACTCTTGCATTGAAAAGTGTCAGCAGAAATGGCAGGAATTAGGGGGAGGATAATATTCCTTTTGAAGGCCCACTTTGTTTGAGAATTGACGTTTAATGTCTAGGTTTTGTCCAATTCTATTTATTTCCCAGCAAAGGTATGAAATTCACAATACCAAAAAATGCAAGCCTTGAAAGTAGGATGAGAAGTTAGACTATGCAGTGTGGGCTTTCCACTGAATTCAGGGTGGAATAGATTTTCAGAAACCAGTGGGAGAGCATTAGTTCTTACTTTAGGTGACAACAATGTTGGATAATTAAGGTCCTATTTTCTCAGCACGGTGGGAGAGTGTGGATATTACAATGCCTGCACATTTTCTGTCTCCTTTGCTTGAAGGTTGCATTCAACCTTTATTTTGTGTGTAAGAGAATGAGCCTAGTTCAAATTTATGACAAGTTCTTTCTCTGTAATAGTCTGGCATAAGGCATAATTTTTGCCTTCTCTGCATAAAATTCTGTGTATAGCTTCTATTTTACTTTTTCTTTGCGCTGCTTTGTAAGAAAGAGA